>CM065126.1:5625000-6160000 GCA_033026305.1 Cirrhinus molitorella | reverse complement strand
TAATAATAATAATAATAATTTGAAAATTAAAAAATCCTGGCAAAAAAGTTTTAGTTTTTAATATTAAGTTTTAAGCATTTTCAACATTGATAATGATCAGAAATGTTTCTTAATCAGCGTATTAAAATAACTTCTGAAGAACCATGTGACACTGAAGACTGGAGTAATGACGCAGAAAATTCAGCTTTGCATCACAGAAATAAATTACATTTTAAACTATATTCAAATAGAAAAAAGTTATTTTAAAATAAAATACTATTTCACAATTTTACCGTTTTTACTGTATTTTTATTTAACTAACCATTAGTCATCTTGTATTAGTCGCTTAGTTGCAAAAAAAAAAAAAAAAACATCCAAATGCTTATCTATCATTCATTGACCTCAAATATGGCATTTTATCTCAGGGCTCAACACTAAGGATTTTTCCTACTGGCCCAGTTGGGCCAGTGGTTCAAAATTTAACTTGCCCTACCAAAATTCACTGGCCCCACAGAAAAAAATAAATAATAAAAAGTAAAATAAAATAAAATAAAATGGTTGTTTTCATTGTTTCTAATAAATTAACCTTTACAAATAAGGTTATGACATGGAAAACTACTTTAATAACTCATTTAAATTTTTATTATCGTTATGCAAGTGAACACACTACATGGTGTTCACTGTATAAATAAATTCAGTAAAGAACAATTACAATTGCAAAAAATAAATAAATAAGGTGATGATGCTTTCAAACAAAATGTTGAATATTCATTTTGGAAATTATTAAAAATGAAAAGATTTTAAATGTGAAATGAAAAAATTAAAGCCAAAAGTAGGCGGCAGCAAGTCACTGTTAAAGAGTGAGTCTTTGAGATTCAGTTGATTTAGTCAAACCGATGATTCTTTCAGGAGCGAAGCATTTGACTGGCTTAATATGGGAGTTGATTTAACCGATTCTAGTGTTTCCCAGTGTCATTATTTTAGGGGGGCGACCAGCTCCTCCAACGGCACCCCCACCCCCCTTGAGGGTAAAGTTAATTTTAATTTCTATATAGTGCCAGATCACAGCAGAAGTAATTTAAGGTTACTTTTCTTATAGAACAGGGCTATACCTTGTTATTTTATTAAACAAACTAAGTAGCCTTATTTACATGACGGCATGTCATTTGTGTCTCTACATGGTCATGCATAATTTTTCCTCCACACTGACGGGACCGCGGAGTCCATTCATAAAAACGGAATACTCTATAGCGCAGAATGCCATGGAATTTGTCAATTCGAATTGCTATATGGACTAGTGTCTGTAAATATTAAAAACGCAAAAAGATTAAATATTAATCTTGAATGCTTGTTGTATGTATGAATAGCGGAGACGCTGTTTTGTTTACTACACAGATAGTGAAACACTCGTGGTGCTCGCGGTGATTTTTGGCCTCTGTGTCTCACTATACAATGACATTAACACATAAACTTAATCTCCAGAGCTGCTGTGACAGTCACTTCATGATAATTTTACGGTTTCATTTGAGAAAACTAGTCTAGTATCATACTGTATACCTACAGAAACAACGGCAACCTGTCAAAATAAAAGTACGGTTTAACGTGTAACAAAAATATATTGCTCTTGTATTAATTTTGTACAGAATAATGCACATCTTTATAAACCGCCTGCCCCCCCCAAAACCATAAACCCAGGGGAAAGACTGGATTCATTATACAAATTCATTCAAAAAGCTGATTCATTCATAACAGTGTTGTGTGTTGCTCAGAAATGAGAAACATTGATTTTATCTTTGTTTGGAGCTATTTTCACATGGTGAAATAGAACAAAAATGGACAATATGGCATCTAAAAACGTCTAGATTAACTTGTTTATTGTAAACTGTTAATTATATTTAGATATATATATATATATATATATATATTTATATTTATATATATTATATTTTATACTATTATATATTAACTATTAAACTGTTGTATAAAATAAATATCACTTTGTGATATTTGGATAAAAGTTGTACTCTTCATGTGATTATAAATATGAAAGAAAAACGGGCATTACCGGTGTATGTTGCTTAAACAATGTTCAGAACGCGCGGCGCGACACTGTTTGAGAGGGGTCGCTTTTAACTGTTGCACTGCTCACAGCTTTAGAGGCCATTCACACAGAACGCGTTTTTCCATTCCAATGCGCTACTTTTCCATTGTTTTTCTATGTAAACGTGCTTGACAGACCGTTACGCACACGTCTTGCGTCTTGCGTCTTTCCAGCGCCACGCACAGGAACACCACGTTTTTAAGACGTCGTGTCAAGTTAAAAGAATTTCAACTTTTACGGACAGCGTCGCTCATCAATAGTACAATAGGGCATTCTAAGTCAATCTCCTGCAGTATTTCCTCACTCAATCAGTAGAAAATGTGGTTAACACTCAGTCATGCATGAAAAAAAAAAAAATACTGTCATATACCGTGAAACCGTTATAATTTTGAAAAATACCCTCATATGAATTTTTGGTCATACCGTCCAGCACTAATGCAGTAGCAACTTTACATTGCCACTCAATCTAATGTTAAACTAAAAAATGTGTGCTATGCAAGTCTCTGTGCGGAATGTAGAAGCTGAATAGTACTGTGCTCACTGCATGACAGATGGAGGCACCAGTGCAGTCACCTGCTCTTAAAATACATCATTTTTGGTCATACAGATAAAAGTAATACATATTTCCAATTTGTAAAGACTCTATGTTTATTTGAGCTGTCTACAGTTAATTGGCTGTTCGGTCAGATTACTGGTATGGAATGACAAAGTTTTGCCCTCGTCTGAACTGGTGACAGCTCATCAAATTTGTAAAGACTCTACATTTATTTGTGTGCACTCACAATAACAAACGAAACGTTGCACTTTTGTAAAATAATTAAAGCAAACAGGATGTGTTTTTTGCTGTCTTGGTCTCTGTGAATTTGAGTGTGTCACTTCGAAACTCTTTGTATACTTGCCTTACAGACATGAAAAATATATATACATAGAGTAAAATGAAACTTTAAAATTGAAGCAGTTTTAAAAGAAAACAAATATTCTCAGATCATGTAATCCGTGTGGAACATGCATACATTCGCATCACTACTGAGCAGATGACGAGTCTGTGACGTCGATTTCATCTCTTAAGTCAAAAACAAGCACTAGTTTATCAAAAAATGTATTACGTTAATTAAATAAAAAAGAATAATGTTGTCTCCTTGCTGTTTTCCCTGACATAATTATTATATTTGCTGGTGCGCTGTGGCAAGCTTTTTTGTATGCACTTGTGTGCTTATTAGGCTATGTAGGCAATGAAGGCTAATAGTCGACTAATGCTTAAAATGAATGACTATTAGTCGACCAGAACAATCTTTAGTTGAGGGCAGCCCTAGGTAAAATAACCACCACTAGTTATAAAGTGCTGTAAGTGCATCTGGTTTGAAATGGCAGCTCTTTGTCAGAAAGCAGGCCGTGATGCATCTTAAACAGATTTAGTGTGCCTTATTGAGTGCACATTATTGTCCTGCTTATTCAGCAATAGAAAATATACAAAAAGCCCATGACATGGACTAAGCAAGCATGAAGCAATAGTCATTTCCTACTATCCATCGTCTAATTTACAGTAAATATTTATACTTCTTTATGCACTCTGCAAACCCATTGAAGCAATCTCACCGAACTCACAATGCAGACAGTTTGTGTATTTATGAGCAGCATTTGGTTGTTTTCAGTACATTTAGCTGCACTTCTGCATTTTCTGATGTAAACAGAAGGTTGTGTGAGTGTCCCTGATGGTTTTGCTGGGTTGATGTATGGAAATAAACAAACCAAACACTTAAACATTCAGCTTCCAACTTTTTTGTCATTTTGGCTACGTGGACGCATCCCATGAATCTTTGCAGCAAAGCTGGAGATTTCAAATGTTTCTTCTAAAATGCCTTGGTACTAATAAAAACACACAAATGCACCAAAATTATTCAAATATACATGTTCCACATCCTATTAAAGTTTGACTGCCAAAAGTTTGGAATAATTATGTTTTTAAAAGAAGTCTTTAATGCTCACCAAGGCTGCATTTATTTGATTACAAATACAATAACAACAGAAAATTTGTGAAAAAACAATTTAAAAAATATGCTTCCTGTTTGAATATACTGTAAAATGTAATTTATTCCTGTGATGCAAAGCTGAATTTTCAGCATTATTACTCCAGTCTTCAGTGTCACATGATTCTTCAGAAATCATTTTAATATGCTGATTTGCTGCTCAAGAAATTAGCTCTGATTACTATCAATGCTCAAAATGTTAAATCTTAATATTTTTGTGGAAGTTTTTTTTTTTTTTTTTTTTTTTAAATTATGAATAGAAGGTAAAATAAAATATCCTGCTGAATTAAATTCATTAATTTCTTTCAAAAAGTTGTTTAACACTAATGTTACTATATATAGTACTATATAGTAACTATACCTTATCGATGTTGAAAACAATTGTGTTGCTTCATATTTTCTGTTGAGATAATACAATTTCATTAAAAAAAAAAAATTCAGGATCTTTGATGAATAGAAAGTTCACAAGAACAACATTTATTTGTAATAGAAATTGTTTAAATATTTAGAAATATTTTATTTATGATAAATATGTTTACTGACATTTTAATAAATTTAATTCATTATTTCTGAATACAACTATTAGTTGATTTGTATTTTTAAATCATTTATTTAGTTATTTAAACTTAACCCAAACTTTTAAATAGTAGTGTATAAAAAAGTGCTGTCAAACAATTAATTGCATCCAATTATTTATTTTTTTTATACATAATATATGTGTGTACTGTGTATATTTGTCATGTATTTATAAACACATATTTATATACACACACAGTTGCTGCTTAACATTTTTTTTTGGAATTTGTGATACTTTTGATATCACTTTGATGAATAAAAAGATAATAAAAAAAACAGCATTTATTCAAAATATAAATCTTTTCTAACTATATAAGTCTTAACTATCACTTTTTATCAATATAAGAAATCCTTACTGAATAAAAGTATTAATTTCTTTCAAAGAGAGAAAGAAATAAAAAATTGCCTGAACCTAAACTTTCAAAGAGGTGTTTGTTACAAAAGTTTTCTATTTTAAATAAATACTATAAAAAAGTCACATGTTCCAAAAAAAAAAAAAAAAAAAAGTAGAAATTATGACTCAAGTCATAATTATGAGATGAAAAGTCGAAATTATGACTTTACAAGAAAAAAAAAAAAAAAACATGACTTTGTAAACACGTTGGTCGCAGGATAGTGGTCTAATGATAAACGGGACATTCCAGGACAAATTAATTTGGTTTAAAACGTTCTACCCCAAGAAAATGCGTAACGTGGAACTCAGCGCGTTGCGTTCATATTTTGGGGTATATTCAGCTTGTCTGTAAAAGTTATATGATCTATTAATAAGTTGTGTACTGAACTTGGTCCTCCAAACTGTTTTAAGTCAAATTAATTTGTCCTGGAATGTCCCAATTATCATTAGACCACTATCCTGTGACCAATGTGTTTATAAAGTCATTAAATCAATTTTGACTTGTCTAAAGTCATAATTTCGAATATTTATCTCATAATCATGACTTTTTAAAGTCATAATTTTGACTCTTTATCTCGTAATTATGACTTAAGTCATGATTTTGACTTTTTATCTCATAATTTCAAATTTTAACTCGTAATTATGACTTTTAAAGTCATAATTTCGACTTAGTCATAATTTCGATTTAGTCATAATTTCGATTTAGTAAGTCATAATTTTGAATTTTTGAGTCATAATTTCAACTTTTTATCTTGTAATTATGACTTAAGTATGTCATAATTTCGACTTTTAATGTCGTAATTCAACTTTTAAAGTCATAATTTCGACTTGTGTAAAGTCATAATTTCGAATATTTATCTCATGATCATGACTTTTTAAAGTCATAATTTTGACTCTTTATCTCGTAATTATGACTTAAGCCATGATTTTGACTTTTTATCTCATAATTTCAAATTTTAACTCGTAATTATGACTTTTAAAGTCATAATTTCGACTTAGTCATAATTTCGATTTAGTCATGATTTCGATTTAGTAAGTCATAATTTTGAATTTTTGAGTCATAATTTCAACTTTTTATCTTGTAATTATGACTTAAGTATGTCATAACTTCGACTTTTAATCTCGTAATTATGACTTAAGTCATAATTTTGACTTTTTATCTCATAATTTCGAATTTTTATCTCGTAATTATGACTTTTAAAGTCATAATTTCGACTTAGTAAGTCATAATTTCGACTTTTTATCTCATAATTTCGACTATTTATCTCATAATTTTGAATTTTTATCTCTTAATTATGACTTATGTCATAATTTCGACTTTTTATCTCATAATTTTGAATTTTTGAGTCATAATTTCAACTTTTTATCTCGTAATTATGACTTAAGTATGTCATAATTTCGACTTTTAATGTCGTAATTCAATTTTTAAAGTCATAACTTCAACTTTTTATCTCGTAATTATGACTTAAGTATGTCATAATTTAGACTTAAGGCTTGAATTTTTTTGGCGGAAGTGGGCTTCATTACATATTTGATATATAAACAACTTTTTTTATACATCCATGCATGTGTGTGTATTTATATACACATATTAAATATCCACAGCACACACACATAAATTATGTAAACAAAACTTTTATTTAGGATGCGATTATCATTTGACAGCACTAAAAAAAAGCATCACAACTGTCTTCAACCTTGATAATAATGAGAATTAGTAATTATTTGACACTAAAGACTGGAGTAATGATGCTGAAAATTCAGCTTTGCATCACAAAAATAAATTACATTTTAAAATATATCCAAATAGAAAACAGTTATTTTAAATTGTAATAATATTAGTGTTTGACTGTATTTCTGATCAAATAAATGCAGCCTTGGTGAGCATAAAAGCCTTTTTGTCAAAAACATTAAAAATTACTCGGTAGTGTAGCTTGACACAAAGTTTCCACGTTCAGTGAAAAATTAGTTTCTTATTGCTGTCACAACATGCCAAGGAGATTCTCTCTAGAGAAAACAAGCGCTGTTATATTTCTGTTATTTAGCAGAGCTGTCATTAACATCCCCATTATAAATGCGAATCGAACATTGCCTAAATCCTGCTGTTTTCTCTTTCTCAAACCCCCTCAACTCACTCCTGGAAACAAAGGAACATTGTAGACCGAGATTGAAGCCTTGTGTTGGTTCTTGTTCTTTTCTTCACCCTTCTCGCTCGCTATTTTCTCCAGCCCCGGCTCATATTTTCTTTGCGTGCTGTTTTATTTGTATGAAATCTGTAGCGGGCAGGCTTCTGCAGGTGGGAGGCCGGGTAATTCGGCGAGCAAGAGTGTGTATGCATATGTGTGACCTGCGGGCTGCCCCTACACAGTAGGCCCTTTGTGTACGACGCAGGTTTATAACACCTCCGCACACACCCTCGCCCGCCTCCCGCTCTTTTTACAGTATCTCCTTTCTGTCGCGGCTGCAGCACATGGCCCGACATCACCCTTAAACACACACATCAAAATACTGAGAGCTTGAGTCCAGTCAGATTTTCCACTCAGATGAAAATGCCTTTGATGCATGTACGCCAGAGCTCTGCGGATATACCGATAATTGGCATGCTTTGTTACTGATTAATTCTGCTTTTCTGTCATTTATGGCGTGTTAATGATGTTTAAGTATGTCCTGTGATTGTAAGCGATGAGTGAGAGGTCAGATATAATATGA
Organism: Cirrhinus molitorella; assembly: GCA_033026305.1. Lineage (NCBI taxonomy): Eukaryota > Metazoa > Chordata > Actinopteri > Cypriniformes > Cyprinidae > Cirrhinus > Cirrhinus molitorella. The sequence continues at coordinate 6,152,214 of CM065126.1, read as the reverse complement.
ATGGGTCTTTTTTTTTTTTTTTTTTCCCCAAGTCCTAATTTTTTTTCCCTCCCTTTAATATTTTCTGCATCTAATCATCTACATGCTTGTTGCCAAATTTAGTGACTGGTATCAGGTTTGTTTTTCCTCATGCACTGGAAGTTTGCGTTTCTGCAATGTTCCTTCTGCTTATCTCTTTTGACTTCCTGCTGACCTTTGACCTTTCGCAACTTCTTGAACTGTACGCCCACATAATCCAATCTTGTGCTATACATCATAATTACGGCAAGATAAAGGTATTCTTAAACTAAAGAAAAAGTGCCTTGCTACTATTAAGGGTTTTAACTACGGGAAAAAATCTGTGTTACACAACAAGTGTTACAAATCTGTTGTCAACAGTGAAGCTCAATTAAATATGTTTTTGAAACTGAGAATATATTTAGTTTCAACCTTCATATACCAAAATATTTCAAAAACTACATTTCCATTAGCCTACATTTACGCTAAATGCAAATGTGGACTGAATAGGCTACTAAAGATCAAAACTAAATGTATAATGATATTTATAATGTTTATTTATTTAGATTTATAATGTTTTTTTTTTTTTTTTCATGTTCTTTATGTTCACATTAATATAAATAATAAAAATAAGGTTTTTCTTTATGTGTATTTTATGTGAATGGACTGAAATGTATGGAGGGCAAGCATTTTTTAAATGCTTTTAAAAATATATTATTATTATTTATTTATTATTATTGTTATTAATTAGAAGGGCAATATTATATGTATGGAGGGCAAAATATTTTTTACATGGTTTTAAAAATAGGATTATCATTATTATTTCCTTTATTTAGCCAGGAGAAATGAAATGATATAATCTCTTCTACCAGAGAGACCTGACATTGTAAAATATACACTACTGTTCAAAAGTTTGGGGTCAGTAAGACTTGCAATTTTTTTTTTTTATGAAGTCAAGGCTGCATTTATTTTATCAAAAATACAGAAAATAAACTGTAATATTACAAAATGTTATTACATAGAAAATAATGGTTTTTATTTTCATATACTTTAAAATTTAATTTAATAAATCAGATGTTACTCAGTTTCCCAGGCTTAAGTGTCACATGACCTCTCAGAAATCATTCTGATATTCTGAATTATTAGTAGAATTATCAGTTTTGGAAACAGTTGTGCCGCCAATGTTTTTTTGTTTTGTTTTGTTTTGTTTTTTTTGTTGTTGTTTTTTTTGAACCTGTATTTTTTTCTTTCAAGAACAACATTTATTCAAACTATAAATCTTTTCTAGCAATGTAAATCTATTATGTCACTTTTTATTAATGTAACAATTTATTCATTTCTTTCAAAAAAAAAAAAGAAAAAAAGAATGAATAAACATTTACTGACCCCAAACTTTTGAACGGTAGTGTACATTTCTAAAAAAAAATCTTAAAAAAAAAAAAAAAAACATTTGAGTATTTCAAGTATTCATTGCAATAATAATAATAATAATAATAATAATAATAATAATAATAAAAAAAAAAAAAATATATATATATATATATATATATATGTAATATTTTATGTGCTTATTATTATTATTATTATTATTATTATTATTATTATTATTATTTACTTTATTTAGCCAGGAAAAATAAAATATCACAAACTCTTCTTTCAGAGAGACCTGGCATTTTTAAAATATATACATAGCAGAAGTATTCTTTGCCCATATTTGTATATTTTGAAATATATTATATTATTTTATTTTTTGTACCATTATTATTATTATTATTATTATTATTATTCACTCACTGAGATATTACAATCAAATCAAAACATATTAAAAAATAATAATTAATTAATTAATTAATTAATTAATTAATAATTGCCATCTAGACTATATTTATGTAAATATATTGTGAAATATCCTTTGTCTATTTTTGTACATTTTGAAATGTATGTAAAAAAAATATTTGCCAGAAAAAAAATCTCTCTTTTTTATTATTTATTTACTTAGCCTTGGTTTGTCAGTAAACTCTAAACCACTTATTTTATTATTTTTCAGTTTATTTAATGCCATTTAGTTTATATCCCATCTAGTCTGACAGGTATCCCACCTAAAACCATAACCCTGACCAGAATGACCAGCTCGGCCAAACTAACCACTTTAAGATGTTTTTCAGCAAACTAAACATGCTAGCTTGTTCGCTAACTGCTTGGCTAAAGGCCCGACCAACTTGTTTTTCACATTGTCTTGTCTGTCCAAAATTGTAATCCTGACTCCAAATATTTACACACACAAACACATGTTTTATTCTTCTGTCTCCACCAACCCATCTTGCTTACATGCAAATGCTTCAGAAATGCTGAAGACGCTCCTCAATCTAACTCTTTTTCCCCCTGAGCAAAGACCATGAAGTCCTCTCTCTCCACACAAACCACATCTTCCCTGGACGAGTAAAAGCACACAGCGAACATCAGTTAGAAAACAGAGACGGTCAGTCTGCTGGATATTGCCAAGCTACTTGTGGTTTCGCCTCCAGCGCAGGAGAAACACAATCTCCTGTCGAGGTACCGCAAATAACGGCGTAATCAACGATTCGTGCTTGATAAACGAGCCACAGCTCAATACGAGTGAGAAAATTGTGCCGTATGCAACGGAACAGAAGCAAAATACCACGTTTGTGGTTTAAACTCAATGTCAAATGCTAGCCGAGGTCCACTTTCACTGACTCCATTGTAATATCTGCAGAGACAAACATTCGAGGCCACAGAACAGAACCACAGCCGCTTCTGTATCGCTGCTGCATAATATGAACCCGAACCAAGCCCCAAAACTTCAGACTTCACCACCTCCGGCCCCTTTGTTTATTTCTTCGAGTTTCCACAGAGCCGTCATACCGCGTTAGCCTGCGACGTTTTCAATTTTCAACCTTATGAAGTTTGAGGCAGGACTTTGCAAGGATACCGGAGGAATGTAAAGCAAAAAGGGGGGGCGTGCAGAAAGAGAAAAGAAGATTTACAGCGCTCTCCCTTAAAGTCAATATGAGTTTCGGGTTTCATCAGCGGGGCTGCCCAGATTTATGTTTAATAAGTTTCAGGTGGTGAGGACGGGGGGAGTTTTGACTGCTTTAGTCGAGCGCTGTCAGAACCGCAGCAATGCTTCAATTTGCACGACAGCGGCGCGTCTGGAACAACAGAGCTACCTTTGTCCCGCGGGCGGAGAGATGGCGACGTGAGGCGGGCGAGCACGCGAATCGCAAAACACACGCCTGCAGTGAGCTCAGACGAGGCTGACAGCAGAAAGATGGAGGGCCACATCAATAGCTTATAATCAAAGAAGGCTGGAGTAAACTGAGCACTTACAAGAGACTGACAAGCACCTATTAAAGCCTAACTCACAAAGACAAAGAGCACTTTGGTCATTTCATTACAAAATCAAGTAAAGGGGAAAAAATACTTAAAAAATACTTTCCAGGTATTTAATTTTCAGGGGTTTTTTTGGGCCACAAAAATGTAATTGGCTACTGGGTTATTATAGCTAACTAAAACTAGAACCATTAAAAAAAAAGAATAATAAAATAAAATAAAATAAACCCGCTCTGTTTATGGACTCCAGTATAAAACCAAACATGTTCGTAACTTTTGTTCAATTCGCTTTTATAGTTTCCTTTTTTCCCCTTTTTACTTTGAATTCAATCAAACTGAGAACTGTTTTTAATATTTTATTTCAGTCAACATTTATTTTATTAAAAAAAAAAAGAAAAAAAGTAGAACCACCTATTAAAGAGAATCTCAAAGAAAGAAAGAAAGAAAGAAAGAAAGAAAGAAAGAAAGAAAGAAAGAGAAAGAATAAAAAAAAGAAAATGTTCGGTCATATTTCAGTCCAAAATCAGAAGGAAAAAAAAGTAAAATATATTTTTATTTATTTGTTTGTTCTAGTTTGCTATAATAACCCCAGTAGCCAATTAAATTTTTGTGGTAAAAGAAAAGAAAATAACTGTTTTTAATATTTTATTTCAACAACAAGAAAGAAAGAAAGAAAGAAAGAAAGAAAGAAAGAAAGAAAGAGAAATGTTTGGCCATATTTCAGTCCAAAGTCAGAAGGAAAAAAAGTAAAATATATTTTTATTTATTTGTTTGTTCTAGTTTGCTATAATAACCCCAGCAGCCAATTTAATTTTTGTGGTAAAAGAAAAGAAAATAACTGTTTTTAATATTTTATTTCAACAAAAAAAAAGAAAGAAAGAAAGAAAGAAAGAAATGTTTGGCCATATTTCAGTCCAAAGTCAGAAGGAAAAAAAGTAAAATATATTTTTATTTATTTGTTTGTTCTAGTTTGCTATAATAACCCCAGCAGCCAATTTAATTTTTGTGGTAAAAGAAAAGAAAATAACTGTTTTTAATATTTTATTTTAGTCAACATTTATTTTATTTAACCTTTTTTTTTTTTTTTTTTACGTTGAATTTAAATAAAATTGAGAACTGTTTTTAATATTTTATTTCAACAAAAAAAAAAGAAAAAAAAAAAAAGAAAAAAGTGTTTGGCCGTATTTCAGTCCAAAGTCAGAAAGAGAGAAAAAAACATAACATATTTTAATGTTTGTTTTTTGTACGTTCATTCTAGTTTTAGATAAAATAAAATAAAATAAAATAAAATAAAATAAATAAAATAAAATAAAATAAAATAAAATAAAATAAAATAAAATAAAATAAAATACCTAATGGAAAGTATTTTTATGTATTTTCCCCTCTATTTGATTTTGGAATGAAATATGATGTTCTTCATTTTTCATTTTCCTTCTTTTTTTAAATTAAAATACAATGAACTCAAATAAAATATTAAAAACATTTCTTGATGTACTAAAAGAACTAAAACTGAAAATAAATTTAAACAAACTATATAGACGTACTTATAAAAACAACGTACTGAATAAAATAAATGTAAAAAGACCAAATTTAATAATTAAAAATGAAAATTCAATATAAAACAACAATGTAAAAATATTAATATTTAATTAATAATATTGTGTGGGAGATGTGATTAACCATATAAGGAGAGAGAGAGAGAGAGAGAGAGAGAGAGAAAATGACACATTGTTTCCATTCAGCACTCACTCATTCTTTTGTCTTAATTCTGTCTTTGTTTTTAAACTTTGTCTTGTTTAACTTTCACCTTCTTTTTTCATGCTTTTGTGTCTCTCCACACCCTCTGACAGACAGGCCTGCCCCTGCTCAGGTACTGAGAGAACAATAAGCCTTCTGTGTGCAGCAGTCGGGCGGGCGGGACCCCCTCAGGCCGAGGGAGGAGATAAAGAGGTGGGCTGGGGCAGGACAGAACGTGTCGGAGGAGTGTACACTAAACATACAGGGGGGAAAAAACCCTCCCTGCTACTCCCTGTTAAACTTGACAGCTAATCACTGCCGGAGAAGCTATGTTTACCATTGCTTTTTACCACTGCCAGCTGCTAACAAAAACAAAAAGTAGCTCTATGTTTGAGCTGCTGAAGCCAATATGACCTTAAAGTAATACTACTACTACTAATAATAATAAATGATAAAATAATAAGTATGCTAATACAAATTAAAAAATAAATAAAAAAAGTTAATAATAATAATTTTAATAAATAAATAAATGAATGAATAAATAATACAAATAACAATAATACAAAATGACAATAAGTTGTTGTAATAATAATAATAATAATAATAATACAATTAAAAATGATAAAATTGATATAATATATACTGCCCGAATTATAAATTATAAAAAGACAGACAGACAGACAGACACAGATAGAATGCCATGATAGATAGATAGACAGATAGACAAAGACAGCCAAACATAGACAGAGATAGACAGACAGATACAGACAGACAGACAGAGATAGACAGATAGATACAGACAGACAGAGACAGACAGACATGAAAAAAAATGAAAAGTTTAAATTAAAATAAATAATTTAAAATAAATAAAATATGAATGAATAAATTTTACAAATAACAATAATACAAAATGACAATAAGTTGTAATAATAATAATAATAATAATACAATTATAAAATGATAAAACTGATATAATATATACTGCCCGAATTATAAATTAGAGATAGATAGATAGATAGATAGATAGATAGATAGATAGATAGATAGATAGATAGATAGATAGATAGATAGATATAGAGAGACAGACAAATAGATAGATAGAGACAGACAGACAGACAGACAGACAGACAGACAGATAGATAGACAGACAGACAGACAGACAGACAGACAGACAGACAGACAGACAGACAGATAGATAGATAGATAGATAGATAGATAGATAGATAGATAGATAGATAGATAGATAGATAGATAGATAGATAGATAGAGACAGACAGACAGACAGATAGATACAGACAGACAGACAGACAGATAGACAGACAGACAGATAGACAGATAGATAGATAGATAGATAGATAGATAGATAGATAGACAGACAGACAGACAGACAGACAGACAGATAGACAGATAGATAGATAGATAGATAGAGACAGACAGACAGACAGACAGATAGATACAGACAGACAGACAGACAGATAGATAGACAGACAGACAGACAGACAGACAGACAGACAGACAGATAGATAGATAGATAGATAGATAGATAGATAGATAGATAGATAGATAGATAGATAGACAGACAAATAGATAGATAGAGACAGACAGACAGACAGACAGACAGACAGATAGATAGATAGATAGACAGACAGACAGACAGACAGACAGAGAAATAGTAGATAGATAGAGACAGACAGACAGTCAGACAGACAGACAGACAGACAGACAGACAGACAGACAGATAGACAGACAGATAGACAGATAGATAGATAGATAGATAGATAGATAGATAGATAGATAGATAGATAGATAGATAGATTGATCTTTTGAACCAGTTAATTTGCATACTTTATATATAAATAAAAACAAACAATGCTCGCCAGAAAGAGGAGACCAGAAAAGTAAAGAGACAGAGTTGTGGAATCATAGCGTGTGGAAACATAAACACATGAATATGAACATATGAAACTCAATAAGCATCAGTGTTTCACCCCTGCAGGCATTTCCTTTCATTCCATTGTTTCTGTGCAGCCAATTCCCACAGAGCTGCAGTTTATTATTGCTGTTTACTAAGACTGATGCTACTATTGTTCGAACTCGGATTTAGCGATCTGAACAAACCCATAACCATAAGTATTAAACTTCAGGATCATTTGTGCTACAGTCACGAATGATACCTCAAACCGACTCAGTAGACTTGTGCCAGTACGCAAACGCATTGAACCCTATAGCATCATGGTTCTGCACAGGAAAATGACACTCAGATTTTCGGCAGAAATCGAATTTCTCTTCTAGTCTTTTTCCCTATGTTTCTTGTGTAACTTCCAAGTGCAGATTGTTCTGGATGCCACAGTCGACTCAGCGGGCACTGAGATCATTTGGACAAAACGTTCGGTACGAGTCATTATGAGATTTGAGGCTGAAAAGGGCAAAACGGTGAAAAGCAGCAAAAGTAAACCATATTCACAGCAATTTTTTGACCTTTAGAGTCTCTCGTTTCTTAAGGTTTTTGACAACCATGTACTGCCTGGTAAAATGTTTCTGGCAGAATAAACAGGCACATTTCTGAAGATTCTCAAGGATACGGTAACACGCTCTAACCGCTACTTCAGAAGATCAAACGCAACATAAAATGAGACATAATAGCTAGAAATGAAAAAAAGACAGTGTTTTAGACATATAATAGAGCATAATGTTCTTCTGTAAGTGATTACCCAAAACTACAGAGGGCGAAAAATGAAAGAATGTGAAATCGACACATGCAGCTTTTCCAGATATATTCTTCTTAAAGGAATAGTTCACCCAAAAATGAAAATTTGCTAGATATTCAGGCCATCCAAGATGTAGATGAGTTTGTTTCTTCATTGGAAAAGATTTGAGAAATGTAGCATTACATCACTTGTAGTGAATGGGTGCCAGCAGAATGAGGGTCCAAACAGCTGATAAAAACATCACAGTAACCTACAAGCAATCCACACCACTCTAGTCCATCTGTTTACTTGAGAAACCAAAACATGCATTTTGAAGGGGGAAAAAATCTGTCATTAAGACATTTTTAACTACAAATTGTTGCTTCCAACTATTGCTTTTTAAAGAGTTTGTTTCTTCATCAAAACAGATCTGAAGAAATGTAGAATTATGTAAGTTGTTCATCTGCAGTGAATGGGTGCCATCAGAATGTGAGTACAAACAGCTGATAAAAACGTCACAATAATCCACAAATAATCCACACCACTCCAGTTCATCAATTAACATTTTGAGAAATGAAAAGCTGTGTTTGTAAGAAACAAATCTATCATTAAGATGTTTTTGGACTATTGCTTCTGAGTCCTTTATCCATAATAGTGTTTTCTTCAATGAAAAAGCCATCTTGTCTAAATCAGGAGAGAAATATGCACAAATCAAACACTGTTTACAAGCAAAAACAATCCAAAACAGTTCTAAACAAATATTTAGAGTAGATTTTCATGTGCCAGAAGATGGACTTTTTCATTATGGACTCATATTTTGGCCAGAGGCAACGGCTTAAAGTTAAATTTTCTTAATGATGGATTTGACGGCACCTATTCACTGCAGAGGTGAGCAAGTGATGTCATGACACATTTCTCCAAATATGTTCCTATGAAGAAACAAATGTATCTACATTCTGGATTACCTAAGAGTGAGTAAACTGAATGCTAAACTTGCTCCTCTGCAGTGAATGGGTGCCATCAGAATAAGTACAAACAGCTGATAAAAAAAATAATCCACACCACTCCAGTCCATCAATTAACATCTTGAGAAAGTAAAAGCTGTGTGTTTGTAAGAAACAAATCTATCATTACGATGTTTTTGGACTATTGCTTCTGAGTCCTTTATCCATAATATTGTTTTCTCCAGTGAACAGCCATTTTGTCTGAATCAGGAGAGAAATATGCACAAATCAAGCACTGTTTACAAGCAAAAACAATCAGCAAAAACAAAAACAAACAGCTCTAAACAAATGTCGGGTGGATCTTCATGTGACAGAAGATGGACTTTTTCAACAGAGGAATTTTTTTTTCTTAATGATGGATATGACGGCACCTATTTACTGCTGAGGTGAGCAAGTGATGTCATGACACATTTCTCCAAATCTGTTCCTATGAAGAAACAAATGCATCCACATTCTGGATTACCTAAGGGTGAGTAAACTGAATGCTGAATGCTAAACTTGCTCCTCTGCAGTGAATGGGTGCCGTCGGAATGCGAGTACAAACAGCTGATAAAAACATCACAATAATCCACAAATAATCCACACCACTCCAGTCCATCAATTAACATCTTGAGAAGTGAAAAGCTGTGTGTTTGTAAGAAACAAATCCATCATTAAGATGTTTTTAGACTGTTGCTTCTGAGTCCTTTATCCATAATATTGTTCCCCTACGTTCTCTCGAAGCTGCGTCGGAACGCTATGGGAACGCCCCTGGCGAGACACCGTACTGAAGTGCGTGTAGAACTAGTCCAATGAGACAGCGCTACGTCATGAGCGAGATGACGTACGCAACCGGGAAGCATAAGAGGGCACCGGCAAACGCTCATTTAGCTTTTGTTCTTCAGCGAGCGCGTGTGTTGTGTGTGTGTGTCTGAAACCACTATTTAGAGAATTCTGTTATTTAGAACAAAAACAAAAAATGTCTAAAGCTAAGCAGAAAACTCGTGGGGTGAGCGAACGGCGTTTTAGACGGTGTCCTCCCCCCTGCCCACGTTATTTGGCAGCGGGGGATACACACGATCTTTGCGTCGTTTGTTTGGGAGCGGAGCACGCTAAGTCAGCCCTCGAGGGGGCTGACTGCCATGACTGTGGGCTTCTGCCCATTCGTGTGCTCCGCTCCCGCCTGGCTTTGTTTGATGAGTCCGGCCAGGTTCGCGATCCCGCCGGCAGTGGTCCCGCTGTGGCTGAGGCCCAGCGTAGATTACTGTCGTGGGGGTCGCAGGTGGATCTAACAGAGGGTTCTGAGACGAGCACTGCTCTTTCTCAGTCCTCTACTGGTGGATCCATGGCTCTCTCTCAGGCTTCGGAAGCACGCGGTGCGGTTTCTTCCACCCCGAGAGAGGGCTCGACGCTCTATCTGTCTTCCTCCGAGGAGGTTGACGTGATGAGCGTCGACCCTGAGGAGACTGTGGACCCACCCCCACAGTCCCTCGCCTACGAGGAGCTCGTGGAGGTTGTGACTCGGGCAGTGGCCAGGTTAAAGCTTGACTGGCCAGATGAAAAGCAGAAAGTGCATCCTAAGAGCAAGCTGGATGAGCGCTTTCTGCGTTCCCGGTCTCAACCTTCACGACGGGGTCTTCCGTTTTTTCCCGATCTCCACACCGAGGTGTCGAGATCGTGGGAGAAACCTTACTCCTCCCGCATTTTTAGCCCCTCCACTTCCACTTATTCTAATGTGGTGGGGCTGGATGCGAGGGGGTATGGGGCGGTGCCAGCGGTGGAGCGGACGCTTGCGGGCTATCTCTCCCCGTCTTCGGCAGCGTCCCTGAAGACCCCGAAGCTTCCCACCAAGGCTCTCAAAGCCACTTCCGCCTTGGTGGGTAAAGCCTATACGGCAGCAGGTCAGGCTGGTGCATGCCTCCACACGATGGCGGTGTTGCAGGCTTACCAGGCTGACCTGCTGGGGGACCTGGATAGGGAAGCTGAGGAGGAGTCCGACGCAGTCGCCGAGCTGCGCCGGGCCACAGATTTGTCACTCCGGGCCACCAAGGAAACAGCTAGAGCTGTTGGCCGTTCAATGGCGGCTCTGGTGGCCACGGAGCGGCACCTGTGGCTAAACCTGTCCGAAATGGAGGATAAGGACAGGTTTTTCCTCCTCGACGCCCCGCTCTCGCCTTCTGGCCTTTTCGGCGACGCTGTGAATACGGTCGTCGAGAGGTTTCAGGAGGCGAGGAAACAGGCGGCGGCTTTCCAACGCTTCCTACCCCGGCGCCAGGTCCCCGGGACTGCCGAGCGAGGGCAGTCCCAACCGTCAGGCTCCTCGTATAGGCAACAACAGAGGCAGAGCGTAGCCACTCGCACCCCCCCCTCCAGGAAAGACCGGGGGGCGAGGGGGCGACGCTCTCGGCCTGGGTCCTCTAGCCAGAAGACTGATCTGCGGACTGTTCTTCTGACTAAGAGGGCCCAGGCCAAGAAGCCCTGACGCGGTGAGCGTTGGGGCCTTGGGGGTTGCCCCCACTGTGGAAGAGGGGTGGTCGCCTCAGTTTACGGCGCCCCTTCCTCCTCAGTGCCCCCAAGGAGGTTTGCTGAGCCCCCAGCCACTCTCGTGGCCTCAGGGCTTAACAAACCTCAAAGAACGAGCCACCCAGCTGTCGCCCGGAAGCGGTTCGACACTAGGGGGCCCGTTCTCTCTAGGTGGAGTCAGCCCCGAGGGGCTGGCTCCTCTAGGCCAGCAAGACACCCTGGCTTCACCAGAGGCCAGCCCCGAGAGGCTGGTTCCCTTAGTAGACTTTATGGCAGCGTGGAAGCTTCTGCCGAAAGTTTCACAATGGGTCCTGCAGACTGTAGAAAAGGGCTACAGAATCCAGTTCGGTTCTCGTCCGCCTCATTTTCTAGGGATTTTACCCACACTAGTGGGCCCTCAGCAGGCTCTGGTTATGGAGCAAGAAGTAGACACTCTTTTGAGGAAGGAGGCCATCGAGGTAGTCCCTCTCCTCGAACAGAGGTCCGGGTTTTACAGCCGCTACTTTATTGTTCCAAAGAAGGACGGAGGGCTGCGTCCCATTATAGACCTGCGTCTTTTGAACCGCGCCATCAAACGGTTTCGGTTCAAGATGCTGACTATAGTCCAGATTGTTGCACAAATCAGGTCCGAGGACTGGTTTGTTACCATAGATCTGAAGGACGCATACTTCCATATCTCTATCCTTCCACAACACAGGAAGTTCCTGAGGTTTGCTTTCGGGGGCGAAGCTTACCAATATCGGGTTCTTCCGTTCGGCCTCTCGCTCTCACCCCGCACGTTCACGAAAGTTGTGGATGCATCTCTGGCTCCTTTGCGACTCCAGGGCATCCGTATACTCAACTATATAGACGACTGGCTAATCTTAGCACGGTCGCAACAAGAGGCAGTTCGGCAGCGAGATGCCGTCCTCGCCCACATGGAAGAGCTGGGGTTAAGACTCAACACCAAGAAAAGTGTGCTCACCCCATCTCAGAGGACCACTTATCTCGGTGTTGTCTGGGATTCGACTACGATGCAGGCACATTTGTCTCCTGCTCGTATAGATTCGATTCTCGCGTCAGTCAGAAGAGTGAGGGAAGGCCACTCACTCACGATCAAACAGTTTCAGAGACTGTTGGGTCTGATGGCAGCAGCTTCCAACGTGATACCTTTGGGACTGCTATACATGAGACCCCTGCAGTGGTGGCTCAGAATCAGAGGGTTCTCCCTGAGGGGAAACCCGTTGCGCACGATCAAGGTCACGCGGCGATGCCTACGTGCCTTAGACATGTGGAGGAAACCATGGTTCCTGTATCAAGGCCCAGTGTTGGGGGCTCCTTGTCGTCGTGTAACACTAACGACGGACGCCTCCCTCACAGGCTGGGGAGCGATAATGAGTGGTCGCTCTGCCCAAGGTCTTTGGGAAGGCCACCATCTCCTTTGGCACATCAATTGCCTGGAGATGCTGGCCGTGTTTCGAGCACTGAAATGTTTTCTCCCAGACCTCAGGGGCCATCATGTGCTGGTTCGCACGGACAACACATCGGTGGTCTCCTACATCAACCGGCAGGGGGGTCTGCGGTCACGCCCCCTTTGCAGGCTGGCACACCAGATCCTCCTCTGGGCCCAGGGGAAACTCCTCTCATTAAGAGCAGTCTATATCCCTGGGAATCTCAATCAGGGAGCAGACGTCCTGTCGAGGCAGGGGCTGAGGCCCGGGGAATGGAGACTCCACCCCCAGTCGGTGGAGCTCCTGTGGCAGAAATTCGGCCAAGCGGAAGTGGATCTTTTCGCGTCTCGAGAGACGACTCATTGCCCGCTTTGGTATTCACTCACGTATCCAGCCCCACTGGGGTTGGATGCCATGGTGCAGACGTGGCCGGGGCTCCGTCTGTATGCCTTCCCCCCGATCGCTCTGCTCCCGGGAGTTCTGGAGAGAGTACGCCAGGACAGGGTCAGTCTACTTTTGGTAGCCCCGTTCTGGCCGGCCCGAGTATGGTTCTCCGGCCTGGTGGCCCTTCTGGACGGTTCTCCGTTCGAGATCCCTCTCAGGAGGAACCTTCTCTCTCAAGGGGGGGGCGCCATTCTGCACCCCCACCCGGAGCGATGGAAGCTGTGGGCATGGCCTCTGAGGGGGCGCAGCTCTTAGCCTCCGGTCTTTCAACCGAGGTTGTTGAGACCATTCTCCAATCCAGAGCTCCCTCCACGAGGAAGCTGTATGCCTTGAAGTGGAAACTTTTCACTTCCTGGTGCCAACAGCGACTGCAAGACCCAGTCAACTGCCCAGTTGGTACAGTCCTGGAGTTTTTGCAGGATCGCTTTTCCGCTGGGTTAACCCCCTCTACTTTGAAGGTATACGTGGCGGCCTTGGGAGCTTACCACGCCCTTCTGGACGGTCAGTCCATTGGGAAGAACCCGCTGGTTACACGCTTTCTTCGTGGTACACTGAGGCTAAGGCCTGTGCAGCGCAACAGGGTACTCACCTGGGACCTGGCGGTGGTGCTCGAGGGCCTCTGCGGGGGTCCTTTCGAGCCATTGGAGGAGGTGCCGCCTAAGTACTTAACTCTTAAGGCGGTCTTTCTCCTCGCCATCTCCTCCCTCAAGAGGGTTGGAGACCTCCAGGCACTCTCCGTTTCATGCCTGGAGTTTGCTCCGGGCATGGTTAGGGCTTTTCTGTACCCTAAACCTGGGTATATTCCTAAGGTGCCCACCTCCACGCCGGGCCCCGTTGTGCTCCAGGCCTTCTGTCCTCCCCCCTTCCGGGAAGCGAACCAGGAGAGACTGAATCTGCTGTGTCCAGTGCGAGCACTGGACACCTATGTACACAGATCTACTCAGTGGCGTAGTTCAGATCAGCTCTTCGTCTGCTTTGGCGCACCCAAAAAGGGGTCTGCTGCCTCCAAGCAGACGATAAGCAGGTGGGTGGTCGAGGCCATCTCACTTGCCTATCGATCCACAGGTCGGCCCTCACCCTTAGGGCTCAGGGCCCATTCGACCCGGAGTATGGCGGCCTCCAAGGCTTTTTCCTTGGGGCTCTCACTCCAGGATATTTGTGCTGCGGCGGGCTGGTCCTCTCCGCACACTTTTATCCGGTTTTATAATCTGGACCTCCCTTCTACCCCAGGGTCCAGAGTCCTCCAGTCTTAGGCGACACTTTTCATCAGGCAGGGAGGGCTCACTCGTATGGCGCAGTTGGTATTCTCGTTCCCATAGCGTTCCGACGCAGCTTCGAGAGAACGTAGGGGAACGTCTCAGGTTACGTATGTAACCATGGTTCCCCAAGGGAACGAGAAGCTGCGTCTCGTTGCCATACTCCTGGCACCCTGCACGCGCTCGCTTCTTCTCAAGCTAAATGAGCGTTTGCCGGTGCCCTCTTATGCTTCCCGGTTGCGTACGTCATCTCGCTCATGACGTAGCGCTGTCTCATTGGACTAGTTCTACACGCACTTCAGTACGGTGTCTCGCCAGGGGCGTTCCCATAGCGTTCCGACGCAGCTTCTCGTTCCCTTGGGGAACCATGGTTACATACGTAACCTGAGACGTTTTCCTCAATGAAAAAGCAATCTTGTCCGAATCAGGAGAGAAATATGCACAAATCAAGCACTGTTTACAAGCAAAAACAATCCAAAACAGTTCTAAACAAATATGTCGGGTGGATTTTCATGTGACAGAAGATGGACTTTTTCAATGGAGGAAGTGTTATTATGGATTATGGACTCATATTTTGGCCAGAGGCAGCGGCTTGAAGTAAAATTTTCTTAAGGATGGATTTGACGGCACCCATTCACTGCAGAGGTGAGCAAGTGATGTCGATACATTTCTTTAAATCTGTTCTTATGAAGACGCATCTACATCCTGGATGACCTGAGGGTGAGTAAACTGTCAGCAAATATTAATTTGAGTGAACTATTCCTTTAAGAATGGAATAATTAATAGCATGTGAGAAATTCATCTCATGCTCAATGAATATATGAATGTAAATTAATTGTGTAATAAATATAATGAAAATGGTTACAGGATCAAACATATGTGACCCTGGACCACAAAACCATAAGGGTAAATTTACTGAAACTGAGATTTATACATAATCTAAAAGCTGAAAGAATTAATGTATAGTTTTTTAAGACAATATTTGGCTGAGATACAACTATTTGAAAATCTGGAATCTGAGGGTGCAAAAAAAAAAAAAAAAAAAAACCTTTTGAGAAAATCGCCTTTAAAGTTGTCCAAATAAAGTTCTTAGCAAAGCATACTATTAAGTTTTGATATATTTACGGTAGGAAATGTACAAAATATCTTCATAGAACACAATCTTTACTTAATATCCTAATGATTTTTGGCATAAAAGAAGAATCTATCATTTTGACCCATACAATGCATTTTTTACTATTGCCACAAATATACTTGTGCTACTGGTTAAGACTGGTTTTGTGGTCCAGGGTCACATATAAACCTTCCCTTACACATTCATATACATTTTACCTAAAAATACGTTCATAAAAGCATTAAATGGGCACATTATGTGCATTATTCTTGCTGTTGCAAAAGAACCTATAAGAATGGCATGTACGACTTTCACATGAACAAAAGCAAAAGCGTTCTAGAACATGCACGTATATTGTGAGATATGTTACTCTATCAATGTCATTCACATTGCAGACACGACACAAAGCAATCATTTTAAAACCTACTTGAATTACTATTGTATGTCTTTCAGTGACATTCTGAATAGAAATTGGATGTTTTTGTCTCTGTGAATGCTGCAGGATGTGATACGGTTTTCGTGAGGCATGTTGATTTGTTTTGTGGGCGTATTGTGAGGCGTGTAAAATCATACATGTTTCTTTCAGTGAGCGCACGCTTCGGCCCCCCAACTCACTGCCACACACAAAAGAGCATT
Source organism: Cirrhinus molitorella (assembly GCA_033026305.1). Lineage (NCBI taxonomy): Eukaryota > Metazoa > Chordata > Actinopteri > Cypriniformes > Cyprinidae > Cirrhinus > Cirrhinus molitorella. Next base: position 6,136,056 of record CM065126.1, on the reverse strand, counting down.
TCTCCCAGGGGGTTTCTCAGGTGTATCGCTTTCCTCAGGTGAGCCTGGCCCAATTCGACACTGTGAAAAACACACAATCTGCCCAATGAAACACCACGCCATTCTTCCTATAATTCAATCCTGCAATCATAGATGCATCTTACTTTCTGCCTAAAGACTGAGGTTTACAAAAATGCAAACTCGCCTCGAACTCCCAATCTGAATCAAATGATCTGTGATTCGCAAAACGCGCTCGGAAGCTCCGATCTGAATCAAATGATTTGCAGTACCGCACCAAAGTTCCCGTTCTAATCAAATGATTTGCACTCCAACGTTCCGATCTGAATCAAATGATTTGCAAACCCTCCATCGTCAATACCACGACTGAGGTGAGACCCTCGAGCAAGGCACCGAACCCCCAACTGCTCCCCGGGCACCGCAGCAATGCAATGGCTGCCCACTGCTCCGGGTGTGTGTTCACGGTGTGTGTGTGTGTTCACTACTGTGTGTGTGCACTTGGATGGGTTAAATGCAGAGCACAAATTCCTAGTATGGGTCACCATACTTGGCCTCACGTCTCGTCACTTTCACTTTCACTGGGGGCAGCCGTGGCCTAATGGTTAGGGAGTCTGACTTGTAATCAAGAGGTTGCGAGTTCGAGTCCCAGGTCCGGCAGGGATTGACGGTGGGGGGAGTGAATATCCAGCACTCTCTCCATCCTCAATACCACGACTGAGGTGAGACCCTTGAGCAAGGCACCGAACCCCCAACTGCTCCCCGGGCGCCGCAGCAATGCAATGGCTGCCCACTGCTCTGGGTGTGTGTTCACGGTGTGTGTGTGTGTGTGTGTGTGTGCGCACTTGGATGGGTTAAATGCAGAGCACAAATTCCTAGTATGGGTCACCATACTTGGCCTCACGTCTCGTCACTTTCACTTTCACTTTTTTTCACTTTAAAAGTTACCACAAAGTTGGTGGAATTTCACAAAACTGTCATTAATTCTATCTATCTATCTATCTATCTATCTATCTATCTATCTATCTATCTATCTATCATCTCTCTCTCATATTATATTATATTATTATGATGCCACTGTAACTTTGCAATGTGATGTCACCATAAAAACAAAAATAATTGATACAAAAAATGTATATATATATATATATATATATATATATATATGTAGTTTTTATTTATTTATTTTTATTATTATTATTATTATTATTATTATTATTATTTTTTGTGACCCCACATCCCAAAGTTACAGTGGCATAATAATAAAAATAAATAATAATAATAATAATAATAATAATAATAATAATAATAATAATAATAATATTTATTTGTTGTTTTAATTGGTGTTATTATTATTATTATTATTATTATTTTATAATAATTGGGATATCTCACATTTTTTATTAGTTTACAGTGGCATAATAATAATAAAAAAATAAATAATATTTATTTGTTCTTTTGATTTTTGGTGTTTAACTAATAACCAATTTTAACCAAAAATTAAAAATAGAATTCAATTATTATTCAAAAATTATGATGACACCACATCCCAAAATTAGAGTGGCAGACTGCATGTATATTTATTTTATTTATTTATTTGCATTACATTAATGAACTATATTACATACATAATTTTGCTCTGAAACCAAAAGAATATTGCAATTCATATCGGAATTTGCTTGTAAATTTTACAAATGATTACAAATAAACTGCAAGGAACTCATTGAATTAAATAATTTAGAATTTAGAAAGTAGAAACAAAATGACTGAAACACCATTTTATTGTAAAATGTTCCCCAAAAAATCATTTTCTTTACAGTGTTCAAGTGTATATTACCTTGATATTTCTTGTGAGATTCATTTCACTAAATTAACCATACAGTTTTCCTACATAATCAGAAATAACTATGTAAATTCCGTGCGTTCTGGCCATAATTAGGAGATATAAATATAGCACACAGAGTTATATGATCTCAGCACTGACATGCTATTCCTTTCCAAACAAAAGCAGAGAAGATTCTCACCCCGCAAGTCAAGCATGGACTCCCTCACTGTTCACTCATTCCCACATGCTGTAAGACACACCACCAGACAGGCAGGCCAGAATGTAACACAAACTCACGGAAGGTCAATATCGCAACCCAGCACCAGCAATACTCAACCCGTATCTGCTTTCTGCTTTCACACAGTGAATAGTGACACAGATTGCTCTAAACCAGGTGAACAGTTACACCTGCAATCAGAATCCAGGTATCACTGTCTAATCATGGTGAAACCCCTGCCACGTGTGCACCAGCCTTTTCAGAAAATCAGAACAAGTCACAGTGCATATCATCCCTATTTACACATTCTATTTACATTCATATCAGGTTTCTAATCCCAAGATGTCATGAAAGATTACCTGGTATTAACGTAAGTCTCAAATGCAACTTGCGATTTAATGACTCTGTACATTTACATTCTTTACGCTTTTATTCAAAGAGACTTGAATTGCATTTAAGCTATACATTTTTTCAGTGCATTCCCTGGAAATCAAACCCATGACCTAGGCATTCCTAACACCATGTTTAATCATAAATTATTATATTTAGAACAAGTATAACTTAATTTCAGTACAAATAGTATCATGGTACATTATAACAATTGTACTTTAAGGCTATTTTTATTTAAATGCATGTTTTATCACATTGCACTGTGCAAAACTTTGGTACAGTATGTGGTGCTAAAAATATTGTCAAAATGTACCACTTAGTGTTAATTTTAATCCTTATGCAATATGTCTACTGAAATATGTTGCATTAAATAGGCTATTGTTCAAATATATACATTGATTATATTTCATATATTTCTCTAAATCGTATAGGTTTGATTCTTGGCACTGGTGGGAATATAACTACAGACAACAGACATTTAAATGATTTGCGAGTCTAGATCTGAATCAAATGATTTACAAACCCAATCCGAAGCCCCAGTCTGAATCAAATGATTCACGGTACACGCACCGAAGTCCCAATCTGAATCAAAAAAAAAAAAAAAAAAAAAAACGAGAAAAAAAAATGCAAACTCACCTCGAACTCCCAATCTGAATCAAATGATCTGTGATTCGCAAAACGCGCTCGGAAGCTCCGATCTGAATCAAATGATTTGCGATATACACTCTGAAGTCCCAGTCTCGATCAAATGATCCACAAACCCGCATCCAAGTCCCGATCTAAATCAAATGATTTGCAGTACCGCACCAAAGTTCCCGTTCTAATCAAATGATTTGCGCTCCAAAGTTCCGATCTGAATCAAATGATTTGCAAACCCACTCTGAAGTACCGATCTGAATCAGATGCTCCAAAACCTGCTCTGAAGTCCAGATCAGAATCAAATGATTCACAAACCCACTCCAAAGCCCTGATCTGAATCAAATGATTTGCAAACCAGCTCTGAAGTCCAGATCTGAATCAAATGATTTGTGAACCTGCTCTGAAGTTCACATTTACATTCTTTACGCTTTTATTCAAAGAGACTTGAATTGCATTTAAGCTATACATTTTTTCAGTTTATGCATTCCCTCAAAATCAAAATCAAACTATTGTTCAAATATATACATTGATTATATTTCACATATTTCTCTAAATCGTATAGGTTTGATTCCTGGCACTGGTGGGGACATAACTGCAGACAACAGACATTTAAATCTCGATCACATGATTTGCGAACCCGCAAATTAAATCAAATAAAAAAATTAAAAAAATCTGAATCAAATGATTTGTGAACCCGCTCTGAAGTTCAGATCTGAATCAAATGATTCACAAATCCGCAACAAAGTTCCGATCTAAATTAAATTATTTACGATTTATGCTCCAAAGTTTCAATCTGAATCAAATGATTCACAAACCCATTACGAAGTCCCGATCTGAATCAAATGATTCGTAATATGTGATCCGATTGGAGCACTTCAAAACAGTGAATCATTTTGCGATGCAATGGTTAAACTGATTTAAAATTTCGAAAAGGTCTGTTTCACCCATCACTATTCATGCTCTTGGCTACTCACAGCTCTTTTGATGTGGTTTTTACTTGTGAATCGCTTGAACTAAATGATCGAAGTAATACATTTGAATCAATTGGAGCAGTTCCAGTGTAAATGATTCAGATTTGAATGTTCTGCTCATTTTAACCTGGAGAGCATATTCTTTTCTCGAAAATGCTAGTTAATGTTATCACATTGGACTAAAACTCAATGGCTTTTTTCAAAACTCTAACAGCTTACCAAAAATGTTTGGATATTTTTAGAGATTTTTTTTCCAACCTTGTTGTTACAGTTGTGGTGTTCCTGGTCAGAAAATGACTAAAAAATTGCTTGGAAATATTTTTTGCTATATTATAAAGCCTTACTCTTTCTAAGGATCCCACACTTTACACCTTTGACATAAACACAGCAGAAAGCCTGAGATTTACCAGGACAAAATGACAGCCCAGTCAGGTTATCCACCCTTCTATAGAGACAGTTCTGTTCCAGACAAAATCCAGCAGTGAAAACCTGTGATTTTGTGAGCCATTTGTTGCTTAGATTATGTAAACAGCATTTAGCGTGTCATTGTGCAGAGTCATGGATGTAACAGTGTCAGGTTGAACATTTATCCAACCGCTATGACCTCACCAAACAGAGCATAAAAAATACATTGGGTGACATTTTACGTCTTCCAATGAAGAAGCTGATTTTAACTCAAACTGCTTGGGTTGACATGAATTTTAAATAACTGTAAACTCATTATGGGGGCTAATGAAAAGTGTGATCATGTAGAAAGCTGAAGGAGAAGAAAGGATATTCAACTCTTTGGTTCAAACCCGCACAATAATATAATAATATACAGTAAGATCTAAAAGCGTGAGACCACATGGAGGATTTTTTCTCATTCGAACATAGAAATGAACATGTAAAAATTTTTAACACGAATGTTAATGATGTTTATACCATTTAATGAAGAATAAAAATGTTTAAGACTCTTCTATTTCTGTCACTGTGTTCTTGTTTCCATTAGAGCACTTTAGATCTCAGATCATCGTGGAGAACATCATCATGATCATCAGGTTCTTAACATGCCAACTCATAATGCTACCACCTCCAAAAGGAAAAAATGTGACTTTAGGGCCATAATGTATAAGACATACAGTATGTTTTATAACTGTCACTCTTTAAACTAGAATGAATGGAGCTCTTTCACCACACATAAAAATGCGTCTGCATGCCCAGAGAAATGAATCGTATGGATATAAGCAAGAAAGACTTTGTAGAGAAAGAGTTTAAATGAAAGGGAGTCAGATTTTCAGTAGTACATTAGTAACAGTGGGTTCGTTTACTTGAAATACAAACAGATGCGTGAAGATTTCAATGTCAGGGAGTTTCTGCATACAAAAGCACATGTCTGATTACTTAGAAAACTAATGGCACAAGACTTATTTAAGACCTTAAAAAGCTTCATGATTTGAAGAATTATTTGTGTATGTAGGGGAAAGTGGGGTGAGTTGTGCCAGTTTTTACTCAAAGTGACTTTAAAGTGAGGCCATGACAGTAATGCCTTCAACTTAAGGATGTACATATATTTCAGGATGTGGTACATCCCTGAGAACAATAACTTTGGATCTGAAATAAATTGTTTCAGAAATATAGCTTTTGGAAAAAAAAGTGGTCTCATGGCACAACTTGCCCCTGGTGTGGGGTAAGTTGTGCCTTTGTGGGGAATACGTTGGGGTAAATTGTGCCAGTGATTTCTGAAGTAAAACAGAACATTTTAACATTTTATACTGTAATGCTACATGAAAGCAAGACAAATTCAATACAAAATTACTCATTTAAGGTTTATTTAGATGTTGTCAGCCTATTAAACAGTTGGAATAAGTCATATTTTGTAGTTATTGGGAAAACACAAAAAACTTAAGGACACAATATATGATATTTGTGAATCATTTCATGCAAAAAGGCTTTGGCAATAGATGCTTGTTGACATACATAGAATGCTGTCTGTCAATTATCTAACATATACGAATAAAGTGACTAGGCTAATTTCTAAACATCCTATTGTGACTTAGGCCACTTAAAAAACTTAATAAAACTTATCTTTAATAACAGTGCAAACTCAAAACTGAAATCAGTGTTAGCTAAATTAAACAAATGGCAGGTAGGCCTAAGTCAAACACTGATGAGGCATGCCCATCTCCTCACTTCTCCAGATTATCCCCTGTGAGTATGTTGGCATGATTGGTTTTAGTCTAAAATTAAGAACGTAGTTTAAGTGCTAAAAGAGTACAATGTACAATTACAAATTAATAATATGTTGAAAATAATCATAAGTGGGGGTGAGCTGTGCCACTGGCACAACTTAACCCAGGCCCTTTGGCACAAATCACCCCAGACCCACAAGTTTAAAAAACTAGCATGATCCATCAGTTAAGAACTAACATCATGCTAACTGTATAGACTCATTGTGTAGCCTGCTAAAGCACTAAAACATGTGTGAAATGTTTTCAAACCTGTCTATAATTGTTCAGGCACTACAATCAAAAAACCTTAATCATAGAAATTTTACTTTGAAGGGAAAAAACTGTTTTTTGAGCTAAAATGTGTTACCTCTCATGCCATGTGTCTCTCTTATTTGGAGGATGAGTAAAATGGATGGCTTTTCAAAATTATGTGGTCATATGACCAATTTCTTCTATGGTTTTCCAGAAACAAGGGGTGGAACTACTTCCCCCCTGGCACAAATCACCCCACTCTCCCCTACAGTCAAACCAAAAATTCAGAAAAAATTCAGACACCAGATTTTTGATTTTTGATTTTTGATATTCTTTTTCAAGTAAGCTTATGGATTTAATCAAAAGAGAAATAGTAATAGTGATGGTTACCTCAACAAAACACATTAATAAATAATGTGCATAATAGTGCAAACTTTTAACTGTATGCAAACATTTTCAAAATGCATATGCATCTATCTATTTAAAACATACTAATTGAACTGCATTTACGATGAAGCTTGAATTATTTTAAAAATAAAGCCTTAAGAACCTTTTTAAATATATTGTTTTTTTAAATTGTTTAAATATATTAATTAATACAAATAAAAAAAAAGTTAAGCAAATTTATATAATTCATATATTTTTAGTTTATGAGTGCATTCTCAGTAGATTGACTTTTAAATAGAAAAACTAGACATTTTAAAGTGTGTTGGAATCTATCAGAATTAATGAGCATTAAATAAAAATAAATGTTATATATATAGAGATTGAGAGAGAGAGAATCTTGGGTCGTAAACACTGACAGCTGCTCTAGTCACAGTATGTTACAATTATACCTAATTATTTGGTTAACATGTGCATAAAGTACTTTAAATGAGGTTTTAAATCGCAGGTGGGGACAGATGGGACGGGCCGGGGATGGATGTGCCATCATTTATCAGGGGGTGGAAACTTTAGCCCCCTGTCGCCCACAGGGGGGAGACTTATCAACGCTCGCTGAAAAATGGACACGAGTGCCGTCAGCTGGGCGAGACTGGCCGAAACCCAATACGCCCATGCCCCTCATTCGTCAAGTTCCTCCCTTAGCCTTCCTGATGTCTCTCTTCCTCTGATTTCCCTTACTATAGTTTGCAATTTAATAACGCTCGACAACAGAGCTCGTGCCATATGAGAGTGGGTATACTGTATGTGCTGTGTGTTTGCTCATGTCACATCCTTTGCTCTCCAGACTGCATGGCTGTCATCACATAGTCATATAGTCAGAGTCTGTAAGTCATTGAATCACCTCAAGGGTACGGAAGACCTGCAGTCTCACTAACCAAAGTAATGCATTACAATGTTGCGTTACTTCATGAAAAGGTAACTAATTACGTTACATTTCATGGAAAGTAATGCATTATGTTATTTTTGCATTACTTTTGTCACCTGGGTTGGGCTTGTTTGTTTGTTTTTTAATAACAAAAAAAAAAAAAAAAAAATGTTTTTTAGCAACTATAAGGACCTTTTACATCAAATTATTTTGCAATTGCAATGCAATTATTAAGCCTCATGCTGAAAGAAGTGCCAGTTTCTCTCAACAAGAAGACAGGAGAGGTGTCAGTAAATAAATGAGAAAACAAAGTAACTTGCGTAACTCAGATTTTTTCTTGTAAATTTAAAAGTAATGCGTTACTTTACTTGGCAAATGTGATCTGATTAAATTTGTGTTACTTGTAATGTGTTACCCCCAATATTGTCATTAACCTCAGGGTTAACTCACGGCTCCAAAGCTGAGTCACGGTGAATTAATTTTATTGCATTAGATATCATTGTTATTAGAATATTAGAAAATATCAAACCAAGCCCTAATTTCACAGACGAGGCTTAAGTCTAGCCCCAGACTAAAATGCACTGACTGATTTTAAAATATATCAGTGCTTTTGTTTTGTCTCGAGATATACAACAGATTGTTTTCTAAGACACATCTATAAAAATTACTTAAATGTCCTTATTGAATGATGGCTTAATACTGTAAAATGTCCTTATATGTATAAAAAACTGTTAAATGTTAAAGAACAAGCACACTTTTCAAACAAGCATTACACAGAAAAGCTGTTTGTTAACTTGTTAACAAAACTGAACTAAATAATTGTAATCTAAGTGTTCACTAAAATAAAAAAAAATAAAATAAACACAGTTCTAGTTTTTGTGCTTTTCTACACCTGGTTACTTTAGTTTGAATTTGAGGAAAAATTACTTCGAATATCCTCTAACAATCACCAAAACACTCAATATTTTCTTAATACTTGATATTTTGTTAATGAAATTACTTTTTTTATATTCATATATTTTTAAGTGAGACTGAAGTTATAATTATTTTTATAATTTATTAATAATATTAATAATTATTAATATTTTTTTTCTAAGCAATGAAAGACTTGATGGCATTAAAGCATTAGTTCACTTTCAGAACAAAAATGTACAAAAAATGTGCTCACCCCTTTATCATCTAAGATGTTCATGTCCTTCTTTCTTCAGTCGTAAAGAAATTATGTTTTTTGAGGAATGCATTTCAGGATTTCTCTCCATATAATGGATATGTATGGTGCCCCTGAGTTTGAACTTCACAAATGCAGTTTAAATGAGGAAGAAGCGTCTTATCTAACTAAATGATCGGTTATTTTCAAAAACAAATTGACAGTTTATATACATTTTTTTAATCTCAAATGTTCTTCTTGTCTCATCTCTTGTATGCATAGTCTGTGTGATCCGGGTCAATACAGTTAGGGTATCATCTTGTTTTCTTCCCCAACTTTAAAATCATCCTACATCGCTGCAGAAGTACAAACCCAGTGTTTACAAAGTGAACATACAAAGAAGATCAAACGCCCTTTACAAAAAAAGGTAAAACAGCATTGTAGGACAATTTTGAAGTTGAAGACGAAAACAAGATGGGAGTTTTTGGACATACCCTAACTGTATTGACCCGGATCACACAGACTACACATGCGCATCACAGAGATGAGACAAGACCAGCATTTGAGGTTAAAAAGTATATAAATTGTCAATTTGTTTCTAAAATATCCAATCGTTTCTCTAGATAAGACCCTTCTTCATTGGCTGGGATTGTTTAGAGCCCTTTGAAGCTGTATTTAAATTTTGGAAGTTCAAACTTTGGGGCACCATTCATACCTATTATATGGAGAGAAATCCTGAAATGTTTTCCTCAAACTATTTCTTTACGACTGAAGAAAGAAAGACATGAACATCTTGGATGACAAGGGGGTGAATACATTATTTGTAAATTTTTGTTCAAAAAGTGAACTAATCCTTTAAGATTTAAACTCAAACATCATTCACATTTTCATCCGACAATGTAAAAATAGTTTATTGTCTGTTCTAATGCATACATGAAAGGTTATTGAAATTCTACATCCTAGGCTTTCATACAATCCTGAAAATAAGGTTCTTTATTTGCATCTATGATTCCATAAGAAACCAATAACATCCATGGAACTTTTCCATTACACAAAAGGTTCTATACACTGGCATAGTTCTTTAGTTCATTCAAATGTTACCGATACTAAGAAAAAAATGATTCTTTCAAGAACTTTTTACTGAAAGTTTCTTTGGGAAACTGAAATGGTTCTTCTATGGCATCGTTGTGAAAAACCCCATTTGGAGCCTTTGTTTTTTTACAGTGTATAACAGTGGTAACATTGGTGTCAAAATTATCATGTATTTTCATAATAGCGAATGTAATTGGGCGTAATGTGACCAGTTGGGTGGTTTCCCAGCTCATTAGCTCCAAATATAGTAAATCTCATTGCAAAGCACAGAAAGACATTTTCAGTGTGCAGCTTTAAATGCATAATACCATTTGAACATATCATAATGATTTTCTGTTCAATTCAAATGCTGTAATGATTTTTTGTTTTAGCTTAGCAAGAACAACAACACAACCCATGAACATCCTCTCAGGCTTTTTAAACTGGCACCAGGAATGTTCTGACATGTTTGTGCAGCCCAGCGCAGGAAAGCCCCGACATTCAGAGCGACCAAATGTGTGATGGGTTGACAGAACATATTATCATAGATGAAGCCTTGTAAATTTCCTTATGCTCTTGAGTTTCTCTCTCTGTGATGAAGCCATGAAGATTGTTTTAGCAAGCTTGGAGATACAGATCTAACTCTGGAAGAAGAGAATATATAATGTAATTTTCTTTTTGAGCATTGTTGGTTCCAAGAAGAACCTTGAACATCCATGGAACCTTTCCACTGCACAAAAGATACTGTATGAAAAGAAGATTCTTTCAATTTATATATATATATATATATATATATATATTATTTTAAGAACCGTTGACTGAAAATGGTTCATGGCATCATTGTCAAAACCATCTTTGGGTACACTTATTTTTACAAGTGTAAATCCAAGTATATATATATATATATATATATATATATATATATAATTCTAAACTGTAATAATAGAATAATGTTAAATGTAGAGCTTTTGGAGGTAAAAAAAAAAAAACATCTTATAAAGTAATTTACAGTGATAATTTTGGAAGCCCATTTCCGCCATGGGGATTAAATAAATAATTAAATTAAATTAAATTAAATTAAATTAAATTAAATTAAATTAAATTAAATTAAATTAAATTTAATTTAATTTAATTTTTTTTAGCTCACCTGGCTTTTTATAAAGTCAGAATTGTGTGATATAAACTTGCAATTGTTAGAAAATGTCCGAACTTATAACCTGCAATTGCGATTTTATATCTCACAAAAAAGCAATTTATATCTTGCAATTATGACAAAAAGTCAAAAAAGTAGAGCTGCAATTTTATATATATTTATATAAATTTTACAAATTTATTTATTTGTTTATATGGTATTCTGTGGTGAAAACAAGCTTCTTTAAATAAATCATGACATTCACAAAATTTTCTGACACACATAATTGTTTTTTTTTGTTGTTGTTTTTTTTGTTTGTTTGTTTGTTTGTTTGTTTGTTTGTTTTTTGTTTTTTCATTAAAAACGTTTTTCCTGTTTTTTTTTTCTTAGTTTTTATTAGCACATTAAGATTTTATGTTGCATCTTATGTGTTGAATGTTATTTGCATAATTTTCATGATGGTGTCTTATATATGTGTGTATGATAATTGGCACAGTTCATATATTAGTATTTACTTCAACTTGTGGAAAAGCTAATTTAATTCATCATGTGCCTTTCTCTTTACAACTTGTGTTTTTAGGATAAATGTCAGTATAGTACGAAGGTTTAAACAAACACAATTTAAGCTCAATCTGTAAAACTTGGACTGTACTGGCAACCACAGTGTTTCATTGTTTTGTTTTGTTTTTTTTGTTTTTGTTTTTTTGTTGTATTTTTTTTCTTCTTCTTCTTTTTTAACAGTATAGATGTGACTCAGATTCCCCCTTTTTTTAGCCTATTTTTTCACCCTCAGGAGGTGTGGGCTCATAGTATGTTTGTGGATGACATCTTCTGCTGTTAATTTCCAATCAAGCCTGGGCACAGATTGGTTGTCCTGCGGCACTTTTCCTCTTTCACGGCCCTCTGTCATGGCAAGTCTTTTGGCACGGGAAAAAAGCACTCACATGGAGGTAAAAACATTTGAGGGAAGACTCAGATATCTTAAATAACTCCTTTACAAGTAACTGTTATTCATAACAAGCACTTGTGGCGGGCACTGCTCCATATATCAGAGTTTCCTGAAGATGGAAGATGTTTGCATAAAATCTCATTTTTGTTCTTGGAAAAAAGTAATTAAAACAAATGTCTGTGTATATGTATAGAGACACAAAACAAAACTAAACTACACTACAATAATATTTTTATGGTCTCAAAACAGATAAAAATAAAATCTAAAATACAATATAATAAAAAAATGTTTTGCTATAGCCACAATACAGATGAAAATAGGGACACTAAACTAATCTAATTTACAATACAATAAAATGAAATATTTAATGTTAATATAAAATATTAATGCCCACAAAACACCTGAAAATAAGGACACTAAACTACAATACACTATAATGGCCATAAATAAAATAAAATACAAAATTAGGGACACTAAGCTATAATAATGATAATTCTAAACTCTAATAATAGAATAATGGAAAAGTCATCTTATACAGTAATTTACAATGATAACTGTGGAAGTCCATTTCCACCATGGGAAAATAAAATAAAATATAATAAAATAAAATACATTTTTTATAAATAAAATAAAACTATATATATATTTTTTTTTTTTATGCCCACAAACAGGACAAATAAGGACAATATAATAAGATATTTTTATGAAAAGGAAATAATATAATATAATATAATATAATATAATATAATATAATATAATATAATATAATATAATATAATATAATATATATAGTTTTATGGCCACAAAAAAAAGAGGACACTAAATTAAACTAAACTACAGTACTAAAACAAAAGAAAAAATTATATGAAAATAGAGACACTAAAACTAAATGAAATGAAATATGAAATTAGGGACACTAAGCTACAATACAATAAAATGAAATATTTAATATTATTATTGAATATTAATGTATGTAATGACTAAACAAAATAAAATAAAATAAAATAAAATAGGAAAATAGGGATCTAAACTACAATACAATAAATTTAAATACTTAATATGAATATTTTAATACTTTTGGCCACAAAAAAAAAAAAAAAAAAAAGCTAAAAATAAAATAATAAAATACTTTTTATGCCCACAAAACAGCTGAAAATAAGAACATTAAACTAAAGTACAATATAATAAGATAATTTTTATGACCAAAAAATAAATAAATAAATAAAATAAAATATAAAATAATAGACACTAAGCTACAATATAAAAAATATACTCAACTAATCTAAACTACAACACAATAAAATAAAATAAAATAAAATAAAATAAAATAAAATACATTTTAATGCACAAAATAGCAGAAAAAAATAAGGACACAAACTAATATATATATATATATATATATATAAACTATTTTTTATGGCAATAAAATAAAATAAAATTGTGCAATTATGCAGGAAAGTTCAAGAAAAATGGTCAAAAAAACCCTGAAAAAAAAGTAAGCATTTTCATTTGGCCTAATAAAAACCAGATAATGTACTACAGTTTTTTTTTTTCTTGAAGGGAAAACAGACAGTCAGACTAAGTAATTAAATAACTCATTAGTGTAATGGGACAATAATATAAAATTCAATTGATATGTCACTTACAACAGCTATTTTACAACAAGGGCTCAGGCGATCAGATCCAATCCAAATTAGATAACACATATATTCACATATATTTACACATACTGCAAAAATAGAAATAGTAAGTATTCTGAACAGAGCCTATAAAGCTTAACTTTCTTTAAACGGCCCAAATATGTAAGCAATACTAAACTGAATTGTTAAAACAATATTAATACTCTCACTCAACACACACACACACACACACATGTCTGTTGTTATAATTGGCTGCTGTGCAATCCATGTATTACTGTGAACTTGTGTACTTTTATTAACTTTCTCGAGAGAGAGATCAGGTAATTGAGAGGTGTCGTATGCCGCCTCAACCCGAGCCCAGCTAATATTTCACTGTAATAGATCTCGCACAGTTTGTATCAATCGCTAACCCAGTTTTCACTACATGGTTTGAAATATTTGCTGTATTATTTTCATTTGCCACATGCGGCAGCTCCTGTTACTGCAACGGCCTTTACCAGAAGTTACAAAAACACGTCAAACTGATTTTACAAAGAAAGGTCAGTCATCAGTTTCACGTGTATTTGAAATTCTTCCGCAGACATCAGTCAAGTTCAATACGTTGCGTGTTTTATGCATTCTCATGTGCATACAATAGAAGAGTTCAGGAAGACGAAAGCAAACTGATCAGCCAGATATTTTGCAATTCGTGTTCCATTTATCACAGTTGTGCAAAGACGTTTGGCTCCACGGTTCCTCTGCAGGGGTCAAAACGCTCACAAACTCCACTCTCACCCCATCATCTACAGCGATCTAAACGCTCTCTCACACTCCACAAGGGGTCCGACATACCCTAAGGCCCTTTTATTATCTCAGAAAATAGATTTAACATCGAAGGATCAGGTTGATGCTTTTCATAATCGTATGAGAACTGATAATAAACAAAATTCAAATGTCCTCTGTGAAAAATTGTACTTTCAATACCTCCTTTGAGGAAGTATGCTGTATATGCAATGAATTTTTAAACTAAATGCATATACCGGTCAAAAGATAGGGGTTAGTTTCTATTCTTTAGGAAATTGATGCTTTTATTCAGCAAAAATGCATTCAAGTGATTAAAAGTCATAGTAAAGACATTTGTAATATGTGACCCTGGGCCGCAAAATCAGTCGCAAGTCGCTGGGGTATATTTGTAGCAATAGCCAAAAATACAAAATTATTGATTTTTTTTATGCCAAAAATCATTAGGCAGTAAAGATCATGTTGCATTAAGATATTTTGTACATTTCCTACTGTAAATATATCAAAACGTAATTTTTGGTTAGTAATATGCATTGCTAGGGACTTCATTTGGACACTTTAAAAGGCAATTTTCTCAATGTTTTGATTTTTTTGCACCCTCAGTTTCTAGATTTTCAATACTTGTATCTCAAACAAATATTGTCCTATCCTAACAAACCATACATCAATGAAAAGCATATTTATTCAGATTTCAGGTGATGTATTAATTGACCCTTATGACTGATTTTGTGGTCCAGGGTCACATATTACAAAGACTTTCTATTTCAAATAAATGCTGGAATCCACAAAATAAATAAATTAATTAATAAATTAATTAATTAATTAAGCTGCACAACTGTTTTCAACATTAATAATAAGAAATGTTTCTTGTGCAGCAAATCAACATGTTAGAATGAAGGAAGGATCATGTGACACTAAAGACTGGAGTAATGAAGCTGAAAATTCAGCTTTGAATCACAGAAACAAATTACATTTTAAAATGTAATAAAATAGAAAATGCCTATTGTAAATGATAAAAATATTTTAGTTTTTACTGTTTTTAAACAAAAACATCAACATAGCAACTTCTTTTAAACGTATGAGTAAATAGGCCTGTTATTGTTGCATTTACAGATCTAGATTTATACATCATCTGAAATCTGAATAAATAAGATTTCAATTGATGTATGGTTTGTTAGGATAGGACAATATTTGGTCGAGATACAACTATTTGAAAATCTGAGGGTGAAATAAAATAAAATAAAATAAAATAAATAGAAACTAAGCTACAATTCTTTTATATATATATATATATATATATATATAGCCACAAAACCGCTGAAAACAGGGACACTAAACTAAACTAATCAAAACAATAAAATAAAATATTTTTATGGCTACAAAACAGCTGAAAATAAAATAAAATAAAATATTTTTACGCCCACAAAATAGCTGAAAATAAGAACACAAAACTAAAATGCAATATAATACTTTTTTTTTTTTTTTTAATGAACTATTTTTATGGCAATAAAATAAAATAAAATTGTACAATTATGCAGGAAAGTTCAAGAAAAATGGCCACAAAACAACTGAAAAAAAAGTATGCATTTTTCATTTCATTTCATTCACAAAACCAGTCATAAGCGTCAATTTTTGGAAATTGAGACGTATACATCATCTGAAATCTGAATACATAAGCTTTCAATTGGTGTATGGTTTGTTAGGATAGGACAATATTTGGTCGAGATACAACTATTTGAAAATCTGGAATCTGAGGGTGAAATAAAATAAAATAAAATAAAAAAGATTTAAATAGACACTAAGCTACAATTCTTTTTTTTTATATATAGCCACAAAACAGCTGAAAATAGGGACACTAAACTAAACTAATCAAAACAATAAAAGAAAATATTTTTTATGGCCAAAAACAGCTGAAAATAAAATAAAATTAAATAAAATTAAATATTTTTACGCCCACAAAATAGCTGAAAATAAGAACACAAAACTAAAATGCCATATAATACTTTTTTTTTTTTAATTAACTATTTTTATGGCAATAAAATAAAATAAAATTGTACAATTATGCAGGAAAGTTCAAGAAAAATGGCCACAAAACAACTGAAAAAAAGTATTCATTTTTTATTTCATTCACAAAACCAGTCATAAGGGTCAATTTTTGGAAATTGAGATTTTTACATCATCTGAAATCTGAATACATAAGCTTTCCATTGATGTATGGTTTGTTAGGATAGGACAATATTTGGTCGAGATACAACTACTAAAATCTAGAATCTGAGGGTGCCAAAAAAATCTAAATATTGAGGAAAATAGCCGTTAAAGTTGTCCAAATTAAAATCTTTGCAATGCATATTACTAATGAAAAATCAAGTTTTGATATATTTATGGAAGGAAATTCACAAAATATCTACATGGAACATGATCTTTACTTGATATCCTAAAGATTTTTTGGCATAAAAGAAAAATCTATAATTTTGACCCATACATTGTAATTTTGGCTATTTCTACAAATATACCTGTGCTACTTAAAACTGATTTTGAGGTCCAGGGTCACATATAATTGAGAAAATTCAACAATAACAAATAAACAACATCACAATATGGCAAATAAAGACATGCTAGTTTGTTTAAGTGATAACTAATAGAGAGAAACAGTACCTCCAGTCATAGCACTCACTGTGTATTTTGTATTGTATTTAAATTAGATATTTAATTTACAGCTGTCACATGTGAACCATCTGCTACCAAACCTGACCAAAATCCGTTTATGAATAACAATGAAGATTATGGATGAGTTTGACCTTCTCTCATCTCCTATGATACTCTGTCAGGCCTCTGACCTCCTTATCCACTCAGATCCTCTTCTGACATGTCTGTTTTCACACCTGCAGCTGAAAAAAAACTCTGTTTAACCCCATTAATCTTTCTACCTCATTTTAATCATCTGGCCTCTTCATTCTCTGCTTTAGTGGTTCCTGCTAAGGCAAAAAAGCTTGGTTCTCAAAAGATGGTTCTTTTGATTTTAGCCAAAGCAACCACCTAGCAATGCCTTAGCAACCATCCAGAACAACATAGCAACTGCACAATACAAAACCATAGAGTACCATAGCAATGCCCAGCAACAGCCTAGCAACAACATAGTACAAGACCAGAACCAAAGAGTATCATTGCAACACCCGGACAACCTCCAAGAACAACCTATCAACCACAAAGAACAAGACCAATACAATACCATAGTTACTGCATAGCAACACCCTGACAACCATTCAGAACAGTCTCGCAACTACATAGAAAAAGACCAAGATCATAGAGTTCCATAATAACAGCATAGTAACGCCCTGCAAAGAACAAAAAAAATATCATACCAACCCTCTGCCAACCACCCAGAAAAAAAAGCAGAGCTACTGCATAGAACAAGACCATAGAGTACCATAGTACTTGCAAAGCAACACCCTGACAATCACCCAGAACACCCTATCAACCGCATAGCACAAGTTCAAGACCGCAAAGTTCCATAGCAACTGCATAGCAACACCCTGGCATCCACCCAGAACAGCCTAGCAACCACATAGAACAAGACAAGACCATAGAGTTCCATAGTAACTGAAAAGCAAAACTCAGAACACCCTGCACTGCAGAAAGAAAAAAAGAAAAAAAAAGAAAAAGGCCTTTCTTATTTAGAATGTTTGTATTGTTTTCAGTCAAAATATCTTAAAATCCCTAAATCAAGAAGGATTTTATAGACAAGTAAAAACTGGCAGACCCACACCCAGAACAGCCGAACAACCACACAGAACAGGACCAAGACCATAGAGTACCATAGCAACACCCCGACAACCGCTCAGATCACACCATCAACAGCCTAGCAACTGCATATCAAAGGAAAATGCCATAGAGCACATTATCTGTTCCCTGACAGTCAAATGACTCAGAACAGCCATGCATAATCCAATGCCATAGCAACTGCACAGCAACACCCTGGAAACCACCCAGAAAACCCAAGCAACCACATAGAACAAAGCCATAAAGTACCATAGCAACACCCTGATAACTGAACATCCCACTCACAACATCCCATCAACCATATAGCACAAGATCAAAACTATTGAGTGCTATAGCAACTTTACACCAACACCCTGGCAACCACCCAGTATAGTCTAGCAGCCACATAGAACAAGATCAGAGTGCCATAGCAACACCCTCACAACCACTCAGAATAGGCCAGCAACTGCAAAGCACAAGACCAAGACCATGGAGTTCCACAGTAACTGCATAGCAACACGCTGGCAACCACCCAGAACAGCTTAGCAACCACATATAACAAGACCATAAAGTACCACAGCAAGACCCTGACAAGAACTCAAAACAGCCTAGCAACTGCATAGCACCATAGAGTACCATAGTAACTGCATAGCAACACCCTCGCAACCACTCAGCATAGACTAGCAACCACATAGCACAATACCAAGACCATAATGTACAATAGATATTGTATATCTTCGCCCTGACAACCACTCGGAACAGCCTAACAACCTGCACAGCTCAAAAAAGACAATAGAGTACCACAGCAACACCCTGGCAACCACATAGAAGATGGCCAAGACCATAGAGTTCCATAATAACTGCATAGCAACACCCTGGCAACCACAAAGCACAAGATCAAGACCACAGAGTACAACCACATAGCAACATTCTTGCAACCACAAAGAAGAAGACCATAAAGTACCATAGCAAAACCCTGACAACCACTCAGAACAGTCTAGCAACGGCATAGCACAACACCAAGACCACAGAGTTGTTCCATACTAACTGCATAGCAACACCCTGGCAACCACTCACAACACCCTATCAACTGCATAGCACAAAATCAAGACCTCAGAGTACCATAGCAACACCCTGGCAACCACATAGAAGACGACCATAAAGTACCATAGCAACACCCTGACAACCACTCAGTACAGCCTGCACTGCACAACACCAAGACCATAATGTACCATAGTAACTGCATAGCACCACCCTGGCAACCACTCTCAACACCCTATCAAATGCATAGCACAAGATCAAGACCACAGAGTACCATAGCAACTGCACAGCAACACCCTGGCAACCACCCAGAACACACAACAGCATTGTAGAGATGAGTTTTGCAAGTGTAATGTAAAAGTGCAATGTAAAAAATCTGTAAGGGTGGATAAGATTTGTTATGGATAACCTTTACTTTGTTTTTGCTTTGAGTGATTTCAATTAGTTATGGTGGTCATGTAGAATTTATCATACCATGTTTTATTTGACTACCCCATCATTGTTTAATCAAATTGCTCATATTTTTCCTGCCATAATTTTCCTCCATGCATCCTGCATTCAGTCCCCTTTAGTTTATTCCTATGATGAGAGTCAAACACGAGAGCGGGCCAATGTACTTGTTACAAATGGCTAATAAAATTACAGTCCTTGCCAAAGCTTTTCAAATGAACACACACACACGTTCAACACTCAAAGACACACACAAGCCGTGTGATGGAGGGTGATGATGGGCTAACAACCTCCAAATAAAACAGACACATTCCAGAAAAAAAAAAAAAAAAACTCTAATCGTAAACATAAATAAAAGTGAATCAATCAGAAGTAATCCCTGCAGACTGAAGCGATGGGTGGTACCAGCCTGTGCCCAGGTGTTAGCATTTTAGTAGCTGACAGAAAATAAATTAAACTGCAGCTTGTGTGATCTCACACAATGAGCTCATGGATTCTGTGTGAATGGGAAGGAGGGGATGGAACAAACTGAAATGAAATTAAAAAGTAAAAATGTGAAAAGCAGCTCTGGCCTGCTGGACAGCTTTTCATTTTCACTTTCAAATACTAACTAAATAAGTAACTGACCAACTAATCAACTAATAAATAATTGCATAAAATATACATACATTTAGCTAGTTACTTAAGTTGCATTCTATCTATCTACCTATCAATCTATCTACATATACACACGCACCCATTTATTTATTATAAACTTTTTGTAATAAAAATGACACTTCACACTTTCAAATACTGACCAACTAATTACATTTCTAAATATTTTTGTAATAAGAACGGGCTTGTGAAAAGAATCTGTCATTAAAAGTGAAAATGTATAAATGAAATAATGTATACATACAACAATGTATATACAATTATTACTATTATTTTGTTATATTTACATTAAAAAATTTATATAATTTGTTTGTTTCAAAACTGATGCTGTCAAACAATTACAATTTATTCACCCAAAATATGTTTTTATTTATATATACACACACATACAGTATATAATTTGGAAATATTTACACACACACCCCATAAATTAATTTAATTAAGGGCCAAGCTCTAAAAGGAAGCTATCGTATCCGTTAGCGTTCTTTTTCTTCCTCTCTGGAAGTCTATGGCAGCCCATAGAAACGCTTGCGGAAAAGTTGTGAAATTTGGCACACTGATAGAGGTCTCAATATTAACCATAGCAAGTTTGGGGTCTCTAACTCAAACTCTCTAGCGCCACCACTTGTCCAAAATTGCAATTATTTTATGCCAACAACTTTTGATCCGTAAGGTCAAGAAGGAAAATTCAGAGGAATTTTTTCCTCTGAATCCTTGGCTCAAAAATCACAAAACTGGTCTCTTTAGATTCGGTGCACCATGCCGAGTCGAATCATACCCAATTTTCCCATGTCAGCCATTTTGGGCGTCGGACATTTTGAATTTTGTTGTAAAATGCTATATTTTATGAACGCATTGACGTATCGCTATGAAACCTGGTATGTGTCTTCGGCACCATGCCCTGATGGTACTCAAAAAGGTTGGAGGCAGCGCCACCTTGTGGTCAAAAGTTATAAAGAAATATTAAATAATGCTAACTTTTAAAAATAACTTTTGTTTACATTAGTGTATTGTAATGAAACTGGTCTTGATATATTCCTTGGGTCATGCCGAGAACATCGATACCAATTATGCTATAATTGGATGAACTTCCTGTCTGCCATTTTGATTTATGTTGAAAACCTACTTTTTTTCGAACTCATCCTAGAACGTTACTCCGATTTTCACCAAATTTGACTCGGACCATCTTCAGACCATGCTGACAAAAAAATCATAGATGCACAGTAGGAAACGGTTTTCGTTTTGGGCATCAACAAATTTGCTGTAAAGATGCCAAAGTTTGTCTGAGGCTGTATCTCTGCAAAGCTTTGAAATATCTACACCAAACTTTGTATGTGCTATGGCCACCTCACACTGACCACACCATATCAATTCGGTAACAGCACCACCTATTGGTCAACAGTAGTAAACCATTCACTAACTTTTAATTATGAAATTTCCAAAAATGCTAATTATTTTTGATTGCATTAACCTGTTAGAATAAAACAGGAACTCAAAATGTTCCTTGGGTCAGGCCGACAACATGTCATAATCAGACATTGTCACTTCACACAGAACACACCACATATTTCTGATAAAAGTGCCACCTACTAGTCAAAAGTGATAAGCCATTAAATCATATTACTAGTGGTTGTATTTATGATTTTTCAGCCATTTTGATTAAAATCATATTAAAATTGTTTAAATTACTCATTGCTGCAGTTGGTCTGATGCTCCATTCCCTGCTTAGCTCCTCATTTTGCCTCTGTAGTGCTTGGCCCCGCAATTGCTGCTTGCAGCTATATTTGATATTATATATAAATATTTTTTTAATATATGAACATAACAGTTTTCTTCAATAAATACATGCATGTGTGTGTATTTATATATGCATAATAAATGTACACAGTACACGTAATGCAAACAAAAACATTTATTTTGGTTGCGATTAATCGTATGACAGCACTAAAATATGACAAAATAAAGCAGCAAATGTCATCACAGAAAGAACCCCTCATTACTGTTTTTGAAAGTCAAAAAAAAAAAAGATTTTGAGTTTGTTATGATGTTGCAAGGTAACTTTCAGGTTGACAATTGGCATAACTCCAAGAAAACATCTTGATATTCCAAAATGTTGGAAAAAAGAGAGAACTTCCTTTTGTATTCAAGGTGTAATAATAAAAAATATATATATTTTTACATATACCATTTGAAATCAATCATACTTCAAACAAATTTGGCACATGCACATTAAACCAGATATAAAAAAGATTTTTCTCAGTTATATTCAACACCCTTATTTGGTATTGTCTCAAACACACATCATATCAAACCTTCCAGTCTACAGTCAGCAGGGTCATGCATGTGCCGACATGGCTCGGGATTGGACGTGAAATTATAGCATGTTCCTGTATACGACATCTTAGCTTAATGACACTGTTGGCGTCTGAAATAAGCCTGTGTTTGCTATGGCATCAGTTTAACTTAATGGAGGAATTATGAAGTAAATGGCTTAAAATAAAGCATTACCCAGTCCCAGAGTGCAGAAATGAGCATGTTCCAGCACGAACCGCTTCTCTCACTCCATATGCTTGCTCTGGAAATCATGCTTAACAAAAACATTACTCTCCTTCCATAGCATTGGAACCTATAGAAATGGCACCATTGCTTTTATTGCAATTTTTTTGTAATTTTGTGCAAATTACATGTGCAGTTTACTTCCATAGTTCCTGCAGTTATTCCAGCATTCGTACGGTTCGTGGAGCACTGGATCTGATAGGAAAATTTAAGGGTTCCTCAACTCCAGACTATTTCCTGTAATCACGCTGGCTGTTACAGCACAGATTTAAAAGAGATTGGAGTGCATTTTAGTCTAAATGTAAGCATGCATCTACACTGACAAAACTACACATTTAAAATGCACTTATAATACAAATAGGGACAGGACTCCAAAATATGAACTGGCAAGATTTAAAAACACTTTTAAAATAACAGTCTGACATTTAAAAGTCTCCAATTTTAAACACAACTAAATAAGTATAAATACAAAATAAATGGTTTAATATTCTTAGACAAACTAGATTTTTACAAATTGCAAAAAAAATGTCAGTGGTCTTTGCCACTTGTGGATTGTTGTCTTTATAATTTTCTTGTCCCCTCTGCGTCTGATTTTTTTTTTTTTTTTTTTTTTTTGATGCAAAACAGTTTTGCTTAGTTGGCAGAGACTATTTACACTAACTTCGCCCACCAGTCTGTTTGGGCTCGACAACATCACAAAAGATGCCTGCTACACTCATAAATAAAAGCTCCAAAGG
This sequence comes from Cirrhinus molitorella, assembly GCA_033026305.1. Classification (NCBI taxonomy): domain Eukaryota; kingdom Metazoa; phylum Chordata; class Actinopteri; order Cypriniformes; family Cyprinidae; genus Cirrhinus; species Cirrhinus molitorella. Next base: position 6,112,333 of record CM065126.1, on the reverse strand, counting down.
GGTGTTTTTGCAGTGATGCCATAGAAATACCATTTTGGTTCCCCAAAGAACCTTTCAGTGAACAGTTCTTAAAATGACCATTTTGAAGAACATTTTAAAAATCTAAATAACCTTTTCCACTATAAAGAACCTTGTCTGCATTTGAAAGGTTCCATGGATGTTCAAGGTTCTTCATGGAACCATTGATGCCAATAAAGAACCTTTATTTTTAAGAGTATAAAGCTCCAATGGCATAGGTGGTAAAGTGTCTAGCAGTGACTTTTTGATGTAATCAACCCAAATTCGAAACCGCCTTTTGCTGAGCTCGTTCTTCTCCCGTATCACATTGGATATCAGATCAGAAAGGCATTTGTTTTTAATAAAATGAACTAAATAATCAAAAAGTGGAAAATAAAGTGCGTCATGGGTGTTCATTGGTTAGGGTTAGGCAGAGCTTTATTATCCCAATAGGGCAGCATTGATTTAATAATTTAAATAAAAATTATAATTTACACTTAATACTTTATTATTGCATACTGTTTTATAATGTACTACAATAGTGAGTTGCAAATATATGACACTTGTGACAAATAGTATAAACAGCATCTAATATATTCCAAAGAAAATACTGTTATTTTTACATAGTGTAAATAGAATCTATCGCTATTTGCACTTAGTGTTAATAGTGGGGATGTAACATTATCAAAATCTCACGATACGATAATATCACAACATGAAGTCCACAATATGATATTATTGCAATATTTATTTGGGAGGTACAAATTTGTACATTTTTAAGTTAAATTATTATCTAATGCATTTTGAGAGTTTAAAATTAAGAGCTCCAACCCATGTTCTTAACTGAGAAAACTTAAGTCAGAAAAAAAGTAAGTGAATTGACTAGTACCTGAACTTTAAAGCGGACTCAACCCTTTTTTTATTTGTGGTAAACTGTCTCAGTCTAAATTACATTCACACTGGTGTTTTAGGAAGCCAAACAAATAATAATAATAATAATAATAATGACAACAATTTGATGTTATTGTTATTCCTATGACAGTAATAGACATATATCGTAAAACAACTGCACTGTAAAATAAATGAAAATTAATATTTCATGGGTATATTACTTTTGCTTTACACTACAGTAGAGAAATTACAATACTTATTTCCTAATTCCTACACTTGAATGAGATACTCTGAATCTGGATTGCAGTAACATTACCCATTTAAATCGCTAACTGTCAGCAATTCATACTGCACTTTTAAAGGGATACTCCACCCCAAAATGTCATTCCAAACCCGTAAAAGGTTTGATCGTCTTCGGAGCACAATTTAAGATATTTTGGATAAAATCCGGTAGCTTTTTGACTGTCCCATTGACTGTCAAGTACATAACACTGTCAAGGCATATGAAAGACATTGTCAAAATAGTTCATCTGCCATCAGTGGTTCAACCAATGGTCAATGGGACAGTCAAAAAGCTCTTCCAAAATATCTTAAATTGTGTTCCGAAGACGATCGAACCTTTTACGGGTTTGGAACGACATGGGGGTAAGTGGTTAATGACAAAATTTTCATTTTGGGGTGGAGTAACCCTTTAAGCATTTATTTTTCTATTTTTGACTCTTACGCTTAAGTTAAAACAGGCTTACAAAAACAAGTCTCACTACAAATCTAGTGAAATGCTGTAATAATCTGCTGCGTAAAATAAAGCATAACTGGTGACTGTTGTTTTCCTAAACGTGCGCTAAACTCACAGCACATGCAATAAATTAGTTTACTGCATTGACTGTGAACTGAGCCGTTCTGAGGCACGGAAAACACAAGATCACGAGCTGATTGACTGAACAAAGTGTATGTTTCTCTTTGAAACGCACAGCAAAAACAGACTTGATGAAGGTATTAAACCATACTGTGCTTTCGGTTTTGGTTTGTTTGCCAGATACTGTGCAAAAGCATAATGACCCAAAATACAACTTTAAAGACCTTTTATATTAGAATAAGGAGTTTAAATATATCTTAAAAACTACACTTTTTGCCCGGAAGACCTATTGTTTCATATCGTCACATGACCACAATAATATCGAGACAGTTTTGATATTGTGATACCACGATATTAATAATATCGTTACACAGCATATCGCTTAGAAAATACTGCTATTTTCAAGGTCCTTTCACACCGAGTCTGAAATTCTCATCCAAAATGTTTGCACGTTAAAAAATAAATATGACCTCACGTTGTGTCAATCACGTTTACACGCCGAAACTTTTGCCATCATCAAAAATTCGGATCAGGATCAGTTTTCTCAGTTTCGCATCCGTAGCAAGCATTCTGAGAGGTGTTTTGACAATTCTGAGACACCGTGACATTCTGTGCATGACGAATTTTAATGAATACAACTAAATCTATACAACAATTTCAGACTGAGTATTCAAAGAACTTTATAAGTATAAATAGAATCCATTGCTATTTGCACTTGGTGTAAAGAGCATGTGTCTATATGCCTTATTTTTAACCCAGAAAATCTGTTTTGAGGCTTTTGGTCTGTGTATTCAAGCAAAATCTCTATGAATGCTAGATTGTAAATTCCTGCATTTACAGTTAATATGATAGGACTTTAATATGTTGTGAATTTTTAAGCTCTGTGTTCTTTTTACATTAAGAAGTTGTAAAGTTTTATAATGACACAAGATTCAAATTCAAATGCTGTTCTTTTTTAACTTTCTATTCATCCATGAATCTGGATGAAAAAAAAATGTTTTTACAAAAATATGAAGCTTTGCAACTGGTTTCAACATTGACAATAATAATAAATGTTTCTTAAGCAGCAAATCAGCATATTAAAATGATTTCTAAAGGATCATGTGACACTGAAGACTGGAGAATGATGCTGAAAATTCAGCTTTGCATCACAGGAATAAATTGCATTTTAAAATATATCCAAATAGAAAACAGTTATTTTAAATTGTAATAATATTTCGCAATATTACTCTATTTTAAATAAAATAAATGCAGCCTTGGTGAGCATAAGAGAGCTTTGAGTGACACAGCCCTTATTGTTGCATTTATAGTCCATTTTGTATGTCCATATTGATATGTACTGCAGGAAATCAAGTCACGTCAATCTCATCTCTCCACTGCTTGGCTGCACTTAATCACGCACAAACTCTATCTTCAGAGAGCAGAGGTTATCCATTTAAATTGAGTTAACCAGATAAATATTGTACTTGCCCAAAGACCCTCCTCAGTGCAGCTCTCCATTCATGTTGGTGGTCAGTTTAAAAGGCCCGATTGTGGCAAGCGTTCCCGGATGACACTGGGCTCCATTGTGCCTGAATGCACCCTGGAAGTCAGGTTTGCAAAAGCACGCTCTGTGTCTCTATCTGATGGTACGCAACGCTGATCAAGCCTTCACTGATCTTATTCTTGGCTTGGTGAAGCTTTATTTGGTCATTCGATAACTGAACCTGATAGCAGAAGGGCCTAGAGGTCAAGAAGCTCATTGACATCTACCACAAACAGCTAGAGCAGGTGCACTGAAAAACTCAAGCTTTTTGAAAGCATCATTGTTTTTGTTAAATCAACGATTCAGTCATTGTTAAATACCCTCATGTTATTCCAAACCTGTATGATGTTATTTTTCATTTGCAATGCAAAAGCATGAATCATTACACAGCTCTTTTCCATACAATGTCAGTTCATGGTAACCACAGCTTTCAAGTGCCAGAAACAAAATAAGCAGCAGAAAAGCATAATAAAAACCTATCGATAGTTGGGTTTTGACCTACAGTTTGCCCTCAAACTTGAGAAGATTACATTTGGAGCCAGAATGAAACCTGATCATTTTACAAAGTCTTGGGGCACGTTTTTACATTACAAGACAGGTTTTGGTTAAAATATCTCATTCTATTTGGATGATATATATCATTTTAGTATCATTGCGATAACTTTTTTTTATTATTCGTTTTTTAGTAATATTTAGTTCTTTTTAGGCAGCGGCTATTTGCACTAAGTATAAATAGCCATAAAGGCTATTTACACTAAGTGCAAATAGCAATAGATGCTATTTACACTAAGTGTAAATAGCAATTGGATGCTATTTACACTAAGTGAAAATAGCATATTTTCTTAGCGAGAGATGCTATTTACACTAAGTGCAAATAGCAATTACACTAAGTGAAAATAGCAATGGGTTCTATTTACACTTAAGGATTTTCTGCTATTTATAATACTTATTGCAAATAGATGCAATTACTATTGTATTATATTAAAACAGTATTCAGTAATTATGCATTGAGTGTAAATTATCGTTTTAATTCAATTTGTTAAATGGATGCAGCCTTAGTGGGACAATAAGCCCTCCCTACACACCTACCCTAACCCTAACCGATACTTAATTTTAAATTTTTTGATTATTTACTTAATTTTTATTGAAAATCAATGCTTTTTCAGATATTATATGAGATTTAAAAGGATGAAAAAAAAAGATCGCCATAAGGTGGAATTGAACCCGGGTCGTCCGTGTCGAAAATATCTAGTTGCACGCTTTAACCACTTTGCCACAGCATTTGATGATTGATTGCCATCTTTTGTAGTGTTGATTAGCCCCATTGCACATTGGTGGGCGGAGTTAGTGTAAATAACCACTGCCAACAAGGCGGGCTATTTGCACTTAGTGTAAATAGACACTCCGTTCTTTTTATGATTTATTTTGAGATTTTTTTATTTTGTTTTACTAATATTAAATATTTATTTTAATGTTTGATGTTTTCATCTTAATTTTAGTTCAATTCTATAATAAAAAAAATAACATATTATATGTATTATACACAGAATTTTCCGTATTGATTTTTTTTAGAGGTGTTTTAACTGTATTTTGCACTTCACTGCATTGTGTTTTAGGATTAACAGAAAACTTTGTAAAATGAATGGATAATATCCTGGCAGAAAATTGCCAATAAATTACTTTTTTTTTTCCAGGGCATATATGCATACATATACATATACATATACATATATATACATATACATGCATACACATACACACACACACACACACACACACACACACACACATATATATATATATATATATATATATAGATAGATATAATAGCAACTTTGAATCTTAGAATTATGACCAGTGTTAGTTTTTCTTATGTCATTTGTTTGTTTGTTTGTTTATGTGGCTTTTCATCTCATAATTGTGGGGTTTTATCTCATAACTACGACTTAGCATGTCAATTTTGATGCATATCTTTATGACTTTTTATTTCATAATTGTGGCTTTTTCAAAATTTTCTTTACCAAAGGAAGACTTTTTAAAAAGCACGAAATGTATGTATTTATTGATTTATTTTGTGCTTTGGTAAATTACGATTAGAAAATAAAAATGCATAATAAAGAGATAAAAAGCCACAATTATGAGATAAGTAAAATTTTTTAAAGCATGTAATTAATTTATTTATTTATTTATTTATTTATTAAAAATCATGCTTTGGTAAATTACAATTAGAAAAATTCATAATTATGAGATAAAAAGTCATAATATGCATCCAAATTGACATACTACATCATAGTTATAAGATAAGCCACATAAAGTTTTTTTAAGTGTATGCAACAAAATAAATGTATTTATTTGTTTGTTTGTTAATTGCATTTTTTAAATCAGTCTTTGGTAACATAAAAAGACAAGATATGCAATCAATAAATGAACTAATTAATTTATTTATTTTAAATTATGCTTTGGTAAAACACAATTAGAAAATAAAAATCAATTAATTAATTTACTTAAAATCATGCTTCGGTAAATCACAATTAGAAAATAAAAATTCATAATTATGAGATAAAAAAGCCACAATTATGAAATAAAAGTCATAATATGTATAAAAATTGACATACTTCACAGTTATAAGATAAAAGCCATATAAAAAGACAAAAGCATGAAAGTATGCAATTAATAAAATAAATAAATGTATCTGTTTGTTTGTATATTTATTTATTGCATTTTTTTTATCATGCTTTGGTAAATCACAATAAGAAAATAAAAAGTAATTTATGAGATAAAGCCACAATTATGAGATTAAAAGCCATATGCACATAAAAAGCATGCAATAAATAAAAAAATTAAAATCATGCTTTGGTAAATCACAATTAGAAAATAAAAACTCATAATTATGAAATAAAAAGCTATAAAATGCATCAAAATTGACATACTATGTCATAGTTCTAAGATTAAAAAGCCACATGAAAAGACAAAAGCATGATTTTTATTTATTTTTTTAAGTATACAATAAGTAAAAATAAATAAATATATTTAATTAGTTTGTTTATGTCATTTTTTTTTAAATCATGATTTGGTAAATCACAATTAGAAAATAAGCCATTTATGAGATAAAGCCACAGTTATGAGAAAAATAGCCATATGCACATAAAAGACAAGATATGCACATTAAAAAGCATGCAATAAATAAATACATTTATTTATTTATTTAAAATCATACTTTGGTTAATTACAATAAGAAAATAAAAATCCATAATTATGGAATAAAAAGTCATAATATGCATCAAAATTGACATACTGTCATAGTAATAAGATAAAAAGCCACATAAAAAGACAAAAGCATGATTTTTTTGCACATAAAAAGCATGCAATTAATTAATGCTTTGGTAAATCACAATTAGAAAATAAAAATGTATAATTATGAGATAAAAAAGTTGACATACTACGTCATAGTTAGAAGATAAAAGCCACATAAAAAGACAAAAGCATGATTTTATAAAATAAGCAAAAAATAAAAATAATAAGTAAAATAAGTAAATATTATTTAATAATAAAAATAATATTTACTGCATGCTTTTTAAAAAATCATGCTTTTAAACAATTAAACATTCTCTCTCTCTTTACATACATCAAGTTCATATATGAATCATGCTTTGCAGACATTACATGGTTTTATGCTTTTTTATAGCTTTTTTCCCCCGTTTTTGATAGACATTGTATGGAAAAAGTGCATAAAAACTCTTCAAAATGTCAAGTTCAAGAAATAAACAACAGCATATGGTTTTTATACGACATGAGCGTGAGAAAATAATGATATGGTGAACTATTCAAGCTTTCATAACTGTAAAAAAAAATAAAAAAAAATCTTTACCAGGCCAAATCATCTTGAAATGTAATACTTAAGTCGGTTCTCCAAGTTTTTCTGCTTTTTTGTTTAACTGCACAAATATATATTTCAACACTCCCTATTTCAGTGAACTATGATGGTTGTGTTTGCTTTATTGGCTAAATGTGACATCTTGCAGATGTGAAGCGTACCAGTCCAGCACGTCCCACAATCACTGTTATGAGGTGATACCAGAGAGCCATTGAAATGGCGCCGAACAAATAAAGTGATACATACACACAACAATGTCATCACAGAGATAAATAAGATGAGACTAAACATTTGTGATTTGTTCTTCGCGTTGTCGTTCGCAAAATCAGCAGTGTTTACTGTTGGCAGAGCGTCTGTTGGTGTTGCTCATTCTTGAAATTGTCACCAGCGTGATTTATTTTCCCTCTCCATGACCATAAACATTTACTCAAAGCCATTAAACAAATCTAAATTCCATTAGAGGGATAAACAGAAATATCTTTGCATTCTCTTAAGCAGGCGCATGAGAAATTAAACAAAAGCAATCTAACAAAAGGGTTCAACCAAATGGCACCATATGCTCAGCGCTCTACGATGCAAGCGTCAGACATTCGTCTGCAGATGACTGAGGATTTGTTTTTACCAAATTTGCCCCCACATGCGACCTTCACCAAAACAAAACATATTTATAGCTCATCCTCTTGTTTTAGACAAAAAATCAAGAGAAGACGTGGGTTTGGCTTTGGATAGAAGTAGGGCTGAGCATTGACACAGATTTTATGATTCACAAGCTCTTGATTTGATCTCATTTTCATTCTATTCAATACTGATTCTTTTTGAAATATTTCATGTACATGTCAATTTTTCTAAAAGGAATATATATATAAATATAGTTTATAAATTGCATAAATGTTAAAAAAAAATAAACTGCAGGGAACCTTGGCGCATGCACTCAGTTTCAGTGTTTTTACTTGATATATTTTCAAAAGATTTAATATTTATATATACTGATGTTTTATAATAATTTACGTGGTGGCTATTATAAAAACACGACAGATTTATCTAACCACACATTAAATATAAAAATGTATGTTTTAATATTATATTTAAATGTAATATTATATTTATTACATTTCATTAATTTAACATTAAATATTACTTTTATATTAATATTGCATATAAATTGATTATTTGATAAAAATGAAAAACTGAATGAATGAACTCCAATCTCATTTTGATTCTATAAAATATTGATTCCTTTTAAAAAAATCAAATAAAAGTAATTTTTTCCAAAAAAAAAAAATCAAATAAAAGTAATTCTATAAAATATTGATTCCTTTGGAAATATCAAATAAAAGTATTTTTTTTTCCCAAAAAAAAAAAAAAAAGAAATCATCAAATAAAAGTTATACATATATATATAAACTTTAAACTATACAGGGAACCTTGGTAAATTGATTCATTTTGCAAGCATTTTTATTCTATTCAATATCAATTCTTTTGGTAATATTTCAGGTACATGTCAGTTTTTCTCACAAATACATACATAAAATTATTTATAATGGTAAAATTATAGAATTACATTTTATTTGCACATTGTTTTTTAAAAAAAACAGCTTCAAAACAGCTTTAAAAACAATATTATAATATTATATATTATATAAGTATTATATTACATTTAATTTCTATTTATTTTCAGATAGAGTCATGAACACTTAAATAAAAGGAGTTGCACATAGGATGGTATTTGTAACAAACTTTTAGTTATAATTATGTTTTTACACCAGTTGGTGGCTATTATAAAAACATAAACAAAAACCTACATTAAATATAAAATAATCTATATTGTAATATTATATCTTAATTTAACATTATGTAATATATTTAATATAATTAAATGAATATTAATTATTGTAACATTAATATTAAATATAAATATATATTGATTTATTTTATAAAATGAATAAATAAATAAACATACATTTATACATAAATATATATATATATAAAAAAAACACCAAACAAAAAAAAAAAAAAACTAAATCATAATATTCTAAAAAAATGAATACAAAACTCGATATAATATAATATAATATAATATAATACAATATAATATAATATAACATCATAACTAAAATTAAACTGAAAAAAAAATTATACAAATAAATATAAAAAAAAACTAGTCTTCAGAAAACTAGAAAAAAAGAAAAAAAAAAAAACACTGTGAAGAAAACCACTTCTAGTTTCATCCAAAAAAAAATTGGTTGATATTAAAAAATTGGTTGATATTAAACCTCCTTCTGCTAAAGGAATAAAATGACTAAACTGAGTGATTTTAACAGGTACAGGTATTTAAAAAGGCTTTAAATGACACCACGCTTAAATGAGTTTACACAATAGCTGTGATGATTGTCTTCTAGCAAACACCATTATCAGGAATGCCTGAGAAAAAGGAGAGGTTGGTCTAATGAATCATAAAATTACTCTCAGAAATGTAGAGTTGGTAATCTCAAGTCTGGCAGCCTGCACTTACGAGTTTAGGACAGAAATAGAGGTGCCTCAGAGCCCATTACTAGTTCCGGAGATCGTGGCACCATCCTGTCTGTGAAGAACGGGCTGGAGAGCCGAGGCGATACCATCACAGCAGGGCCAGTGAAACACTAGCTCCCCCCGGATAATCACGCAGGATTCCAGCACACAGGAGCCCCAATGATATGATGAGAGATATTCTATAAAGCCAGAGAGGCCTGCAGTAATGGGCCATGAGGAGCAGTTAGTCATGTTTGGTTGCACGTGACTAGTATATCATTGCGCTTATGCTTATGGTGAGTAAAAAACTGATTTGATTTGCTGCACAAATAATGTCTGAAGTCATGTGGAAACATGCTTCAGAACACTAAAGTTAGGTTTAGTCTCACAAATCTGGCAACCACCTAGAACACTCTAACATCACAGTGGTGAGTTCTGCACCAGGGTTATCGCAGACTAAAACATTTTTTTTTTTTTCAAAAAATAACATTTATTTAAGGATGAAATTAAATAAAATAGTTAGATGAACTAAATAAATATTAGTAAATCTTATAAATCTAATAAATATTAGATGAAAAAGTTAATTAAAATGAGAAATTTCACCTTGGCAACTTACTGAAGTTTAAATTGAACCACTAAACAGGAAATATAAAAAAATATAAAAACCAAAACTACAACTACAACTGGATTGAAAAAAATAAAATTAGAACTAAACTGTTATATTTAGAAGAACTTATAAAGAACAAAATTTAGAAGAACAAAAAAATGTAATACAAAAAAGCACATTTATAAAATTTCTAACATTTTAATTACAAATAAAATAAAAGCTCATTCAAAATATTATTAAAAAACTTTATAAAAAATTAAAAAAAATAAGACTATACAGATACCACTCATACTCATAAACTTAAAATAAACAGAATTTAAAAGAACTAAAACAAAAAAACAAAAAAATAATAATAATAATAATAATAATAATTACTAAATAGTAATATTAAAAAGCACATACAATTAAAATAACTAGAACTAAAAATTAAATAAATAGAAATAAATTGCTAAATAGTAATATAAAAAAACATAAAATTACTAAAAAATAAATACATAAAATGAAAATATAAAAATGAAAGCTCATTAAAAAAAATATTAGAAAAATATATTTAAAAATACATTGTGCAGATACCACTCACACTTTCATCAGAAAAAAGTAAAAATCTAGATATAAAAACTTAAAACTAAACAAAATTTAGAACTAAAATTAAAATATATATACGACGGGCCGTTGAATTCCGCTTCGCGTCGTGGCCGCATCACCACCTCGGCTGTGCATTATTTTCTAGGAATTCAGGGGGCCGAAGTAAATTATTCCGCTTATGCTACGGTTACCACACCTCAAGACATCGATCAGATGATATATTTCAAGGCATTCGTCCGGTTTTTGTTCTTAAACAGCTATTGTGAGCAGGATTCATTTCTTACGCAGCTCATCCAAAGCCTTCGTTGCTAGTTCCAAAACATCATTTTAGACCTAGTAACGACGCTTGAGCCGTTGATAGCAGAATAATGCAGTTAATAATGTAGTTTAGACAGACAGACTGGCAGGCAGACAGACGGAAAGAGAGAGACAGAAAGAGATTAAGCTTGTGAAATACCTCTGAGTCTGTGCTTCTCTCAAACGTGATCAGCAGCAGCATCTCTACTTATAGCGAAACTTTAAGTTCATTTTCTTCAGGAACAGCGTAGCTTGTGAGAAATGTCGTGTAGTTTTTAAGTTGTTAATCGTCAAATTGTGTGTGCTTTCCGTACATAATAAAACTTAATTTTGCGACAAAAAACATGGAAGAAATCTGTCGTTTCTTTGTATTGTTTGTATCTGTATTTATTTGTTTGGCCAGTGTCGTTGTGGGTTTTGTTTATTTTGCTGTTTTAGGCAGTAAGGACCTTTGAAATAACTGAAATAGTGTGGCGAAGTGATATAGACATGTAATGCGGCTAGAAGCTGCCTGGAACTACGTTCGCTGTGCGTTTCCCTGAAAATAATGTACACCTTCAGAACGTTCGTCAGCCAATCAGATTCAAGCATTCAACAGTCCCGTAGTATAAATATATATAAATAATTACTAAATAGCATAAAAAAACTAAAACAAAAGCACATAACTAAATTACTAAAAATTATCAAAAATTAAATGAAAATATAAAATAAAAGTTAATTCTAAATATTATTAAGAAAGTATATAAAAACGACAAAACATAACACTGCAGATGCCACTCACTTTCATCAGAAAAACTACAAATGTAAACTAAAATAAAATAAATGACTAAATAGTAATATTAAAAAAGCACATAAAATTACCAAAAAAAAATGAAAACAACAAGCTCATTCAAAATATTATTAGAAAAATATAACAGTATATATAAAAAAATAAATACTAAAATAACCCTGCGCAAACACCACTCAAGCTTTCATCAGAAAAAGGAAAATTCTAGATTTCAAAACCTAAACTAAATAAAAATTAGTAATGTTGCCTTGGTAAGACAAATACAGTATCTCACAGAAGTGAGTACACCCCTCACATTTTTGTAAATATTTTATTAAATCTTTTCATGTGACAACACTGAAGAAATGACACTTTGCTACAATGTAAAGTAGTGAGTGTACAGCTTGTATTACAGTGTAAATGTGCTGTCCCCTCAAAATAACTCAACACACAGCCATTAATGTCTAAACCGCTGGCCACAAAAGTGAGTACACCCCTAAGTGAAAATGTACAAATTTTGTGTGGCCACCATTTTTTTTCCAGCACTGCCTTAACCCTCTAGGCCATGGAGTTCACCAGAGCTTCACAGGTTGCCACTGGAGTCCTCTTCCATTCCTCCATGACAACATCACAGAGCTGATGGATTGAGAATGACCAACAGATGCTCAATAGGGTTTAGGTCTGGAGACATGCTTGGTCAGTCCATCACCTTTACCCTCAGCTTCTTTAGCAAGGCAGTGTTAGTCTTGGAGGTGTGTTTGGGTCGTTATCATGTTGGAATACTGCCCTGTGGCCCAGTTTCTGAAGAGAGGGGATCATGCTCTGCTTCAGTATGTCACAGTACATGTTGGCATTCATGGTTCCCTCAATGAACTGTAACTCCCTAGTGCCCCAGGCCATGACACTCCCACCACCATGCTTGACTGTAGGCAAGACACACTTGTCTTTGTACTCCTCACCTGGTTGCCACCACACAAGCTTAACATCATCTGAATCAAATAAGTTTATCTTGGTCTCATCAGACCACAGGACATGGTTCCAGTAATCCATGTTCTTGTCTTCAGCAAACTGTTTGCAGGCTTTCTTGTTCACCATCTTTAGAAGAGGCTTCCTTCTGGGACGACAGCCATGCAGACCAATTTGATGCAGTGTGCGGCGCATTGTCTGAGCACTGACAAGCTGACCCCCCACCCCTTCAACCTCTGCAGCAAAGCTGGCAGCACTCATACGTCTACTTCACAAACACAACCTCTGGATATGACACTGAGCATGTGCACTGAACTTCTTTGGTCGACCATGGCGAGGCCTTTTCTGAGTGGAACCTGTCCTGTTAAACCACTGTATGGTCTTGGCCACCATGCTACAGCTCAGTTTCAGGGTCTTGGCAATCTTCTTATAGCCTACGCCTTCTTTATGTAGAGCAACAATCCTTTTTTCAGATCCTTAGAGAGTTCTTTGCCATGAGGTGCCATGTTGAACTTCCAGTGACCAGTATGAGAGAGTGAGAGCAATAACACCAAATTTAACACACCTGCTCCCCATTCACACCTGAGACCTTGTAGCACTAATGAGTCACATGACACCGGGGAGAGATTGGGCCCAGTTTGGACATTTTCACTTAGGGGTGTAGTCACTTTTGTGGCCAGTGGCTGTGTGTTTTAATGGCTGTGTGTTTAGTTATTTTGAGGGGGTTATACAAGTTGTACACTCACTACTTTACATTGTAGCAAAGTGTCATTTCATCAGTATTGCCCAGTGTTGGGGGTAACGCATTACAAGCAACGCAAGTTACGTAATATTACTTTTTTCAAGTAACTAGTAAAGTAATGCATTACTTTTTAATTTCCAAGAAAATACCTGAGTTACTTTTTTGTTTTCTTTATGTATTTAATCCAATTTTATTAACCAATGACTTTTTGACCTTTGTTGATCCAGTTCAACCATACACTGCAAAAATATTTTTTTACTTAGATTTTTTTGTCTTGTTTCCAGCCAAAATATCTAACAATTCTTAAATCAAGAAATATTTTCTAGACAAGTAAAAATTATTTTCTTGTTTTCAGAAAAAAACAAGTCAGAATTAAGTGAGTTTTTGCTTAGAAACAAAATAATCTGGAAATGGGATAAGCAATAAGCAAAAAAAAAAAAAACTTTTTTCAAACAGAAAACAAGAGTAATTTGCTTACCCCATTGGCAGATTCTTTTGCTTGTTTCAAGCGAAAACACTTAATTTTGACTTTCAGAAAAAACAAGGCAATAATTTTTACTTGTCTAGAAAATCCTTCTTGATTTAAGAATTTTTAGATATTTTGGCTGGAAAGAAGACAAAATATCTAAGTAAGAAACTATATATATATTTTTTTTTTTTTGCAGTGTACTAATAAACAAAACTTACTTTAGATTAGGTAACATTTGTGCTTAATTTCTCATTGAGTTTTGAACTTCCTTTTCCTACAGTTATGCTGTACAGACGTGAATTTACTTTTCCCTCAGCCTTAGGCCTATTCACTTTACTTTTGGTGTGAAAGGGCTTTTACATTTGCTAAGAATCAAACTTTTTTATATTAAAAACAAACAAGCAAGTCCTGCCCAGATTTAAAAAGTAACTCAAAAGTAACGCCATAAAAAGTAACGTAATTAGTTACTTTTTTAGGGAGTAACGCAATATTGTACTGCATTACTTTTAAAAGTATCTTTCCCCAACACTGGTATTGTTACATGAAAAGATATACTAAAATTATTTACAAAAATGTGAGGGGTGTGCACACTTCTTTGTAAGCTACTGTAAGTTTAGGTTGAAGCACTAAAATCACTAAATGGAAATAAACTAAAACTAAATGACACTTCGCTACAATGTAAAGTAGTGTGTGTACAGCTTGTATAACAGTGTAAATGTGCCATATATATATTATTTTTATCAATATGAGAATAAATGCTAATTCAAAAAAAATATTAATCAGAGAACTATAATAGTGCATAAAACTACAAAAATAACACTGTACAGCAAAAACCATTACCACTTTCATCAGAAAAAGTTACAAATCTAGATATAAATGCAGCTGTAATGAAGGAATAAAATGACTAAACAGTGATTTTAACAGCTCCAGGTATTTAAAAAGGCTTTAAATGACACCACAGTTAAATGAGGCCAGTCTGTGGTCAAACCAACTGCACCGTTAATGACTTTAGACTTCCTGAACTCGCATGGAAATTATTCAACAGGCAACGAGTGCAGTGCCAACATTAACACCACTATGTGCAAACAAGTACACACAAACACTATATAACAGCTGAACTGCTAATTACCAGCAAAATCGCACATCTGTAGCGTACATTTACATTCAGAAAGTCATACAACATACTACAAAAATGCGCACTTATTTATTGTGTACATTACAAATGAACGTTTGGACGCGAGTTCCAGAAGAGTGATTAAAAACGTGTGTGTGATGTGATTGTATTGAGTCCAGATCTGTGTTTTCTTAGCGTGTTTGCCTTCATTAGTGTGTGAATGAGCGTGTGTGTTTCATTTGAGCACATTTCTCTGTTTGCGTTGGCCATTTGGAGGAAGAGAAAATAACAGCTCTCTTAAAGCAAAGACATATTTCACACTTCCTACCACAGTGAGAGAGAGGGACCAAACATCCTCTGCCATAAATCACATACATGCACATACTTTCTCTTCATTTACTTTTAGTACACATTGTTGCACGCTTCTCTTTATAAGCAAAATCAAGACCAAAGAAAAGATGCATGTTCATTTAACAGCTGTGCTACAGATCTTTGGTGGTGAAGTCTGTATGAATGAATGAATATTTTTATATTTTTATTCAGCAAGAATGCATTAAAGAGCATTTCTATTTTAAATAAATTATCTTCTTTTGAACTTTCTATTCATCAAAAAAAATGAAAACAAAAAATCTATCACATTTTCTCAAAAATGTGAAGCAGTACAATCGTTTTCAACATAATACTTAGATAATAATAAGAAATGTTTCTTGATTTCTGAAGACTGGAGTAATGATGCTGAAAATACAGCTTTGCATCACAGGAATACAATTTCATTCAAATAGTATTCAAATAGTATATATAACTAGTAATAGTACTAAAAGCATGTGTTAAAATAAATCAATTTAAACAAAAAACTAATAAAACCAATGCTGTTATTTTACTCACACACACATTTCCAAATATCTAGAAGTAAATCTGTGCCAGCTGTAATTAGTCATTTGTAAAAATCCCCACTTGCAGGGACAGATTTGGTTTCAGAAAATCTACCAATACAATCATGTCCAAAATAAAACAAAAAACAAAAAAACTAAATAAAGTAAAATAAAATAAAAAGCATAGCACAATGTCTTAAAAAAAAAAAAAAAAAGTCAAGGCAAGTCAGATTTATTTATACCCAACTAATATATTACTGGGCGATGTTATAGGGAAAAAAAATAATAAAATAAAATAAAATATTAGCAGAAAAAAAAATACAGTACTTATTTATATTAACCAATATATTCTACACACACTCACACACACATATGGAAAAAATTGCTATAAATAATAAAAAACAAACTAGCACATAACTAAATCACACAATTTAATTACACAATTAAAATTATCACATTAATTGCACTATAAATTACCAAGTTAATGTAAAACAACATTAAGCTGGTATACCGCAATATACCATGAATTTAGGTTTTATATGATACTCCAGGGTACTTTGAAAAATATTTGCTCAAAAATCATGGTATATTATTAATGTTTTAATGCCATATCAGCAACAATGGCTATTTTCAAGGCAACACTAACAGTTTAATGTCAATACATCATTTACAATAACATGACATTTTCTTAAAAAGCTTGACTTTGACTTGATTTAAGTTTATTACCACATCAGCTTCATAGGCTATTTCACGGCATAAGATTATACATTAGAAAAACAATATAGTAGTACACAATACAAAATACAAAAATAATTTTTTTTCTTATCACTATACAAAAACATACAAGCAACAACAATAGTACTGCTCTAATCATATGGAATCTTTAATCAATGATAAAAATAAAAAAAAATAAAAATCTAACATTTTTCCGGAAGATACCTTTTTAAAAATGTCTTTTAGTATATTTTCGGATGAAACACATTCAAAAATCATGGTGTTACCATGGTAAATTTGCAAACAAAACATGGCACTAGCATAGTAAAATGTTTTATAAAAAATAGCAACAACAAAAAAGGCAAAGTCAAGTCAAATTTATTTATACCCAACTAATATCTCACTGGACGATGTTATAGTACATAACATAATAACATAGAATATACAAAGCATTATTATGGCACCATGTCAGAAACAAAATAAAATAAAATAAAATAAAATAAAATAAAACAAAGTAACATAAAATAGTTTTTTAACCACCTGTCATACAGAGACAATTTTCTCCATCAAATCAAACCCCAATTAATGAAATTAATTCCTGTGCTACATCCTGCCTCATAAGATTGTGTTTCAAAAAAATAAGAATACATCAAAAGCATGTGTAAAAAAAGAAAAACAATGCTTTTATTATACTAACGCACACACTTTCATATCTCTCAACACATGGCATCAAGAAGTAATTGCCAGCTGCAATTACAGTAATTTGTAAAATCCCCACTTCCAGCTCCAGATTTAGTTTCAGAAAATCTATCAGTATACAGTATACTAAGTCTCTCAGCACAGCCACCCAGATAATAAGATCCATCAAACATGATTCACCCCCTACAACTTCATATTTACCCATTCTGTGATTTATAGTGGTCATTATGAGGATTAAATATGTGCTACATGTGTTCACATGACGCCTGTCCTGCACTTCACAAAGGTCCTTCTGTTTCTCTGTCTGACTGAGCTCTGTGTGTGTGTGTCTGTGTTTAGATGAGGCGATGAGTTCTGTGAGCAGCGCTCCACACGCTCCTGCTCTAAACGCTTCAATTACAACAAAAAGCTGAGGCAAACAGGAAAGCGCGACGCCTGCGTGTCCATTGTGCAGCCGAGCAGGGCTGTCACTCGTTTATGAGCGTGTTTATTTGTATGTACGCGCTCATGCGTGATCAGGACAGTCTGTGTGGTCTTTGGGGTCGTGGTTTGGCTCTCGTTGGCCCAGTGAGGGAAGTACACACTTTTACAGCAGTACAGCGGCCAGGTCTCAAGGGTCTGTGTGGTTCATGCCCAACGTCCGGTGCCAACCCACATTTACCCAGACCACAGCCCTCAAGAATTATTTGCCTTTTGGACATCTACCATCAACTTGAATCGTTTACCATTTCACTAGATAGTACGTTACCACACCAAAAGAATAATAAAAGCACTATGGTATCAGATGGTAACTTCATGGTAATGAATTTGGGACTTAATTAGGTAATATACACTATCTATCTATAGAATATAGAGTATTGTGTATATATTGTGTAAATAAAAAAATAAATAAAATAACATTTGCAATGGTAAGAAAGAATTAGAGAGAGAGAGAGAGAGCGAGAGAGAGAGAGAGAGAGAGAGAGAGAAAGATAGAAAAAGAATTGCATGGTACATGGTCTAAGAAAAACTGTATTTATAAGCTTATTTGTTTATTTATTTATTTATATCAAATTAATAGATATGGCTGTGCAATATAAAAAAATAAAATAAAATAGTGCTGTCAGTCAATTAAAAAAAAAAAGAACAATAAAAGTACTATGGCAAAATGAAGGTATCAGATGGTAATTGTATGGTACTGACAGTTTTTTATAAGAAAAAAAAATAAATAAATATATATATATAGAAAGAAAGAAAGAAAATAGCCTACATATTATAAGAAAATAGGTACATATTATAAATAAAATAAAATACAAGTTACATTTGTGATGGTACATTTGCAAAAAAAAAAAAAAAGAACAATAAAAGTACTATGGCAAAATGAAGGTATCAGATGGTAATTGTATGGTACTGACAGTTTTTTATAAGAAAAAAAAAAATATATATATATATATATATATTATATAGAAAGAAAGAAAGAAAGAAAGAAAGAAAGAAAGAAAGAAAATAGCCTACATATTATAAGAAAATAGGTACATATTATAATTAAAATAAAATACAAGTTACATTTGTGATGGTACATTTGCAAAAAAAAAAAAAAAAGAACAATAAAAGTACTATGGCAAAATGAAGGTATCAGATGGTAATTGTATGGTACTGACAGTTTTTTATAAGAAAAAAAAAAAAAAAAAAATATATATATATATATATATATATTATATATAGAAAGAAAGAAAGAAAGAAAGAAAATAGCCTACATATTATAAGAAAATAGGTACATATTATAAATAAAATAAAATACAAGTTACATTTGTGATGGTACATTTGCAAAAAAATAAAAAATAAAAAGTACTAGCTTTGTACAATAAAAAATAAATAAATTAATTAATTAATAAAAAAGAAAGAAAGAAACTAACCATGGTACATGTTCCAAAAAATAATTTAAAAAATAATAAAAACTGTATTTAAATCCAATTTATATTTGTATGGGTGTGCAATACATACAAAACAAAATAGTGTTGTCAGTCAATTAAAAAAAAAAAATAATAATAATAGTCACTGTAAATAACAGCACATTACAATTAAATTATAATTCACAATAATTTCACAATAAATCTTCAAATTAATTTAGAAAAAAAACATTAAGCTGGTATACCATGGTACTGAATTTGGGTTTTAGATGGTACTCCATGGCACTTCAAAATATCACTGGGCGATATTATAAATAAAATTTAAAAAAAAGTTTTTTAAATATATATATAATTTTAAAGCAAATCACAAGCTTCACAAGCAAAAAATAAATAAATAAATAAATATGTGGCCCTGGATCACAAAACCCGTTCTAAGTAGCAATAGCCAAAAATATATTGTATTGATCAAAATTATCGATTTTTCTTTTATGCCAAAAATCATTAGTATATTAAGAGTTCCATGAAGATATTTAGTAGATTTCCTACCATAAATATATCAAAAACTTTTTGATTAGTAATATTTTTTCTGCACCCTCAGATTCAAAAAATGTTTGTTTTTGTATTGTTTAATCAAAATGTTTCTTTTCAGCTGATGTCAAGACTTTTTTTTTTTAACCAGCTGTCATACAAACACACTTTTCTCCATCAAATCTAAACCAAACCCAAGTCCTGCTCTACATTTCACATACATTCCTATACAGAATGGGTTGTGATGCAGTTTCCTGTTGGATATCGGTCATGGCACTTAAGCAGTACTCATCTGTAGTCTGATGGCCGGAGGTGCTGATATACGGAGAGTGGAGAGTTGTTGTAAAACACATGTCCAGTCTGTTGAGTCTCTGGCGCCTGTACATCCACAGGACGTCCAGTGCCCTGCCACCGTGACCTGTGTACCGACATGCACTCGTCCCAACACGACACTTAGCAGCTTAAATTTACAACCCCCTTCAAACCAAGAAACCAACACAATCTCAGCACTCAGCGGGTGGAGAGGATGAATAAGAGTTCATTCATAAAAACTTCCTGACAGCAAAACCATCTGATTTACCTAAAGTTACACAACCTCTACACCGAATGCACCACATCATTTCCCCTTACTACTTATCTGTTTACATACTCAACTTATTATTTAGACAAGTACAATTAAAGTATTCAAGTGTGTTTATTGGCAAATATTACAGCAGCGCGTCCAATTAGATTTCAGCTCCAGGACTATTCATCTAAAAATTAAAAGCTTTACAAAAAATAAAGATGATTTCTCATGTTCAGTAACCACTGCTGCATTCAGAGACTTACTATGCACTAACAACATAACATACCACAATCATACTTAGGGAAAAGTCTAAAATAAAACAAACTACTTCATTTAAATTTTATAGTACTTTTTATAGAGAGTCACTAGCTATGTTTCCATCCAAAGTTGTGGATTTAACTTGTGCAGAAAAATATCACATAAAACATTTGTGGATAAAGCACTGTTTCCATTCCATATGTTCAATAGAACAAAACTGCAGCTTCCTTGGAAACTGGAGCAAACTATCAATAATAAACATGGAGGTTGACCTGCACCTCACAGATGAAAAACCATAACAAATGATGTCATGTTATCATGCGTTGTTTGGGAATGCATCGGATGAGAAAGTTCTGGGAGGTGATTATGCCAAATCATTTTGATGACAGTCTCTGGCTCAAGCATTTCAAGATGATAACAACATGTGAGTTGGTGTGCAGTTGTCCAATCACATGATCTGTTGAGGCAAAAATCACAAGAGCTTTTGCTGAATTTATTTAGAATTTATTTGGTAAATGTGTTTGCTGCACATGTTTTCTTATTGGACAAAAATGTATCCACCTCAACTGAGCGCATATGTTTATAATCACATTTTTAGATTTTAAGCACATTTTTTATGCTTTATCCCAAAATTAGCATAAAAATACATGGAGTGAATCCAACCTGGTCTCATGACGAAAACATACCTCTTGGAACTTTTTCACAAGATGCGAAGTGTTTTTTTCCTCAGAACAATGAATGTACATACAGTACATTTTATGTGACGTTGGTTTTAAAATAACATTCAATCTGCACTACACCTAAACCTACACGATAGTATAAACAAAAGCGAATGTGATGTAAAAATGCAATCACAAGTATGCCGTTTTAGTTGGTTTTTCGATCTCTCATCTTTTAACTTTTTCGTACCCAAGGATTCCGCATCAGAAATCTAATTCCATGCCGGCTGAGCTACCGAACAAGCATGTTACATCCGGAAAGCGAAACATATGGAGCTGTAAACATAACTGTGTACGAAAATGATTACAAGTGCTTACTGTTTTACTTTATTTTGCGTCTGCGAAAATGTTCACAGAGGTGCGTTTTCATCCTGAGATCAGGTAGATGGGATCATAGCTACTATAAACTTTCAGTGAATGCTTTACAGTATTACAGTGATTCTGGTACTGCTTTCATTGTTCAGTTTAAAAGGAACACTCCACTTTTTTAAAAAATAGGCTCATTTTCAAACTCCCCTAGAGTTAAACAGATGAGTTTTACAGTTTTTGAATCCATTCAGCCGATCTCCGGGTCTGACGGTAGCACTTTTAGCATAGCTTAGCATAAATCATTGAATCTGATTAGACTGTTAGCATCTTGTTCAAAAATGACTAAATATTTTCGATATACCCATGGTATGGCAGATGTATTCCTTGATTATTACGCAGGAATGAGAGTAACTACAGAAGAGTCAAGTTTTAAAGTTTTGAATAGGAAAAATTGAATTCATTTTTGAATGAGATGCTAATGGTCTAATCTGATTCAGTGATTTATGCCAAAGTCCCTTTAAGGCAAGTCATTCCGCTCGGTGGCCATCTTTCAAACGCCTCTCGGGCATGCAAGTGCAGCGCCTATTTCTTTGAATGGGGAAACATAAAATTCTACAAAACTGTTCACCAAGTTTATAATTAAATGTCATATTTGAAATCACCAATGAAATCTGACAAGAACCGCCTCATAAATATGGTTCCTTGTGCTTTATTCGCGTTAAAAAAACGCTTATTTTTCAGGCTAGATCAGACAGTGCGCATGCGCAGTACTGAGCGCACGTCTTAGAACGCCAGTTGTTTCTATAGCAACCGGGACTTCTAACGGCAGCTGCAGTGACGCGCTCACTTTACTAATCAACAATTGAATCAACTAATCAACAATCTTTAAGGAGGTGGGTCTTCGCGGCCATAATGAGCGTTGCATTTTTCCCCATTCAAAACTATACGAGTGACACGTCTTGGATATTCTATAGTCTTTGTTTATGCTAAGCTATGCTAAAAGTGCTAACGCCAGACCCGGAGATTGGCTGAATAGATTAAAAAATGGTAAAACTCATCTGTTTAACTCTAGAGGTGTTGGAAAATGAGCGTACTTTCAGAAAAAGTGGAGTGTTCCTTTAAGGGCACATTTACATGACAATAGTTGTAAAAAAAAAAAAAATGAAATTGAAACATATTTCCTTTTTGCATTTTGATAAATCGATGCATTTTATTCGTTGACAGAATATGAGATTTTCCTTTGCAAAGGCGCTCTAATCTAGTTTTTAACCACACACTCAAATGCTCACGAAGAAGAGCGTCACATAATTCATTCGCTACAACCTTCTTGAACTTGATTATTTTAGCATTATACCAAAATTTGCATAAAAATACATGATGGAAACAAATCTGGTCTCATGACAAAAAATTTACCTCTGGGAACTTTTTTGCAAGATGCAAAATACGTACCGCCATGTAAGTTTCGTGACATATTCAATGTGAATTGTCCACTGTGTGGTGCTAAAAGACTGATTCTCAGCTTAGATTTTAACAGCAGATCTGTGAAAACAACTAAAAATGCTGTATTATGCATGCAAGTCCAGTAGTTGGCGATGTCACTTTGTAAAGAAACACTATGCGCTATTGCACATACACATACCTATCCACCTTATTTTTCCCGTAAGAGTGGGCGCAGGCATTTGTAAATCAACTAAGCTCCTAACTATTTTTAGCTAAACAAAACAGCTCGTTTTGCCACTTGATATTGCAAATTTGTGTGTCTTACCAATCATGAACACACTGGTTTGTAATAGGACAATAAATCGACGCAGAATTCGTTAGAATAATGTGGTTAATGAACACAGACACTATAAAAAAACTAAAAATAATTAGTTTAGTCAACTTAAAATAATTTGTTAATAAACCCTGCTGCCTTAAAATTTTAAGTTCAGTCAACTCAAATGAGTTCATTTAAGTTGTACTAAGTGGCATCTTAGATGAATAAACTAAAAAAATGTTTGTTAAACTTAACAGCTGAACTTTTTTCAAGTTGACTGAAACTAATTAACTAATTATTTTAATTTGACTCAAATGATTTTTTACAGTGTAATATTCACATGCATTACAGTCACAGTTTTCACAAATTGACATTTTCATAGTTTAACACAGACGATAATATAATTAAAAAATATATATAAATTATAATGAGTCAGTATTTACAGTGTTGACCCTTGTTCTTCATAACCTTTGTAATTCGCTCTGGCATGCTGGATATTAGCCTCTGGGTCAAATCCTGACTGATGGCGATCCATTCTTGCCATATTTGTTCTCGGAGTTGACCAC
Organism: Cirrhinus molitorella; assembly: GCA_033026305.1. Taxonomy (NCBI): domain Eukaryota; kingdom Metazoa; phylum Chordata; class Actinopteri; order Cypriniformes; family Cyprinidae; genus Cirrhinus; species Cirrhinus molitorella. The sequence goes on along the minus strand of CM065126.1, from coordinate 6,088,261 downwards.
AATTTGTGGGCTTCTGCTTGTCCACTCGCCTTTTGAGGACTGACCACAGGTTCTCAATGGGGTTGAGATCCGGGGAGTTGCCTGGCCAAGGATCCAAAATTTCAATGTCATGATCTTTGAGCCACTTCTTTATCACTCTTGCTTTGTGACATGGTGCTCCATCATGCTGAAAAATGCACGGATCATGAAACCAGTTTTCAGAAGTTTGACTAAACACATGACATGAAAATAAACAGTTTTTTTGCTGAAAACATTGAGTAAACACCCACTAAAATGACATGGGGGTGTGTAAATAGCTACTTTCCATTACTCTTCAAATTGAAATTGCACATTGATGGAAACACATCAATTTCGTCACAACGCCCATAAAAGTTTTTAAGCTCGCATGCGGTGGTTTTTCAGGCAATCCGAAAATGCAATATTTATAAAAACTGCAATGGAAACAACTTTTTCTCATTTCCAGGTCACCTTGCATACATAAAGTCACATGATCATTCTTTAATGTACTATAACCTCAAAAAAACAACTCATATGTACCCGCTTACACAAGCATTGATTATACAATGCTTGAATAGGGGCTTTCCTTGCCATTAAAGCTTGGATAACCCCTTATTTACACTGTGGTCTGCAGAGCTGATCGCAGCCACTCTAGTCTAATGCTTGGGTTTATACCAGATGCACTGCAACTCGTTTTCATGTCAGAAGCAGCTCTCCATGCTGCTTTTGTAAAGACAGATGACATTTCCCACAATTAAAATTAATGGCTAGTGCGGTGACTTTTACATACGGAAACCTACAAAGATCCATCGCATGACTTATCCAGAGAGGCAAAAATAATGTTTTAATCACATAACATCGGTTAATAGAAATTTCGCAAGTTTTTTTTTTTTTTTAATTTTTTTTTTGAGAAATTTATAAAAGAATCACAAAAGTTTAGCAAAAATCTGCAATGAAAACCCACCTAATGATAATGAATTTGTATGAACTACTCCTTTAAATTTCCTTTATGTGCATTTAACAAAACTGTCCATCTTCATCAAAATCAGATCAACTCTAATAAGAGCCATGTGGAACAAACTGTGGAAGTCAAACGCTTAATGGAGAGATATGGTGCTATCTATAGTTTTGGGCTGCGTTTGCTGCTTATCTTTAGACAGGAAACGCCGTAGTCAGAGGATTGACATCACTCAGGCTGGAGTGTGCATATGAACACCAACACACACATACACACTAACCAGGAGCCTCCTGTCTGGAGTCTCTCTGGCTCAGCAGGGTAAAGCTTTACAGGATTTACTCAACAGATATTAAATCAAACAGAATTATTCGGAGCCCTTAGGAACGTACAGTTGTAAATCTGATCAAATGTTAAGCAGAATAAAAGATATTAAATCCAAGACTTCTCTTTAACCCACTTCTCGCTGAGGTCAGCCATAACTTGTGCACATATTAGTTACTTATCACTTAAAAAACGCTTTTATTCCACAGGGTAATTCATCACTTCTTGAAATGCAATATGTCCGGCTATGCTGAAGAAAACATTTCATACACAAAATCAAGTCCTAGTGGTTCTCAACTGCACTGTAAAACCAAACAGTGAAATTAATTAAATGAAATGAGTTATTTTCACTCAAATAACAAAGAAAGTTCATTGGACTTAATTGAAATAAGTTCTGTAAACTCAAAATGCCGTTGTAGTAAAGTGAACAAGATTAACATAGGGAGACATGAGTTAGTATTTAAATGCTGAGATATGTTAGGATTTGCATAGATTTCTGTTATGTTAGTTTTGTAGTGTTACCGTTGTGGTAAAGAGTAGAGCCTGTTCTTAGGTTGAGGATGGACAGCAAAATTTGAAGACTACATATCAGGGGCGGATTGGCCATCTGGCAATTCTGGCAAATGCCAGAAGGGCCGGACCATTTTTTAAATGTGGGCCGGTCAGTTTTCTTTTCTTTCTTTTTTTTTTAATATGTGTTTTGTTTTACATGCCAGCAGGTTTGATCTTTTGCAAGATTTGAATATTATGATGATGATGATGATGATGATAATAATAGTATTAATATAATAATAAAAATAATAAATGTTAAGCATTTGGCCCAGTCGGCGACGGCCGGCTGGTTTCGAGATGGGCCGACCGACCCAGTCAGAGGTTTCGGACATCACGTAATCAAAATCAAGCAAGAATGTCATAAGTGCAACATGAGCAGTCAGATGATGGACATGGACCATAAAAAAAGGAAAGGCGGTGAAAAGCTCAGAGAAAACAAAAAAAAAAAAGACTCTCAAATCTGACGCTGAAAAATGCATAAAAATTAACCGCAATGTTCAGGAAAGGTTTAAATTCGGCTGCTGCATCGGAGGATAGTATCCGATAGTAATATACTTCTAAGTCATTATACTAAAATATACTTTATAAGTTATTTTAAGTTATTAAGTTATTTACTAACACTGTCAAAATTCTCGGCCGAATCCGACCTGTGACCGTCTTTTTCCCCCCTCTTCTTCTAAAACAGCTTATAGCTAGTGTTTCAGCTATTAAAATAGTTAAATTTTGTATGTAATGGCAAAGTGATTATATTTTGTTTCGTTTTTTTTAATAAGTTAATTTAGAAAGACGATTTGAGCATTTTTTTTGTTCGTTAAATATAAGTTTTAATTTTTTAAAGGATCAAACAGCGGCCAGCGGAAGACTGTTCATAGTTCATAGTTTATCTTCTCAAATCATCAGGACTTACCTAAAATAAAATCTATAGATATAAAACAGTTCAAGTAGCCGCAAAACAATGTTAGTTTAAGCGTTAAACCTAGATAAATGTGTGCTATTAGGCGCATATCCAGTCATTTTTGCTTTAGCTGGACATGCAGGCGCCAGCGCGATCATTTGCATATTTTCATTGAAAACTGTTTTAAATTTTCCGTCATTTTTGCTCACAGAGGTAAGAGTAATAGATCATGCGGAAATATAAAGGGTCTACTTTTATTTGTGTGCACTCACAATATTAACAAAACATTACTAACAGTGGTTTTATAAAATATAAAAAACAAATATGATAAGCTTTCACTGCATCAAGATGATGCTCTCTGACCAGCAATATTGTTTCTAATTTTATATCATGTTTTGATGTTCTTACCTTTGTTTCTTTGTCTTACAAATATGACCGAATAAATGTTTAGTGACGCTTCAAATAAATGTTTAAATAGCACTTTTTTTCTATATTTTGTTATATTCTTATGCTAGTAGCCTAAGTGTAAACCCGAACAGTGAAATTTACTGAAATTAAATGAGTTATTTTCACTCAAATAAATGAAAAGTTCATTGGACTTAATTGAAATAAGTTCTGTAAACTCAAAATGTCGTTGTAGTAAACTGAACTTAGAATGATTGAGTTTTCTAGTTCCCAGCATGCTTTGCATCAGACGACATGGAAAATAAATGTTGAAATTAAGTGTTATTTTGTGTTTTTTTTGCACAAGATTAACATAGGGAGACATTAGTTAGTACTTAAATGTTGTGTTAGCGTTTACATAGGTTTCTGTTTTGTTGAATTTGTTGTGTTACCGTTGTGGTAAAAAGTAGAGCCTGTGGTTAGGTTGAGGATGAACAACAAAATTTGAAGACTACAAATACTGCATGTTCTTTGACAATTTAAATGTAAGTATATATTAAGAGTCTTTCTGATAACCACTTTAGCATGTGCTGATGTGTTATAGCTAACTAGTACGTAGCTATAGAGGTCTGAATGAATCTGACTTTTATGGAAGCAAGCTGTATATATTGTTCATATGATGAGTGGGGTGGGACCATGGAAGCAAGGCTGGGATTGGCTCCCATGGCTTTCAGCCCTGCCACTCTTTTCATATGAATTTTAAGCTCTGCTAACTTAAAAAAATTGAGTTTAATTACTCAAATATTTTAAGGCAATATGTTTCCTCAAATGTTTTGAGTATTCTTAACTATCAGGTTTTACAGTGTGTAATCAGTCTCCACATTAATGAGCCAATGTATTATGATGTGGGTTGTGGTGGGCCACTGTGGGCCAGGAAGTCCAGGGCCACTTTTTGGTCCCAGTCCGCCCCTGCTACATATACTGCATGTTCTTTGACAATTTCAATGCAAGTATATATTGAGAGTCTTTCTGATACACTGTAACTGAAAATATTTAAGCTGATTTCATAACAAGTTTTAATTTAACTGTAATGAAAAGTTTTATGTAGCATGTAATATAAATATTTAATTGAAATATTTAATTTTTAAGTTCATGAACTTAAAAAAATTGTTTTTTATTTATTTATTTGAAGTTGTAAATAAAATTCTTATTGGAGTGCCCTGTAAAAAAAAACAATTTGTTGAGTCCACTTAAAATAACTTGTTACCTGGCTGCCTTTAAATTTTAAGTTCAGTCAACTCGAAAAAAGTTTAGTCAACTTGAAATGTTACGTTTTACTAAGTGACAACTTAGATATTTGAGTTGATTTAACTTTAAATTTTAAGGCTGGGGGCAGCCGTGGTCTAATGGTTAGGGAGTCTGACTTGTAATCAAAAGGTTGCAGGTTCGAGTCCCAGGTCCGGCAGGGATTGTCGGTGGGGTGAGTGATTAATCAGCGCTCTCTCCACCCTCAATACCACGACTGAGGTGAGACCCTTGAGCAAGGCACCGAACCCCCAACTGCTCCCCGGGCGCCGCAGAAATGCAATGGCTGCCCACTGCTCCGGGTGTATGTTCACTGTGTGTGTGTTCACTACTGTGTGTGTGCACTTGGATGGGTTAAATCGATTCTATATCATTTTTTTCCAAGCGTAACAACAAAATGATGCATAAATAGGATAGCAAAATAAAAAGGCTGTATGTCTAATCAAGCTTTACAGTAATTTGTCTCAAATTCATCTGTCACTTGGTAAAAGCTAGTCAAATTAGACAGATACCAACAAAAAACACTATAAACAAAAGATTCAAGATTTCAAGATTTTTTTTGTCACATACACAGTTGTATATAATTATATATAATATGCAGAGCACAAATTCCTAGTATGGGTCACCATACTTGGCCTCACGTCTTGTCACTTTCACACTTTTTTTTTCACTAACAAACACGGCTGTTAAGTTTAACAAACCCTTTTTAGTTTAGTCAACTCGAATATCTAAGTTGTCACTTAGTACTTAACATTTGAACTTGAATAAACATATTTGAGTTTACTGAACTTAAAATTTTAAGGCAGCAGGGTAACATTATTTTAAGTTGACTCAACAAATTGTGTTTTTTGTTTTTTACAGTGTATGTTTTACAAAAAAAAAACACTAATTCAGCCTTTCTACTTCAAAATTTCATGTTTAACTCAAAGTTACTTGCCATTTCTTTGTAATTATTTGTAAAAACTAGTATTTTTGTGAAAACTAGCAAGTAGCAGTGAAAATCGATTCTATATCATTTTTTTCCAAGCGTAACAACAAAATGATGCATAATTAGGATAGCAAAATAAAAAGGCTGTATGTCTAATCAAGCTTTACAGTAATTTGTCTCAAATTCATCTGTCACTTGGTAAAAGCTAGTCAAATTAGACAGATACCAACAAAAAACACTATAAACAAAAGATTCAAGATTTCAAGATTTTTTTTGTCACATACACAGTTGTATATAATTATATATAATATACAACTTGCAGTGAATTGTAAACCTGGTCAGCAACTTAAATTGTGCTTTAAAAATAAATAAATAGTAAGTAAAAATGATGAGATTACCACAAGAAACATTAAGATAAAAAATAAGAATGAAAAAAAGCAATAAGGCAATCAAGTTATAAAATGTACAGAGAAACTGCAAGAACAGGAAGTACAAAAATGAGGCTGTAAAAATACAAAACGCAGTGTGCAGACCGTGTATATTCTGTCAACTTGCATGCCCTCGTTGTTTAAACAGCGTTTATGATTATGGGTTTGATTATAATGTCACATCGGTATTGACAATAATTAGGCAGGTCATTATAAATGGTTCTCTCAGCCTCTGGAGGGATCGTATGATCTACTTTTTGTCCTGTCACTCTGCCAAAACATATGTGACCTCAATGTTTCCAGCCTGCTGTCCATTTACAACTCATTCAGGTGCGTCGATAGCATTTAAACCCATATAACAGAGGAAGGTCAACAGAGTCAGACTCATCTGACAACACTGATAGTTAATTGACAGAACAGACATCAAATGAGGATAACCAAGCAGTAAACGAATGACTAAAACAAAGGCCCAGCCATTCAGGCTGCTTTGGGTATCAAGATCTTGTCCAATATATAAACTTTTGGCTGTAAAAAAAAAAAAAAAAAAGGACATCTTACCAGAAACATCTCAAGTTGGGTCATTCCTGTTATGCAGCACTATTTGAGTTCTGTCAGTAAGTATGGAAGTAAATTTTTAAGTATTTCTCATCCATATGATCAGTTTCTGCCCCTAAACTGTATTCATTATAACCCTGGACCACAAAACATGTTCTTACAAAAGTAGCACAAGTATATTTGTAGTAATAGCCAAAAACACATTGTATGGGTCAAAATGATAGATTTTTCTTTTATGCCAAAAATCATTAGGATAGAGTTAAGTCCATGTTCCATGAAGATATTTTGCAAATTTCCTACCATAAATATATCAAATGTAACATTTGATTAGTAATATGCATTGCTAAGAACTTTTAAGGTGATTTTCTCAACATTTAGTTTTTGTTTTTTTTTTGTTTGTTTGTTTTTTGCACCCTTACATTGCAAGTTTTCTAACAGTATTTGGACAAATACTGTCCTATCCTATCAAACCATATATCAATACAAAGCTTATTTATTCAGATGATGTATAAATCTCAATTGACAACAAATTATGGCTTTTGGCTGGTTTTGTGGTCCAGGGTCACATTTATACAATGGCAAGAAAACAAAAAAGATTGAAATAAAGCATAAAACATCACAGAAATTCAAGAAATCCATTGCTAATGGTTACTTGTTTGTGCTATTGAATTCCCTACAAATGATGCCATGATGTCACTTCCTGTTTGATGATGTCACTAAGGATGGAACTTTGTTATTTGAAGAGATTTTACAAAATACTAACAGGGTTCAAAGTGATTTTGATTATAGGAAGAACATATCAATTGTTTAATAACTAAAACAATATTCACAAGAGAACGTTTTGAAACCTTTTGATTAGGAGACATGACAAACAGATGTCCATGTAAAATTATAAAACATTAAAATTCACTTCTATTTTTATACTTTTTTCTGTGGAACAGTAACTGATAAGGGAAAACGAAACAGTAAGATCTTTTAATATTGTGAGATTCATATTTTATTCAGTGTATTAAGATATATTTTATAGGATATGTGGATGGATATATACTGCATAGTATCGTTATCCCATCCCATTTCATTTAATTTCTTTTCAAATCAGTGAAATGGAAATATCAGCATTTGAGACTGTATGGTCTTCCATTTATTTAATTATGATTTTGACTATTCTTTTTATTTATTTATTTATTTATTTATTTGTACTGTAGCCTTTTTTAATTAGATGGAATAAAATAAAATAAAATAAATAAATAAAATAAAATATGACTTCATTATGAAATATTATATAGATATTATATAAATATATGTCTGGGAGTTAGCAACATGGTCCCAAAGTAAACTGGCCTTGCCTCAGAAGGCTGACTTTATAAGGCTGAAGTATTTCATTATTATCTCATGAACCCCTGCAGTTCCATTAAGAACCTCAAGGGGTTTTGCGAACACCTAGTTTAGACCCTGACCTAGACCTCTAAAAGAAAATTAGAGGTACCAGTGAAGAGAGAGAGAGCCAGCTGCCACATGTCGGCTATTAGCTAAGTGCTGGTGTTTATGGTCTGCACTGTGTTGCTGTTAAGTGGAGATTATGTCACTAACCAGCTCGAGATGGGGAAGCACTTCACACTGGGGTAAACAGTAACCAGGCAATGAAAGGCCGTCCACTGCCATGACCCTCAGCTGCGTGGAGCACACATGACTGGACCGTTCCCATATGGAAATAAAATGCCACTCCTAAAAAACTACAACTGCATTGGCCTCCTGTTGTTGTTGGAAAGAGATCATTTTAAAATATTAAATTCAGAAAATGTCAGATGGAAACGCACATACACTATCGCTCAAAAGTTTGGGATCAGTAAGATTTTTAATATTTTTTAAACATTTGAAAAAAATAATAATATTGTGAAACAGTTGTGCTGCTTAATATTATTATTATTTTTTGGAACCTGTTATACGTTTTTCAGGAATTTTTGATCAATAAAAGATTAAAAATTGTATATTGTTTTTTAACAATATACACTACTGTTCAAAAATTTGGGGTCAGTAAATTTTATTCTTTCATTTTTGAAAGAAACTAATACTTTTATTTACCAAGGATGTGTTAAATTAATAAAAAGTGATAGCATAGATTTACATTAGAAAAGTTTTATATGTTGAATAATAAATGCTGTTCTCAGAATGCTGAAAAAAATAATCACAGGTTCCAAAAAAATATTTGGCAGCACAATGGTTTCCAACATTGATAATTCTAATAATAAATATTATTAAAATGATTATAATAATATTAAAATGATTTCTGAAGGATTGTGTGACACTTAAGCCTGGAGTCTGGAACTGATAAAAATTCAGGTTTGCATCACAGAAATAAATAATATTTTAAAGTATATTAAAACAAAAAACATTATTTTATATTGTAATAAAATTTTGCAATATTACTGTTTTTTTCTGTATTTTTGATCAAATAAAAAAGTCTTGCTGATTCCAAACTTTTGAGTGGTAGTGTATATTATTTTCAGAGGTGAAGTGGGTCATTTTATGTTAAAATATATATTATATAGTTTAGTTTGCAGTAACAACTGCAGAAAAGTTTGAGATAAGATTTTTAAAAAAGAAAGTCTTTTATGCTTACCAAAGCCGTATTCATTTGATCAAAAATAAAGTAAAAAAAAAAAAAAAACATTGTAAATTGTAAAATATTATCACAGTTCAAAATAACTGTTTTCTATTTGAAGGAATTTTAAAATATAATTTATTGCTGTGATGAAAAGCTTAATTTTCAGCATCATCACTCTAGTCATCAGTGTCACCTGATCCTCCAGAAACCATTCTAATTTGCTCATTTGCTGCTGAATTATTCTTTTTTCAGCATTCTTTGATGAAAAGAAAGTGTGAAAGTACAATGATATGAAAATAGAAATATTTTGTAATATTATAAAAGTCTTTGCTGTTACTTTTAATCAATTTAATGCATCCTGGCTGAATAAAATTATTAATTTCTTTAAAAAAAAAACTACAAAAACCATTTGTAGTTTTCCATTGATTTTAGGTTCATTCATGTCTGCAGCACAAATGGTGCTGGACTACACGCTGAGTTTTGTTCTTTGTTCACTACCAGAAAGTCAGATTTGGGGTATAACTCCACACAGACACAGCAAACAGTCCATTGCAGGCCGTATACCAAGAGGCATTTTTGTGTTTTTGCGTGACTGAAGTTCATATAAAAAGACTTTGTCTCATAATTTGCTTGGTTTGGATGTCATCCATCAGCGAGGGGGTTTTATTTGGTGCTTTTGGTGTGACGGACTCAACCTTCACTCACAAACTTCTTTCAATATGGTTCACATTTCTCAGCTCATACTAAATGCGCCATGAATCATCTGTCGTCATAATCACTGAATACAGGCTATTGATCTACATAAACACACTTGCATCCTCAGGGGCTCGACTTCTATCACATTCACAAAGGCAGACCGCTGACAAAATGAATGCTGAAACCGTAGACAATCGAAAGCGGTCGGCGGAAAACTCTAATTTCTCTTGCTCGTGAATCTATGCGGCAGACTTCCATTTGCTAACCATTAAATAAGCCAGATTGAGATCATCTTCCAAACCGACGTCTGCCTGTCCTCCGCTGAAGTTCAAACCACACAGTCGTCGAGTCGAATGGATTTATAGCCGCTGCGTTTCAGGCTCATCAAAGGAAGCGGTGGGGAAAGTGTCTTACGAGAAGTCAACACTTCTCCTGAGCCATTTTACTGACACGTTTCTGAATGAAACAGGATATTCAACGTGATTTCAAGTGGAACAATGAATTGTGCCCAAAAAGAGCAGGAACATGCATTAAGAAAGTAAATAGGGTCGATTTTGATGTCTGTTGACTTTAGCAGTTGCGATCATGCGTGCAGAAATCCAACTGAAACAAGGAGCGCTGACGTCGTTGACAGACACAGCGAATGTGTCACCAACATCATCAATCATTTTTGATGATGTTTATTCAGCCAACACAAACTCTTCAGTTCACAAGTGCTACAACACATCTTGGCGTTCATAACCTGCATGTCCTTTCCCTTTTTTTGTTAACCCAAAAGTCTTTAAGTTCAAAGGGGCCCTTGTGAAAAAAGAAGTGCACTTAATAGTGCTGAATGTGCACTTGTAGTGCACTTCAAATCTTAAAAGTGTATTTTTAAAACACTCTACTGGCAGCTAATGTAATATGTGAGGTTTTTTTGAAATTGAGATTTTTACTGACCTGAAAGCTGAATAAATAAGCTTCCATTGATGTATGGTTTGTTAGGATATATTTGGTAGTTGTATGGAGAATCCAAGGGTGCAAAAGAAATCTAAATATTGTGAAAATCACCTTTAAAGTTGTCCTAATGAAGTTCTTAGCAATTCATATTACTCATCAGAAAGTAAGCTTTGATATATTTACGGTAGGAAAATGTACTTATTATCTTTATGGAACATGATCTTTACTTAATATCCTAATGATTTTTGGCATTAAAGAAAAATGTATAATTTTAACCCATACAATGTATTTTTGGCTATTGCTAACAATATACCCGTGCTACTTAAGACTGCTTTTGTGGTCCAGGGTCACATATTAATTAATCAAAAGGCCACTGAAGTGCACTTTAAGAGTGTTTCGTGACTACGTTTTTAACACACTTAAGTACACTTTTAAAAAGTGCACTTTGTATTGTCAGTTTTTATTTTAAAGTACATTGTAAATCATTAATCTTTTGATGTGCTTTAAAGATGTACACAGTAAGTTTAGTATCATTGAGATTTTAGTTTTTGAGTATTATAGTATTTTAAATTTTGAATTAGTTTTTAGATTTAATTTTTTCTTTAAATTTTCAGTTATTTTTAGTATAAGAAGTTAAACTAAATTAAAATGAGAAATCAGACAACTTTAAAGGTGATTTTCTCAATATTTTGATTTTTTTTTTTCACCCTCAGATTCCAGACTTTCAAATAGTTGTATCTCAACCAAATATTGTCTTATCCTAGCAAACCATACATCAATGCAAAACGTATTTATTCAGATTTCAGAAGACATATGAATCTCAGTTTCAAAAAATTTACCCTTATGACTTGTTTTGTCGTTCAAGGTCACATATTGCGTCATAAATGTTTATCAGTACATTTGGCAGTGCACTTTAAGAAGTAATAGAAGTAATTATGAAATTACATATAAAGATGCATATAGGACCTACTTCAGTGGGTCTGAAAAGCACTTTAAACTAAACACAAACATCACGTATGATTTTAGTTATTAATAAGTTAATAAGTTATAAGTTAAACTGAATTAAAATGAGAAATATTGTCTTGAAAGCTAGCTAAAATAAAAGGTCAGCTAATGTTTCAGCGCAATTGTTTAGTTAATGGTTTACATTTTAGTTTTAAGGTCTGATTATTTTGGTAAATCAAAGTATTAACCCTGATTTTGATGCTAGGGTTACTAACATACTAGATCACATGTAAAATACTTTATTATATATATTTATACAATATTATCCCTAATATATATTAACCCTAGTGGAAAAAATGTATACTCAAACGTATCTGAAATACATTTACTTTGTGCTAAGTATACTACAAATACATTTACATATTTATGTGCTTAACAAAAATACCCTGCAATTATACCTATTATACTAAACTGGTAAAACAACTACTACAATAACTAATTTTGTGCTTAATGCACTTTAATTGTGCAGAAGTAGTGCTTAAGTCCAAATAAAGATATACTTAATTATATTTGATTGTGCTAAAGTGGAACTATTTCAAGTATACTTGAGGTACACTTTAAATATCTTGCATTTAAAATCTGGAATTATACACAGATCATACAATCCTTATTAATACACATTTTAGGCATAATAATAAGAAATGCACATTGTGCAATAAAGAAATACTGCAAATAAAATGTATTGTAATTTTATATCAGTAGATAACATATGTTAATGGATTTGAAGTATACTTAGTATGAAATAAATGTATTTTAAATAATATATATTTATATATTATGTTATATATTTTGTTATATGTAACCCTGGACCACAAAACAAGTCTTAAATAGAATGGGTATTTGTAGCAATAGCCAAAAATAAATTGTATCAGTCAAAATTTTTTGATTTTTCTTTTATGCCAAAAATCATTACGATATTAAGTAAAGATCATGTTCCATGAGAATATTTTGTAAATATCCTACCATAAATATATCCAAACTTACATTTTTATTAGTAATATGCATCGCTAATAACTTGATTTGGACAACTTTAAGCCAATTTTTGCACCCTCAGATTCCAGATTTTCAAAGTCATATATCGACCAAATACTGTCCTATCCTAACAAACCACATATCAATGGAAAGCTTGTTTCGAAAAAAATACCCTTATGAATGGTTTTGTGGTCACATATTGTGTCATAAATGTTTGTTTGTATTAGTACATTTGGCAGTGTACTTTTAGAAGTAATAGAATTATGAAACTACATAAAAATGAATAAAGGACCTACTTCAGTGGGTCTGAAAAGCACTTTTAAACTAAACACAATTAAAAAACATTTAAACTTCAATACATTTTCATTTAATTGAAACTAACATGCAATGAAGTGTCTAAAAACATGACATTTTGTTTGCACTTTGAAGTATATTAGTTTTGTAATAAAAAGTACACTAAGTGTACTTGTTTTTCACAAGAGGGACTACATCTCTGTCCCCCAGTAGGTTTATTTTTCCATCAGTGGTGGTTGGTTGCAGTTAGCATTGGGCTGGATTTAGGTGTTGAGCCCAGCTGTGTGCTCTGTAGACGGTGCCAGCGAGGGCCTGGACGTCCGCCTAGAACCACAAGCGCTGACGGGCCTGCGCCTCTGTCAACCTGGAGCCCAGGACAAAGCACCTTTTCAGCACTCGCTTTCCCTCAGACTCACTTTTTTCCCTCCGCTTTGGTCCAGTCATCTCCAGGAGCTTGGAAAAATGGGATTTATAATTATCAAGATTTCCATTACAAGCTGCACTGCACTGACTGATGGATGGCTGTGTTCAAGATGTACCTTTTTAGATCAGCATCAATTCTTAAAGAAATAGTTCACGCAGAATGCAGATTCAGTCGTTATTTACATAATTTACTCTTAAGTCGTTCCAAACATAAATGTTTATTTCTTTCTGTGAAACAAAACTATATATATATATATATATATATAGCGTGTGTGTGTGTGTGTGTGTGTGTGTGTGTGTGTTTGTTTTCGAACAGTAAGATTTTTAATGTTTTTTTTTTATAAAGTCACCAAGCCTGCATTTATTTGATCCAAAGTACAGCAAAACAGTACAATTTAAAAATATTTCTATTACTATTTAAAATAACCGTTTCTGTTTAAATAAATTTTAAAATGTAATTTATTCCTGTGATTTCAAAGCTGAATTTTAAGCATCATTACTCCAGTCACATGATCCTTCAGAAATCTTTCTAATATTCTGATTTGCTGCTCAAAAAAGATCTATTATAATGTTGAAAACAGCTGAGTAAAATATTTCCTTTCCTATTGTTTCTTTCATCAAAGAATCATAAAAAAGATATACTCCACTGTTTTAAATATTGATGATGATAATAATAATAATAACAATAATAATAATAATAATAATAATGTGTCTTGATCAGCAAATCCGCATTTCTGAAGGATCATGTGACTGGAATAATGACGCTAAAAAAACAGCTTTTAAATCACAGGAATAAATCACATTTTAAAATATATTCAAACGGAATACAGTTATTTAAAATTGTTGAGAAAAAAAAGAATAATATATATATATATATATATATATATATATATATATATATATATATATATTCTTTTTTTTACTAAAAATATTTCAAAATTGTACTGTTTTGCAGTACTTCTATAAAAACCATAAAAAAATATTACTGATCGAAAACTTTTGAACACTCTCTCTCTCTCTCTCTTTATATATATATATATATATATATATATATATATTAAGGGTGTCACGATTTCGATTTTAAATCGAAATCGATCGAAATTCATGCTCGATTATCGAATCAAAAAATGGAATCGTCGATGCTGCCACGCCCCCATGTCACGTCAGCTTGGCTTGCCAAGCGAAAAAAAACACGCTTGTTGAAGTGCTGCGAGTCAACCTAACAGCTACAACAAACAGCCAAAAGACAGCATGGCAACTGCAGACGCAGGAGACCCATCGACAGAACTTGAACCCCCTCCTCTTTCACTGAAGTCGCCGGTGTGGAAGTATTTTGGATTTCCAGTGAGTTATGTTGACAACGTTCTGTCGACAAAAAAAAAAAAACAGTTTGCAAGCTCTGCTATGTACGTATACCACATTATTCCACCGGCAGCACGACTAACATGGCAGGGCATCTCCGCAGGCACCACAAAAACATAGATTTATCTGTTAAACCGACAAGTGTAACACAAACTACTCTCCCGTCTTCATTTGGAATAAAACTTCCAAGTAACTCAACACGTGCAAAGGCAATTACAAGTGCGTTAGGAGTATTTATAGCCGCGGACATGCGACCTTATTCAGTGGTAGAAAACTCCGGTTTTAGGCATTTAATTAGCGTGCTAGAACCGCGCTACGAAATCCCAAGTAGAACGTAAATATTTTTAGCAGTTCTCTTTTCATATTCCTCTTTAACAAGAACCTGAAACTGCTATTTTTTTTTTTTTTTTTTTTTTTGTGAACTTGAATGTCATCATCTGTGAAGAAAACTGCAATTACAAAAGAGAAATTAGATGGCAGGTTATTTTGTATAAGTTTCCAATTGACTGAAGATATAAGTTATTGTTACATTATATTGTTAATAAACATTTTAAATTTGACAATGTAGTGTGTGGTACATTGCGAAGGTCAGATATTATTATATTGCATAAAAGTCTTAAAATGGCATAGCTTGTGCTTTCAAATTTTTCTTTTTTAAATCGAGAATCGAATCGAACCGTGACTTTAGAATCGAAAATGTAATCGAATCGAGGATTTGGAGGATCGTGACACCCTTAATAAATAAATAAATATATATATATATATATATATATATATATATATATATATATATATATATATATATATATATATATATATATATATATATATATATATATATATATATTGTTCCATAGAAAGAAGTAAACCTTTATGTTTGAACATCATAAGAGTAAATTATGTAAATAATGCCTGAATTTGCATTCTATTCCATTTAATATTTATATTTAATTCTATTTCAGATTTTAAGGAGAAAAACTTTTTTTTAGTTTTAGTAAACAAATTTTTTAGTTTTGAAAATGAACTTTCTTTTTGCAATTTTTATTTATAATTAAATTTTTTGCATGAGTTATTCTTTATATAACATCAAGAAAGTTATATTTTCCAATTACAGAACAAGTTACTGTGAACTTTTTTAGTTGTTGTTGGCTACTCTGTTTTGGCCAAGGGCACTTGAACAAGAAGAAGCAAAACAGAGATGTAAAGAAAGTTAGGGGCGACGCTAGTTGGAAACTGGAATTATCGTTTCTTGCCAGGACAAGATGGGAGAAGTTCTTGTCCTCACAGGTAGTCGGCATTGAGTCACAGCCAGGAAGAAAACTGATTTAATTACATTCTAACCCCAAGACAAGCACAGACATTCCTGAGCGTTTGGAAGGGCAGCTCCTTCAACCTGCACCCGGCAAGCTAATTATCCACACAATAGACACTGTGTCCAGGTAAATGACTTTAGATATTGAGAATTAGCTGAGGGAAAAATTGCAGGGAACAGGAGCGGGAAGGAGGTCATCCTTCTCTTATATGATGTTGGATCAACCTTATGTGGTGCGCTTGGGATTCTTTGGCTCGCCTGTTTTCCCGCTCAAGCTACAGACTAATTAATTTGTGCTAATACTGAAGCCGCCTTGCAGCCAGTAAATATCCCTCAAAAATTATTTAAAAATATAATAGCATTTAAGGAACAAAGTCGGGAAATAAAATACCAGCTTTAATTTAGAGCTGCTAAAAATTATTTTCATGATTTATGTAAAAGATTCACAAATTAGTTGTGAACTCACAAATTATTGGTGGTAACTGCAGATCTTATAGGATTAGCTCACTTTCAGAACAAAAATTTACAGATAATATAGTCACCCCCCTTGTCATCCAAGATGTTCATGTCTTTCTTTCTTTAGTCGTAAAGAAATTGTGTGTTTTGAGGAAAACATTTCAGGATTTCTCTCCATATAATGGACTTCTATGGTGCCCCCGAGTTTGAACTTCCAAAATGCAGTTTAAATCCAGCTTCAAAGGGCTCTAAAAGATCCCAGCCAATGAACAATGGTCTCATCTAGCGAAACGATTGGTTATTTTCTAAACAAATCTCTGTGATGCGCATGTGTAGTCTGTGTGATCCAGGTCAATACGGTTAGGGTATGTCGAAAAACTCCCATCTCGTTTTCGTCTTCAACTTTAAAATCATCCTACAATGCTGTTTTACTTTTTTTTTTTTTTTTTTTTTTTTTTGTAAAGGGTGTTTGAACTACTTTGTATGTTCACTTTGTAAACACTGGGTTGGTACTTCTGCAGCGATGTAAGACGATTTCGAAGTTGGGGAAGAAAACACGATGAGAGTTTTTCGACATTATTGACCCAGATCACACAGACTATGCATGTTCATCACATGGATGAGACAAGATGAGCATTTAAGGTTAAAAAGAATATAAATTGTCAGTTCGTTTCAATAGATAAGACCCTTCTTCCTCGGCTGGGATTGTTTAGAGCCCTTTGAAGCTGCATTTAAACAGCATTTTGGAAGTTCAAACTTGGGGGCACCATAGAAGTCCATTATATGGAGAAAAATCCTGAAATGTTTTCTCAAAAAACAATTTTTTTACAACTGAAGAAAGAAAGACATGAACATCTTGGATGACAAGGGGGTGAGTATGCTACATTATCTGTAAATTTGTGTTCTGAAAGTGAACTAATCATTTAAAAACTTTCAAAATGTACGAAATTTTCTTAAAACGTATTAATTTCCAGAAGGGTTTCATTTCAAGTTCTGTTGCAATAAAAATGGTACTTTAATTAAACAACTTCTGGGCTAAACGGGAATCAGACAACAAAAACCTTAGTGGTGATGCACAATTCTGGATTATTAATGTTCAAAGCATCACGTTTCACCTCAAGATATAAGGAAAACACCAGGCCAAGAGCATCAGAGCCCTGATGAACTGCTCATCTGCTCATTTTCAATTAAACCTCATTTATGAGGCTGCTCTTCTTTATGGCTGCTTTTATTGGCCGACTTTATGACAGTAGCTGCACATCTGCTAACCCTCTTAAACTTTAGAGACTCTATTGACAACTTAAGCCCTGTGGAGATACACAAGCTTTAGTATCGAACTTGATAAGTTATAATAAACCTTTGAGGTGAATCAGAGGACGAGCATGTTCCTACCTCAACATAAAGCTTTCACATTTCTTTTGTGTAGATAATTTCTGCACTGAAGAAACTACAAACAAGGTGCAATTTAACTTGCTTGAAAAGTGAGTAACTTCTGTTACACCAAACAGAACTGCTAATATAATCGTTTTCAAACACACTTAGTGTCCACTTCCCTCATTGGTCGAGCAAACTGATAGCCCCGCCCTCAGACTCAAAATATTGAGTTCTTCTGCCTGCAATATCTTTTTTTTTTTTTTTTTTTTTGCATAAATAGTAGTAGTATGTTCACCAAATAGATTTCGCCATACTTTCCACAGATGATTAATGGCAATGCATTTAGATATTGTTCACACATTTTCACAACAGAAGTGTATGCTAGTGCTACTGAAGTGGAAACTTCTGGCTCTGTCAATAGGAAATAACTCATTTTGAGAAAATGGCCTTTAAAGTTATGTATCGTAACTGAAATCTACATAAGTAAATAGATAAAGTGCACTACAATAAACACTTAAATGTCTATTGTGGATGTTTTCTTCCCACTAGTCTAAGAGAAAAAAGTTCTGAAAGCAGAACAGCACAAAATGTTATAATTCATTAGTGCTTGAATAAACACTTTTGCCTGTAGTGCTTTGCCTTAACAACCAAAAAATACAAACATAGCTTAAGATTATCGTATTGCACTAATTTAGATCGTCTGAGACAAACCTCAACAGATCACGCTCTGAAAAATACCTCTAGAAATTTCTCTAAAGAAGTTGACTCCTCTTAAAGAGGGTGCTAAAGTATGAAAGCATCTGAAGAAAGCGTCCCGCTCGATGTGGTTTATGTTACTGATTAACTCTCTCCCAGCGTCGCCGGTGTGTTATCAGCGAGTGTGGGTCTGTCTCGCCCGCTCACACCCGACTCATGTTGACATTCCAGAAGACTGGACCTTGTGCAAACAGCCTTTGACAGATGGAGGCTACGAGAACCAGTAGATTGAGATGGCAGTCAGTGCTCTGATGGGCCTCTTCGTGTATTTCAACAGCTCTGAGCTGAAGAACTTTGTTTGGCAGATGCTCATCGCAGTCTCTCGTTAAAAGGATCATACAGGCTGGTGGAGAGCAGTAATGACGTCTGACAGGTTGCAGTCACCATAGTTTTTGTCTTTTTTTTTCAGAAGGGTTCCTGTGTTCCTCCAGCTTTCAACTGTCTAAAATGCAGTCTCATGAGGAATAAAGAAGAAAATTACCTGTAATCCAAAGCATTTTTGGGAAGCGCTGGTTTTTCCAGGAATGAAAAGTTGATGTCTTTAGTATCTCAGTTTTTCTGCAAGACGTGGAGATCAAATGCATGTTCTCAGTTGTGTCTCATGTCAGATCTTAATATTAACTATTATTGCTCTGCTTTTTATACATCTTTAGATATATATGTATGGGTCCACATATGTGTTCATAAATGTATACAGTCCACAAGAGAAAATAATAGCTGAATTTATAAAAACGACCCTGTTCAAATTACACTTGATTCTTAATACTGTGTTGTTACCTGAATGATCCACAGCTGTGTGTGTGTGCGTGTGTGTGTGTGTGTGTGTGTGTGTGTGTGTGTGTGTGTGTGTGTGTTTGTGTGTGTTTTAGTGATAGTTGCTCATGAGTCACTTGTTTGCCCTGAACAGTTACACTGCCCACAATTCTTCAGAAACAAATCCTTCAGGTCCCATAAATTCTTTGGTTTTTCCGCATTTTTGCATTTTCCATTTTTTCACACTGAGGACAACTGAGGGACTCATATGAAACTATTACAAAAGGTTCAAATACTCACTGATGCTTCAGAAGGAAACAAGATGCACTACAGGTCCTTCTCAAAAAATTAGCATATTGTGATAAAGTTCATTATTTTCTGTAATGTACTGATAAACATTAGACTTTCATATATTTTAGATTCATTACACACAACTGAAGTAGTTCAAGCCTTTTATTTTGGCATACAGCTCATGAAAACCCAAAATTCCTATCTCAAAAAATTAGCATATCATGAAAAGGTTCTCTAAACGAGCTATTAACCTAATCATCTGAATCAGCTAATTAACTCTAAACACCTGCAAAAGATTCCTGAGGCTTTTAAAAACTCCAAGCCTGGTTCATTACTCAAAACCGCAATCATGGGTAAGACTGCCGACCTGACTGCTGTCCAGAAGGCCATCATTGACACCCTCAAGCAAGAGGTCTGTGGGAAGGAAAAAGTGTGGTAGAAAACGCTGCACAACGAGAAGAGGTGACCGGACCCTGAGGAAGATTGTGGAGAAGGACCGATTCCAGACCTTGGGGGACCTGCAGAAGCAGTGGACTGAGTCTGGAGTAGAAACATCCAGAGCCACCGTGTACAGGCGTGTGCAGGAAATGGGCTACAGGTGCCGCATTCCCCAGGTCAAGCCACTTTTGAACCAGAAACAGCGGCAGAAGCGCCTGACCTGGGCTACAGAGAAGCAGCACTGGACTGTTGCTCAGTGGTCCAAAGTACTTTTTTTGGATGAAAGCAAATTTTGCATGTCATTCGGAAATCAAGGTGCCAGAGTCTGGAGGAAGACTGGGGAGAGGGAAATGCCAAAATGCCTGAAGTCCAGTGTCAAGTACCCACAGTCAGTGATGGTCTGGGGTGCCATGTCAGCTGCTGGTGTTGGTCCACTGTGTTTTATCAAGGGCAGGGTCAATGCAGCTAGCTATCAGGAGATTTTGGAGCACTTCATGCTTCCATCTGCTGAAAAGCTTTATGGAGATGAAGATTTCATTTTTCAGCACGACCTGGCACCTGCTCACAGTGCCAAAACCACTGGTAAATGGTTTACTGACCATGGTATTACTGTGCTCATTTGGCCTGCCAACTCTCCTGACCTGAACCCCATAGAGAATCTGTGGGATATTGTGAAGAGAAAGTTGAGAGACGCAAGACCCAACACTCTGGATGAGCTTAAGGCCGCTATCCATAACACCTCAGCAGTGCCACAGGCTGATTGCCTCCATGCCACGCCGCATTGAAGCAGTCATTTCTGCAAAAGGATTCCCGACCAAGTATTGAGTGCATAACTGAACATAATTATTTGAAGGTTGACTTTTTTTGTATTAAAAACACTTTTCTTTTATTGGTCGGATGAAATATGCTAATTTTTTGAGATAGGAATTTTGGGTTTTCATGAGCTGTATGCCAAAATCATCAATATTAAAACAAAAAAAAAAGGCTTGAACTACTTCAGTTGTGTGTAATGAATCTAAAATATATGAAAGTCTAATGTTTATCAGTACATTACAGAAAATAATGAACTTTATCACAATATGCTAATTTTTTGAGAAGGACCTGTATAAGAGCTGGGGGGTGAAAACTTTTTGAGTTTGAAACTCAGGGTAAATTTAACTTATTTTGTCTTCTGGGTATCTCCTGTAGCTTCTGAAGAGCAACACTAAATGAAAAAAAAAAAAGATATTTAGGCAAAATAAGAAAAATGTACACATTTTCATTCTGTTCAAAAGGTTACACCCCTGGCTTCTAATGCATCTTTTTCCTTCTAGAGCATCAGTGTAAGCATTTGAACCTTCTGTTATAGTTGCATATGAGTCTCTCAGTTGTCCTCAGTGTGAAAAGATGGATCTCACAATCATACAGTCATTGTTGAAAAGGGTTCAAATACACAAAAATGCTTAAAAGCCAAAGAATCTTTGGAGCCTGAAGGATTTCTCTGAAGAACAGCAGGCAGTTTAACTGTTCAGGATAAACAAGTGACTCATGAACAACTATCACTAAACAAAAAAACACAGCTGTGGATCATTCGGGTAACAACACAGTATTAATAATCAAGTGTAAATGTATCATTTTCTCCTGTGGACTATATATAAACATCTTTCATGTGAAATATCTTATTCAGGTCAGTACTAAATAAAAAATAACATGCATGCGTTTTATATGAGCTCGCTTATTTTGGTAAAATAATTAACATTTTGGAGATTCTGCAAGGTGTATGTAAACTTTTCACCTTAACTGTATACTCCATAGCAAATTTCAGCTTGATTGCTTGTGTCATCGCACGACTCTAACCTACCTACTAAGGCTTTAAGATATTATAAACATTAACATTATGATTTTCTGTAAAGCTTTTATTTGACTTGAATATGTGCAAAGCCACCAGAAAGGTATGGCTAGGTTTGGAAACAAATTTCACATTTCGATTCGGTTTTGATACACAAACCTGAGATTCAATTCGATTCCTTTATATATATATCAGGTAGTTGCAATTACATAAGTAGCCTATATTTCAACTCCAATTTAAATATAAGTTTAAATTCAAATGGTGGCTGTCATTAAAACATGACGGATTTATTCAAACATATATACAAATATGTTATATAAAGCATTTTTATTTTGAGGTAAATGTGACGTTACGTGACATTGTTTGAAACACTGATTGAGCGATTACAAGAGTCAGAATACCGATTTCGCTAAGTTGTGCTATTTCTTTTAACATACCTTTAGACGTCCATTCATGTTTATTTCGTGCTGAAACTGGTAAAAGCGGAACAGATGATCATTTGAGGTGCTGCCTCTCATGAACTGAGGCGCTAGCGCGATTTGTCACTCCGCATTAAACAGCGCCAAAACGGCATATTATTGTTTGAATACTGTAATAGTGTACAGAATTAAAAATCTGAGACTTCATATCAATAATAACAAAGCTTATTGCAATTTATTGGATGGGAGGTGCACTAATGCGTTCATTATTAGCTACCTAAAAACAGGCTAGAATCTATTCTTAAAGTCCCCATGAAATCATAATTTAAGTTTTTTTGGCTTTTAGTATGAATATGTTAGCCTTAAGATTATCTGTAAGCTAGTGTGCTCCAAAACAATGACAAAGTTTGAATTTAGAAGATAAAAGCATTTAAAACGTATAATCTCTAACTTCCGCCAATATGGATCAATCGATAAAAACAAAATGCTATTGGCTTTAAAAAAAGGGGGGCTGAACTGCTTGGTATGTCCCATCCTTTCTTCCTGTTTTAGCTAAAATTACATCAATGCATAGAATAACACTGCATGTTATTCAAAGCACTTCAGTGGACCTTTAAGATTTAAAAATCGATTTTTTAAAAAAAAATGAGAATTGATTAACATCAAGAAATCAATATTATTTACCCAGCCCTGCTGACCATTTTTTTAGAAAGAAGATTCACTTGGAAAAGCGACACAACATATAAAAACAAAGCACACACAGTTCAGTTTTCATCTTTTAATTTTACAAATCTGTCAGGAACACTTGTTGAGAACAACCTCAGCTCAATTGTCTGGAAGAAAATGACACACTTGAATGATCTGTAATACTTTCGAGTTGATGTGGCTAAAACTGCACAAAATATACTGCAACCTTTTTTTTTCCAGTATTTCGTCAAATTCAAATGCAAACTTCAGTGTGAGTAAAACAGCCGGATAAAAACGTCATCCTCTACTATAGAAAAGGGATTAGCTGACTATAAAAATGTACGTTATTTTTGCATTTTAACTTACCATTCACATTTGTATACATATATATATATATATATATATATATATATATATATATATATATATAAAAAGACGTAAGAAATGCAAATCTTTCGATACCATCTACAAATAATTCTTTGTACCACTGAAATGTCATTTTTAAATTACAAAATAAACATTATGAATCATTATTGTTTCTACCGTCATCATTAATATTATTATCTCTTTATTATTTTGATCTTTATCCTTTTGATTCATTTTTTAACATAAGTCAATAAATTAACATGCTATCTCTTTCCCTGAAAGCCAATATGTGACTCTGTTGCGCAGGACCCGACATTAAACCTTTCCAGGACGTTTTGTGCGCCCAGATTCGAACCAGCACCACGGCTCAATGTGTCTGGAACATACGCAATGACAAAAATGAGAGTTTTGTGGCTTTTAGTCTATGTTTGTTAATGTTGAGGTCATCTAAATACAAGTACACTCCCAAAAACTGACAAAGAAAAGAAACTTCCTGTTTTAACAGGAAACACACAAGAGAAAACTGCACTCGCCAAGCCATTTCATGGAGTCTTTAATGTCGAGTCCTGCTGTACATGTGCGAATGTATGTTTGGGAATGTAATAGAAACATCTTGATGTGTCTACATCTATTTCTCACTCTGCGGGAAAAGGGAGGAATTGTTCGGAAGTCCATACAAAAAATAATTCATTGTAAATATATAATATATATTTTTACATATTTGAATATATTTACAAATATACCCAGCACTATATACCATGTATTTTTTTTTTTTTTTTTACCATTAAGGATAACTGCTTGGGCTTTTTACTGTATGATAACTGTGTTATCATGATAAAAACGGAGCACTTGAAAATAAAAAAATAAAAAAAATCAACCGGAGGCAGTGTTATGTTTTCTTCTACTTCTTCTTCTTCTGTTAGTTGTATGTTTCCTTATTGTACTCGTATCCTATGTTCTCCTTTTTGTCTCTTAAGAGTCCATGTGCTCCGTTCATTTCTCTTGGGAACACAGAATCCTGGAATGCCAAGCAACGGAATGATGGCAAGAATGTAATAGAATTCCAACATAAACGGAAAAAAATAAACAAAAATTACAAGAGGTGGGCCCTCGGAAGCAGTCACTTTTCTTCAGTCCTCGTCCTCTTCTTAAGAGCTTGGTCACGTATTTTGTGTGCGAAAAAAAGGCACCTGCGCTTCACGCACTTCAGTTTCTTTCCGGAAAAGCAGCACTGCTGCCGTCTCAGCCTCCTTTGGCGTGCTCCGAAAGTCCAGCGGGAGCTTCGCGAGGAGTCTAGAGGCAGCATACGGTTCTGGATGGGTGCAAGGGAATTGTGGGTAAAAGTCTCTCAGTCTTGTTGAGAACTGCAGGTGTAGCTTGTGATGATATGGTGAGTCTGGAGAATGTTGAAGAGGCTCATGTTTTTATGCCTCCGTTGATGTGCTGGTACTTGGGAAGGCAGGGCTCGTCTGCTAAGGGGTCGTGGGAGAAGACGGAATCGTCTCCGGAGGAGCAGGAGCTGCGTGTGTCAGGGAAGCTGGGAGAGTACTGTTCCACTGGGGCACACAGGTCCAGATATTCCTACAGACACAAAGATCAGGCTGTCAGCATATGCATGATGAGAAATAGTGCTGCCGCATTTAATGGGGAAAAAAATAGGAAAGGACAAATAATATTTCAATTAGTCAACTAAAAGAAAATCTTCTTCATTAGAAATAAAAGCTATTTGTTATGGAGAAAAAAAAATAAAATTAGTAATTTATTAAAATTATAAGTGGTATTTTACTTGAAATAGATTTTTTTCATTCTATTGTAACATTATAAATGGCTTTACTGTCACTTTTAAACCATTTAATTACTTATTTGATTATACTGATTATTTCAAACAATACTTTCCGCTGTTATCTTGAAATAAGTTTAAGTTTTCTTTAGATTTTATTTTATTTAATTTTTTTACTTTTAGTTTTCAGGGACTTTGTGATGAATAGGCAGTAGTTCAAAAGAACAGCTTTTATTTGAAAAATAATCTTTTGTGACAAAAAATGGCTTTCCTGTCACTTTTGATCAATTTAATGTGTCCTTGCTGAATAAAAATAATAATTTCTTTACTTCAAAAACAAAAAATATTAAACCCAAACTTTTGAACAGCAGTGTATATAATCAAATAATTATTTATTTGATTAATTCAAACAATACGTTCCACAGTTGTCTTGGAATAAGTTCGTTTTATTTTTTTTTATAATTATTTATTTGATTATTTCAAACAATATGTTCCACAGTTGTCTTGTAAATAATAATTTCTTTACTTCAAAACCAAAAAATACAATCAAAACTTTTGAACAGCAGTGTATATAATCAAATAATTATTTATTTGATTATTTCAAACAATACGTTCCACAGTTGTCTTGGACTAAGTTCAAGTTTTATTTTTTTTTATAATTATTTATTTGATTATTTCAAACAATATGTTTCACAGTTGTCTTGGAATAAGTTCAAGTTTTATTTTTTAATAATTATTTATTTGATTATTTCAAACAATACGTTCCACAGTTGTCTTGGAATAAGTTCAAGTTTTATTTTTTTAG
The DNA here is from genome assembly GCA_033026305.1 of Cirrhinus molitorella. Lineage (NCBI taxonomy): Eukaryota > Metazoa > Chordata > Actinopteri > Cypriniformes > Cyprinidae > Cirrhinus > Cirrhinus molitorella. Next base: position 6,062,377 of record CM065126.1, on the reverse strand, counting down.
AATTAAATATTTATTTATTTCAAACAATACGTTCCACAGTTGTCTTGGAATAAGTTCAAGTTTTATTTTTTTAGAATTAAATATTTATTTATTTCAAACAATACGTTCCACAGTTGTCTTGGAATAAGTTCCAGCTTTATTTATTTTTTTATTTATATATTTATTTTAGTTTTAGTTTTCACAGACTCTGTGATAAACAGAAGGTTCAAAAGAATAGCATTTATTTGTAAAATAATCTTTTGTGACATTAAAAATGGCTTTACTGTCACTTTTGATCAATTTAATGTGTCATTGGTAACTAAAAGTAATAATTTCTTTACTTCAGAAACAAAAAAAATACTGAGCCCAAACTTTAGCAAAAGCAGTGTATATAATCAAATAATTATCAAATAAAAATTATTATTATATTGATTATTTCAAACAATACATTCCACAGTTGTCTTGGAATAAGTGATGAAAAGAAAGTTCAGAAGAACAGAATTTATTTCAAGATCAATTTAATGTGTCCTTGTTGAATAAAAGTAATTTCTTCCCTTCAAAAACAAAAAATAATGAACCCAAATGTTTGAATGGTAGAGTATATAATCAAATAATTATTTATTACTCAAATAACATATTCCGCTGTGGTTCACCAGCAGTAACACTGATCTACTAGCCGCTTCCTTAAAAATAAAGAGCGCTCAATCCAACTGTAACCATGCTGGAAACCTGCGCGCCAGATTCCACTCCACTGAACTTCTTCTGAACGTCAAGTTTGACCAATATTTGCTTATCGAATTTCAGTGAATCAGTAACAGAAGGGACCGCACCTGAAGACTTGTACCTTTCTGAAATACATATGTATAAACATCCAATGCACATAAATATACGACCCAAAAAAATGTACAGAGGGGTGTTTTTTTTTTTCCTAGCTCATTCCTCAGACAAAATTGGAGCCATTTTGTCTTTGCGGCTGGTACTGAGCTATTTGACTAGAGGAAGAGGGGGGTTTTAGGTTGCTGAAAATGAGTGTTGGATTGAACTCTCGCTGCTCAACACAAGGCAGCTCACATTACTAAAGACCTTCACATCTGTGAGCAGTTTAAGACGGGGGGAAGAAAGCAGAGGCACTTTATTACATTTCTAAAGTTCAAAACGGCAAGCGAGAGCGGGGCTTTTGGCATCATCTCTCTTCCACGGCTCAATCCCCCCCTTCGACAAGTTCTGACAGATTTCCATCCCTCAGCCCGCCACACGGATATCGCGGATGACAGATAGGGAACGGAAAGAATCGTCTAGTAGGGATCCATCTGACAATTGAGCAACGCTAGCACAAGGGCCGCTCTCGAAAACCGAAGCCTGGATGAAATCAAGCGCGTGCAACTCTCGACCTGCACGCTGACCATAAAAACGGTTTCCTTTCCCTTGCGGATCTTGCGAAATGTTGCGAGTCAGAGTCGGAGCCAGCGTTGGCACGGGTTTGATGGATCCCAGGACTATAGGGAAAGCTTGAATGGTCTCGAGTCTGTTTATGCATGTGTGTAAATGTGTGCACGCCTCACCTCGTTGGTTGCCAAAGTGAGAATGCGGTCCAAATCCTCGACCAACTGTTTGAACGTGGGCCTGTGGGAGGAGATGGCATGCCAGCAGTCCTTCATCATCATGTACCTGAGACAGAAGAACAGACAACGTGACATCATTTATTTATTTCTACGCTCTGTTTTGGAAATCAAATGTGGCGCAACCATTTATTGTAATCAGACATGCTCAGGCGAGTACACGTGCGTTAAACTGCGGGTTCGATGAAAGGGCAGTAGCGACTTTGCTGTCTATGTGCCATCTCTAAACTAATGTCTTATTTTGGCTGCAAATCAATGTGAAAGAAACGGGTGTTTTTCGTCAATATAGGGTAGGAAAGAACTCATTAGTCACTGTGAAGGCCATTAAAAGCCCACTTAACATCTTTTACTGTGAAATTAATCTGTTGGATGTTCTGAGAAACTGGTGGACCTGGCAAACTAGCTTCAAGTCGACACAAACAGCATTTTACTTTCTTAATTCAAAGCTTTTCTGAGTGAAACTGAGGGAAAAAAAGCAGTAAATGCAATAGAAAGTGGGACACTAGTTTAGGTGCAGTGAAGAAGCTAAATGTAAGACAGAAAAAATAGCAGGAAATTAGCTTAACTATCACAAGTACACGCTAAATACAAGTCAAAATGTGATTTAAAAAAAAAGTTAGTGGGACACTAGCTTAACTAATGCATTTCTAAGCTAAATGTAAGACAAAAAAAACAGAAGACTAGAAAATTAGGTTAAAGCATTAGTTCACATTCAGAACAAAAATTTACAGATAATGTACTCACCCCCTTGTCATCCAAAATGTTCATGTCTTTCTTTCTAAAGAAATTATGTTTTTTGAAAACATTTCAGGATTTCCCTCCATATAATGGATATGTATGGTGCCTCCAAGTTTGAACTTCCAAAATGCTGTTTAAATTCAGCTTCAAAGGGCTCTAAACGATCCCAGATCCCAGAAGTGTCTTATCTATTGAAACGGTTGGTAATTTTTAAAACAAACTGACAATTTATATACTTTTTAACCTTAAATGCTTGCCTTGTCTCGTCTCTGCAATGTGCAGTCTGTGTGATTCGGGTCAATATCGTTAGGGTATGTCGAAAAACTCCCATCATGTTTTCTTCCCCAACTTCAAAACCGTCCTACATCACTGCAGAAGTACCAACCCAATGTTATGATCAAACGCCCTTTACAAAAAAAAGGTAAAACAGCGCTGTAGGACGATTTTGACTATGCATGCGCATCGCAGAGACGAGCATTTGAGTTTAAAAAGTATATAAATTGTTTTGAAAATAACCAATTGATTTGCTAGATGAGACCCTTCTTCATCGGCTGGGATCGTTTAGAGCCCTTTAAAGCTGGATTCAAACTGAATTTTGGAAGTTCAAACTTGCGGGCACCATAGAAGTCCATTATATGGAGAGAAATCCTGAAATGTTTTCCTCAAAAAATACAATTTCTTTACGACTAAAGAAAGAAAGACATGAACATCTTGGATGACAAGGGGGTGAGTATATTATCTGTGAACTTTTGTTCTGAAAGTGAACTAATCCTTTAACTAGTACATGCACGGACTACATGCAAGTCAAAAAATAAGATTAAAACTTTCACACAAAACTCAATGCAAGACAAAATAATAGAAAAAGAAAATGATTAGTGGGACATTAGCTTAACTAGTTCTCTGACACGTTAAATGCAAGTAAAATAAGTAAACAATTAGTTAGACGCTCATTTAAGAAACTCACTGATGATGTAAAAGTAAGCCGTAAAAAGGGTAGCAGGACAATAGCTTAATTAGAGCCAAAATATACTATTAAAACGGGTCAGTGTTGGATGCCAGCTTAACTAGCTCAAATATACATTAAATGCAAGTTATTTATTATTACTAAATCACCAGACTAACTAGTTTGACCAGGTAAATGCAATCCTAGCTTACTGAAATGCTGAAGGCAAAAGTAAAAATCAAAAAAATTCCAAAAAGTAAATGATTAGTAGAACATTAGCCTAACTAGCTCACTGACAAGGTAAATGCAAACCAAAATAAAATGACTATCAGGACACTAACATCAAGGAAAGCTACGTTAACTAAAAGGTTAGTGTGAGACACTAGCTTAACTAGTTCTCTGACGCGCTAAATGCGAAGAAAAAAAGGTTAAATGATTAGTGAGATGCTCATTTAACTAGTTCACTGGTGAGGTAAATGCAGGCCATAAAAACATAGGACAATAGCTAAGTTAAGCCAAATAGTTAAGCCAAAAATATATTATTAAAAACGCGAATGTTGGATGCCAGCTTAACTACTGCAGCTCATTAAATGCAACTTATTTATTATTATTATCAAATCACCAGATTAACTACTTCACTGACAAGGTAAATGCAATCCTAGCTCAACAATTAGCAGGACACTAACTTAACTAATACACAGACACACAAATCAAACAAAGAATTAACTAGCTGGTAAGAAAAAGAAAATGATTAGCAGTATGCTATCTTAACTAGTTCACTGTGCGCAATCTGAACTAGTACATAGACACACTGTATACAAGCTAGAATATTGCAAAAAAACAAATTTGAGTTAAAAAAAAATGTAGAACAAATATTTAGAGACATAACTGAGGCATATAATGGTAGAAAAACAATGGTTAGCAGGACACTAGTTTAACTAGTCCTAAAATGCAACTCAAATGACATAAAAATAATAATAATGGGACGCCACTCTAATAAACTTACAGACACTAATATAAGTCAAATGCGAAGAGATTTTAACGATGAAAATAAGATTGCTATTGCAAACAATGCAACATGAAACTTTTGAGAAAACAACACTTACAATTCGTTGGTGCAGTTAGCAGGTTTGTCCATGCGATGACCCTCTTTTAGTAGCTTAAAGAGCTCCTCGACAGGTATTCCAGGATACGGAGAACCGCCGAGCGTGAAGATCTCCCACATTAAAACCCCGAACGACCAGCTGGAAGAGACAGACACACATTCATCAGATCACTTTACCAGTGCAACACACAACTAAACATGTTCCTCTCGTGGTTCATATTACATTTTCAATCAGTGTTTTGACTGTAAATACAATGCGAGTAAATTGGCATTTAACAATCAGCATTTTGTTCTAGTTAAAAAGTCTAGTTGTTCTATATATATATAACAAATTCCAGCCTCTTCTGTGGTACCATCCCTTCACTATCCCTAAAATTTGGACGAGGAGTGCTCTGTGAAATGAAGCCTTTCCAAAAATCCCAATTTGATCCATTTACACTAGTGATATTTGTTGGCTCTAACAACGTGGTAGCTGTTGGGGTTTCAATGCGGTCTTTCTGCCAGCGTCCCGGACTGTGGGACCACTTTTACGCGACTCAAATGGCTCTGGACTCAAAGCTGGCTTTTGTCCTTCGTGGAACGCCACAATGACACATATTGTCCAGCCAAAACAAACATTAGCGAGACCCACAGGAAACAAGCATCCAGAGGGCCGAAGATTGTAGCGGGGAATGATTTTTCAACACATGCCAATTCTACGTTGCTTCATATACGACGAGGGGGGAAAATAAAACACGCAAATGATAAGAGTTTCCACAGAGGGTTTCTGACCTTTGACTCATCATATGAGAGTTAAAAGCTTCCCAAAATAGGACAGTGGACATGCAGAGCCAGAAACCCTTATCATCAGCATAAGCTTTTATTTATCCTGCTGAGTTAACAAAAGCATTTCACAATCACGATATAACGGTTTGAAATCAATGCGTTACACAATGTGCTTGAGAAACAGATCTCTACAACTATATACACAGGTTAGGAGAGAAGAAAAGCCAACAACTCATTTGCTTATCGTAAATAACAATGAGAATCAGTGGTGATACCAATGTTTGCAATCAATGAGGTCTCAATATAAACTCCAATATTTCTCAAAAAATTCAGTGTAGAGCAAATTCAAAACTTTGCTTTGTTTTCATGCTTCTCAGATGTTTCTCTTAAGAAACAAGATTCAAAAAATGTCTTAAAATGTGCTCAGATACCAATTGAGACTTTGCTGCAAACAAAGATATCAGTGTTTGCAATCAGTAAGATCTCAATGTAAACTCCAGTTTTTTTTTAATTTAGTGGAGCACATATCTGAAACTTTGGTGCAGACTCTTGCTTCTCAGACATTTTTCCTGAGGAAAAAGGCTAAAAAATGTATTAAAATGTGCTCAGATAACAACATTTGAAATCAATGATATCTCAATATGAACTCCAACTCTTCTTATTAAAATTTTGTGGAGAGCAAATTTGAGATTTTGACAGACTCCTGCTTCCCAGATGCTTTTCTGAGAAAAAGACTCAGATACCAATTGAGACTATGCTGCAAACTCATGCTTCTCAGATGTTTCTCCTGAGAAACAAGACTTAAAACATCTCAAAATGATCTCAGATACCAATGTTTGCAATCAGTGAGAGGACAATATCAAACTCCAATATTTCTCATAAAGATTCAGTGGAGAGCAAATTCAAAATCTTGCTTTGGTCTCATCCTTCTCAGATGTTTCTCTTGAGAAACAAGACTCAAAGAATGTCAGGAAATATGTGCTCAGATACCAACGTTTAAACTCCTGCTTCTCAGATGCTTTTCCTAAAAAAGACTCAAAAATGTCTTAAAATGTGCTCAGATACCAACTGAAACTGAAAACTCATGCTTCTTAGATGTTTCTTAGAATTAAGTGGAGAGCAAATTTGAGATGGTGCAGACTCTTGCTTCTCAGATGCTTTTTCTGAGAAACAAGATTAAAAAAATGTCTCAAATGGTCACAGATAGCAATGTTTGCAATCAATAAGATCCTTATATAAACCAATATTTCTCAAAAAAATGAGTGGAGTGCAAATCTGAGACTTTGGTGCACACTCTTTTGTTCCTCAGATGTTTTTCCTAAGAAAAAAAGACTAAAAAATGTCTTAAAATGTGCTCAGACACCAACATTTGGAATCAGTGAGATCTCAACTTCTTCTGAAAGATTCAGGGGAGAGAAAATTTCTCAAAATGTTCTCAGATACCACAGCTAAGTAGATGAAAACTCATTACGTCTCCTAAGTTACGAAAGAGCAGCCTTTGTGCAACAAATTTTTCCTCTGGCTGTATTCTTTTTCTGTTGACCCACAGCGTTCACAACACACAAAGCGAAGGACAAAGGCTCTCTGCTTTCGTTTACTCCTGCGGTTAGCAGTCCATGTGTTTGTTTACACAATCAGTTACCCTGTTTGTCTTCTTCTCGTTTTTATCTAGCGCTGCATCTTCTCTGACATGTTTGCCAAATTCATCATCTCTATTCAGTCACCCCATGTTACCTCCCCATGATCAATCACTCACACCGAGAGCACAAAAAGGGTCACTGCAATGTCCTCTTGAACCTGTGCGCTTCAATGCAATTGGCCACAAACAGACCTTGCTTGCTAATTAGCAATGAATCAATGACATATATCGCCTCAAAATTGAAAAGGAAAATTATAAACTAGATTTTGCATAAAGAAGATGGGTTTGTGATGGAAATAATTCCGCAGTGCATATAATAAAAATTTGTTTTACATATACATTTAAATAAAATGACAATTATTTTGTAATTTATTTACAAAATATATTTTTTATCATTAAATTATACAATAAAATAATGAACATATTTGTATTTTATAATTAAATACATTTTAGAATTTTATTATAAAATAAAATAATTTATAATTTTATTATTTTAGGGTGAAATAGAAACCCAGACACGATCTTGTCACGAAACACGAAATACTAACTAGGCAATAGAGGCAAAAAGTGGACCAATTTTATAGGTTTAAAAAGGTTCATCTAATATAGCTGACCTTGCATGAGACCGGATGAACCTCTACCATAAAAGCCATCAATTTAACATCCTGAACAAACAGGAAATTCACACACATGCATCCATATCTCCATTTTTGCAAGCTCTGCAGCTTATATCCCCCATTCCCCATGGGTCTTGTTTGTCAAAACATGCCGATTTTTATTATAATTTATGTATTCATTTAATATGATGTCATATATGGATCGTGTCTGCCTATGAGCCAATCAGAGTGCTCCTGACCTTAGCGGCTGATGATGCATAATTAGCATTAAGCCTAGAGACAAAAGATTCAAGAGTTTGCCATCAATAAGAATCTCTCTGCTATTGATTTGATTTTATTGCACGGACCACACAAAGAGCAGACAAAAAATGATAAAACATAATGACCTGCAAGAGATTGCACTACATATATCATTAGGGGTGGACAGTATGACCGCATTCTTCTATGATAATATCTGTTTTTGTACATTCCACTGCCATTCCATTAAAAGCTTCTCAAATTAATAATTTGGAACTTGACAGATGCAAACCAAAAGATTAGATTATTAATAACAAATGAATCTGGAAATGACCAGTCTGTGCATGCAGCCAAAACTTCAACATGCACCAAAGCGTAACTTCCGTTTCGTTTCATCTTTTTAAACGGCAACAATAACGTGAGCTTAAAATGAAAGGGAACAAGCATGCGCTAGCGGATAAACGCAAACACAAATGAGCGGATTATTTCACTCTATGAAAAATAAAAAGAAGGGAAGACTTTCAAGTGTGCAAAAAAAGAAAAAACAATAGGGTAGTGAAGAGCTGGATGGAGGAGTGTGACGGGACGGAGTGAAGGGAAGATAGCGGGCATTTCCGTCCGGCTCTTGGAGGTGAGAGTCTGGCCCGTCTGAAGGGCTTTGAAGCCGCGCAGATTAGTAACACGGCACTGGTCGCAAGTCGAGCGTGAAATCTCTCGCTTTTCTGTGTAGCGCTGGCTGCGAACAGCCCTTCTTCTTTCTCTGCCTGACAAAAACACTTCCTTAACTTTCCATCACTCGTGCTCCTTTTTTTTCAGAAGGGAAACAATTCTTGTACCCCTGAACTCACCTGCCAGCAGATCCTATTCTGCTCGCTTTATACAAACACACAGCAACTCCAAACCACTTCAGTCCCTTTTACAATTTGTAGAAAGAAAAGCAGCTCTAACAGTATCATTTAGACTTGAATCCGTAACAACTTGTGCAGAACCAAACAGAACCCTCCAAAACCACTAACCTATTGTCACTATATGCAAATTTTCTGTTATAATTGGCCACACATGAAACCAGTTGTACTGATATGTAAATATGCATCATATCATGCCTGAAAAGTTTTCTGTATTTGCTATTGCTTAAGTTCAATAAATAATAACCCTGTCCTAACTAAAAACTCATCTGTTCTATGAGAACTTCACTGCATTGTATGGAAGTCTGTTTTCTGCCACTGAATAAAAAGTTATTAATTAAAAGTTAAAAGGTAATTGCCGTTTTGTATTTTTATAATTCAGACTTTTTCTCACAATTGTGAGTTTACAGAAGTTCTCACTTGTTTCTTCGGAGGAAAAAACTAAAACTAAAAAAAAAGGGTCTCAAGATGATCTCAGATTTCAACGTTTGAAATCAACGCGATCTCAATATGAACTCCAATATTTATCATAGAGATCCAATGGAGAGCAAATTGAAACTCTGATGCAAACTCAGGCTGAATAAAAAGTAAAAAAGGTAACTGCGACTTTTTATCTCATAATTCAGTTTTTCTCACAATTTACACCTCACAATTTAGTTCAGAATTGATATAAACTTGCAATTATGTCATTTCTCTCTGAATTCTGAGATATAAACTTGCAATTGCAAGAAATAAACTCACAATTCAGACTTTTTTTGCAATTGTGGGCTTGTATCTCACAATTCTCACCTTTTTCTTGTAATTCTGACTTTTCTCACAATTGCAAGTTTATATCACACAATTCTGACTCAGAATTGTGAAATGTAAACTCTCAATTGTGACTTATACTGATGTCTTTTTACAGAATTGAGACTTAAACTCGAGTTATAAAGTCAGAATTGCATGATATAAAGTCACAACTGCACGTTATAGAGGTACAACTGAGATATGAGATCTTAATATGAACTCAGTGGAGAGCAAATTTGAGATTTTGGCAGTCTCATGTTTGTCAGATGCTTTTCATTAGAAAAAGACTCAAAAATGTCTTACAATGTGTTCAGATACCAATTGAGACTTTGCTGCAAACTCATGCTTCTTAGATGTTTCTCCTGAGAAACAAGACTCAAAAACTGTCAGAAAAAATGTGCTCAGATACCAACATTTAAAATCAATTAGATCTCAATATAAACTCCAATATTTCTCAAAAAATTAAGTGGAGAGCAAATCTGAGACGGTTCTGACTTTTCTCACACAATCCTGGCTTGTCCTCTCAGAATTGTGAAATATAAACTCTCAATTGTGACTTATACTGACATCTTTTCTCAGAATTGAGACATAAACTTGCAATTATGAGTTATAAAGTCAGAATAATATAAAGTCACATGTTATAAAGGCACAACTGTGAGATATAAACTTAAAATTGCAAGAAAAAGCTCAAAAATCAGGAGATAAAAAGCCACAATTACCTTTTTATCTTTTATTCATTGGTAGAAACAGACTTCCATTACATCTTGCTAAAAAAAATCTAAAAACAAAAATTATTTTTCCTATGCTCTCACTGTTTCTTAATCCCTCTTTGTTCAACCTATGTTTGACAATGTTTGAAATTTTGTACTGCAAGATGAATCACTTTTGTATTCCTCATTTGTCGCTTTGGATAAACGTGTCTCCTAAATGAATAGAAGTAAATGTGCATAGACTAGCAAGGGAAATTGAGTTGTGAACATCAGTGAAAGAGCTGATTATTTTCACAATATGCCCCCTTTAAAATAAAAAAACAATCAAACAAACAATGAAGGACATAAACAGCCGACTTACACATCGCTCTGGTGCGTGTAGACTCGGTCGAACAGCGCCTCTGGAGCCATCCATTTCACCGGCAGACGACCCTACAGACATCAATAGGAGAAAAGGTCAAAGTCGGTCAAGACACAACAACATCCACACACTGCGACACTCACATCTTCATCTGTACCAGACTCTTGTTAGCCTGGAATTTCATTAAGCCCCAAGCAGCCAATAATGATTGGCAATTAAATCCTGGTGGGACGTATCGTCGAACTCTAATTTCCCTCAGGAGTCATTGTAGGGTTATAAATTGAGGCTAGTGGAGAAGATACAAGAGTCAATGGTGTTTGGAGTGCTAGATCTAATAGGAAGGGCTTCGAGTTCACAATCTCCTGGCTCACAGGGTTTTATTTAGACGGGGTTGAACTAGTGTAATTGAATCTAACCCCAGCCATTAATCAGTCATCAGTATCGCTCAATCAGGGCTTTGCTCGATGTTTTAATAATGGCAAACTATGTTTAAAATATTCATGGCCAGATCTTGGTGACCTTGATAAGAATGAAGAAATAAATCAGGACTAAAGCCGAACTGATGAATAACGTATGGAAGAGTTGCTGCTTACATTTACTGCCCTGTTGTAAAATCCAAGTTCTACTAGTTAAAGATTGGCAAGCTGTTTATTTTTTTTTGGACATGGTTGCTAGTGTTCTACAGGTCCAGCTAACTCTAACCAGCATGACATAGAAGGTTAACAGGTTGAAACCAAGTCCATCAGCTGGAAATCCAACTGATCAACCATCTACGTTAACTAACAATCAATAATGACCAACTAGAATCATGCACAACAAGATCCAACTGATCAACCATATAACAACCAAAAATTACCAACTAGGTTAAATGACCACCTAGATCAAACCAATCAACCATATAACAACCAAAAATGACCAACTAGATCTAACTAAACTACCATATAACAAACAAAAATGACCAAATAGGTTAAATTACCAACTAGATCCAACTGATCAACCATATAACAACCAAAAATGACCAAATAGGTTAAATTACCAACTAAATCCAACTGACCAATCATATAACAACCACAAATGATCAACTAGGTGTTCAATGACCAATTAGATCCAACTGATCAATAATATAACCACCAAAAATGACCAACTAGATCCAACTGATCAACCATATAACAACCAAGAATGACCAACTAGGTTAAATGAACACCTAGATCCAACTGATCAACCATATAACAACCGAAAATGACCAAATTGGTTAAATGACTAAATAGATCCAACTGAACAATCATATAATAACCAAAAATGACCAACTAGGTTAAATGACCACCTAGATCCAACCAATCAACCATATAACAACCAAAAATGACCAACTAGATTTAACTGAACAACTATATAACAACTAAAAATTACCAAATAGGTTAAATGACTTACTAGATCCGACTGAACAACCATATAACAACCAAAAATGACCAACTAGATCTAACTGAACAACCATATAACAACCAAAAATGACCAAATAGGTTAAATTACCAACTAAATCCAACTGACCAATCATATAACAACCACAAATGATCAACTAGGTGTTCAATGACCAATTAGATCCAACTGATCAATAATATAACCACCAAAAATGTCCAACTAGATACAACTGAACAATCATATAACAACCAAGAATGACCAACTAGGTTAAATGATCACCTAGATCCAACTGTTCAACCATTTAATAACCGAAAATGACCAAATTGGTTAAATGACTAAATAGATCCAACTGAACAATCATATAATAACCAAAAATGACCAACTAGGTTAAATGACCACCTAGATCCAACCAATCAACCATATAACAACCAAAATGACCAACTAGATCCAATTGAACAATCATATAACAACCAAAAATTATCAGCTAGGTTAAGTGACTTACTAGATCCAACTGAACAACCATATAACAACCAAAAAATATCAACTAGGTGTTAAACGACCAATTAGATCCAACTGATCAATAATATAACAACTAAATTAACCAACTAGTTTAAATGACCAACTAGATCCAACTTAACAACCATACAACAACCGAAAAATTACCAACTAGTTCTAACTGAACAACTATGTAACAACCAAAAATGACCAAATAGGTTAAATTACCAACTAAATCCAACTGCTCAACCATATAACAACCAAAAATGACCAACTAGAATCATGCACAATAAGACCAGAAATGTTCATTAAACTTGATCAGTTTTGTTCTATACCAACTAACAACCAAAAATGACCAACTAGATCCAACTGATCAACCATATAACAACCGAAAATGACCAAATTGGTTAAATGACTAAATAGATCCAACTGATCAACCATATGACAACCAAAAATGTCCAGCTAGGTCAAATGACTGACTAGATCCAGCTGATTAACCATATAACAACCAAAAATGAACAACTAGATTAAATGAACAAGTAGATCCAACTGAACAACTACATAACAACCAAAATGACCAACTAGAATCATGCACAAAAAGACTAGAAATGTTTATTAAGTCATTAAACCAAATCAATTTTATTTTCAATCCAAATGATTAACCATCTATACCAACTAGCAACCAAAAATAACCAACTAGAATTATGCATATTAGAACTATGAATATTTATTAAGTAATTAAATTGGATCAATTTTGACGTCAACCCAACGGATCAACCATCTATCAACCATAAATGATCAACTAAAACCACACACTCTAAGACTAGGAATGTTTATTAATTACATAAACCAGGGTCCATTTTGATTTCATGTTGATCTTTCGTGAACATTGACCCACATCTGATGACCTAAGCACTCAGATGAATGAATTACAGTCTAAACAAGCATCTCAGACGGCCTAGAGACTGGTATAATGGTGGGAATGCAAGTTAAAGCTATGCTAATGTGTTTAGGTTTGTCACTAACATTTCTTTCTCATGAGCTTGAACAACAAGCTTTGGAATAAGAGAAGAGGGCAGGCCCAAATAAGCAAAGAGCTGAAATCACTTTACACGCCGACTGCCTGGGAATCTGCAAATCATGCCAAGACTGGCGAGAGAAGGGAGGAGGATGTGGCAGATAAACAGAGGGAGAAAAAAAAGGAGAAATTAAAGAGAGAAAAGGTAAGAGAACAAAGAAAGAGATGGCAGGAGGCTGAAAGGAGTCGAGCGTGAGTATGTCTGTATAAAGGACGCTTCGAGACCCATTGAGATCTAAATCAGGGTTTTGTAGCCATCTATATGCATTTAATTGAATGTATAATCTTTCTCATCAGCAAAAACGAACCAAACGTTTTGAGGACTTACTATTCAAACTTTTGTCCAACAATTTAAAAAATTAAATTGATCAAAAATTAGCGTAAAGACATTTATAATGTTACAAAATATTTATAAATTATTTATTTTGTGCTTTCTATTCTTCAAACATTATTTTTCAGGATGTATCTTTCCTTTAAAATATTAAACAGAACCAATTCAGCAAATCAAAATGATATTTAAAGGATCATGTGACACTGTAGACTGGAGTAATGATGCTGAAAATTCAGTTTTGCATCACAGGAATAAATTACATTTTAAAATATATTCAAATAGAAAATAGCTATTTAAAATTGTAATAATATTTTACTGTTTTTACTGTATTTTTAAATCAACTAACAAAACAAAAATATGTGTATGTCTTGTTCCTTCCTGTTTAAATATCAGCACTACTAAAAACAAATGGATTGCCATTGTATGCATCTAGAAATATCGACAAAAAAGCATAGCGAGATGAAAATCAACAAGAAATGTCTTTTACGGTAAAGAGGAGTGTCTCCTGATGAAAAGAAACTCACATTTGTGGTCTTTTTATAGTAATCTATGTTGTGGACGTCTCTGGCCAGGCCAAAGTCTGCAATCTTCATAACGTTGCTTTCCGTGACCAACACATTCCTGGCAGCCAGATCCCTGTGTATACACTGCCATAGAGATGAAGAAAGATAGAAAAGAACATAAATCATCACGACTTCATCTTGGAAACACAGACAAAAATCACACACGCAGACACAAACAACACAAAGGTTTTTAGGTGCTTTAGGGATAAACCGCAGGGTGGATCCGTGTGTGAGAGTGTCTGAGGCACGATAAGGCTCTGTGCGCATTCCAGGCAGGAAGGGGAGCGTGATGACAGTGTTTAGTTAGCATGTTTGCAGTGAGAGCATTGTAACCGGCTTACAGAGTCGTGTACATCTGCTGTGAGTCATACACTGACCGCTGCAAGAATCGAATTGGACACCTGGATGCCTTTTAAACAACTGTGCATGTGAGAATATTCCGCAATAAAAATGCTTGTTATACATTAAACTCTTCAATTAATTAGCATGAAGTCTGGTCCACTTCTGTTTATTTATTACTTTTTTAAAAGTGACATTTAGGGACAGGTAGGTGTGAAATCAGATACTCTGAGAACGAAACGGAATATACAGGTGTGTGCAAACAAAACTCTCAAATACCTTTCAAAGATTTCATGCCGTGAACCAGACGAACTATACAGCAACTCGTTTTTTCAACTTGGCGGTGTTTATTTTAGCAGCCTGAGAACATGTAACATTTTTCCCGGCAGACTGCTAAAAAGCTTGTGATTTTCAACACTAACTTTGCAAAATCAACACTGTTATTGAGCTAAATTAAATCAGCACTAAACTGAATTGAACAGAATAAAGACACTATTGATTTTGGATTGCTTTACAGCTTAATTATAAATATTCCTGAACTGATTAACTTTGACACTGTTATTAAACTTAAAGGATTAGTTCACTTTCAGAACAAATATTTACAGATAATGTACTCACCCCCTTGTCATCCAAGATGTTCATGTCTTTCTTTCTTCAGTCGTAAAGAAATTGTGTTTTCTGAGGAAAACATTTCAGGATTTCTCTCCATATAATAGACTTCTATGGTGCCCCTGAGTTTGAACTTGCAAAATGCTGTTTAAATTCCACTTCAAAGGGGCTCTAAATGATCCCAGCCAAGGAAGAAGGGTCTTATCTAGCAAAACGATTGGTTATTTTAAAAACAAACTGACAATTTATATACTTTTTAACCTCAAATTCCTGTCTTGTCTCGTCTCTGCGATGCACATGCATAGTCTGTGCGATCCGGGTCAATACAGTTAGGGTCCAAAAACTCCCATCTCGTTTTCGTCTTCAACTTCAAAATCGTCCTACAATGCTGTTTTACCTTTTTTTTGTAAAGGGTGCTTGGTCTTCTTTGTATGTTCACTTTATAAACACTGGGTTGGTATTTCCGCAGCGATGTATGATGATTTTGATGTTGGGGAAGAAAACGAGATGGGAGTTTTTCGACATACCCTAACTGTATTGACCCGGATCACACAAAAAATAACCGATCATTTTGCTAGATAAGCCCCTTCTTCATCGGCTGGGATCGTTTAGAGCCTTTTGAAGCTGCACTTAAACTGCATTTTAGAAGTTCAAACTTGGAGGCACCAGAGAAGTCCATTATATGGAGAGAAATCCTGAAATGTTTTCCTCAAAAAACATAATTTCTTTACGACTGAAGAAAGAAAGACATGAACATCTTGGATAACAAGGGGGTGAGTACATTATCTGTAAATTTTAGTTCTGAAAGTGAACTAATCCTTTAATTGAAACAACATTAAAGTTATCTGAGCTGTATAATAACACTATTATCTTCTGTACAGCTGCTTTCCACTGAAACTGAGATGACGTTAACAGTCATTTTTCTGTTTATTCCTGTAAAAGTGCTTTGAAACTATCTGCGTTGTTAAAGTGCTTTATAAATAAAAGCGATTTGACCTGATTAGAAAGATCACAAAGGTCTAAAGCTGTGACCAGCATCGTGTAAAGCCTCTGTAAGTGACATTTATAAACCAAAAAGTGATGTTAATAGTATTTATATAATGTTGGGCATGTGTAGGTACCTTCTGTGAGGCTAAATACTCCATGCCACGAGCTACTTGATAAGTGCATGACACCAGATCTTTGAAGGTGAGAGGCTCATCTGATACTCTGGCTATATCGTATGAGTACTCCATTCCCGGGGGCCGCCGGGCCCTCAAATACTCCCGAAGGTTTCCCTTAGATGCATACTCTACTATGACATATAACGGACCTGAGAAAGAAAGAGAGAGACTGTCATCCCACTGTCACTTATACATGTGAAGGCTTAAAAAGAGCACAAAAGAAGATATTTTGAAGAATGTTAGTAACTAAACAGTTGACGGTAGCCATTGACTTCCATAGGATTTTTTTTAGATTCTATGAAAGCCAGTGGCTACCAGAAATGTTCTGATTACCAACATTCTTTAAAATAACTATTAAAAACTAACTTGAAGGTGCGTAAATGATGACAGAATTTTATTTTTGAGTGAACTATCTCTTCAAAACAAATCAGATTTCCACTCACCATCTTGTGTGCACGCTCCCAACAGATTGATGATGTTTTTGTGCCGGCCAATCATCTTCATCATCTCCATCTCTGACACCAGGTCAGAAAGATCTTTCTCTGTTGCATCATCTAAAAAGGTTAAATAACAAAACACAGAATAAACAAAGTGTATGCGTTCACTCAATAAAATGTATTCTGCGTATTGACAAAAAAAGTAAATACATGATGTTAGTTCTTCCTGTTTATTTTGTGTTTTTTGTTTTTTTGTGATAAAACATTATTGGACTACATTTTATAAGAAAATGCTATTTTAATGTTTCTACTTCTAAAATGTCACATTTAATTCATCGTGTCTTTTGGCATTTCTTTGTAATTATTTGTGAAATTTGTTCACAGGTGAGATTGCATGGCTGCGTTCTGATTGTAATACTAGTGCACTGTATACTTAACAGTATATACTGTATTCTGCATACTTAAAAAATTGTATGTGAAGCAGAGCTATGATAAACATATGTGACCCTGCACCACAGAGTCAGTCATAAGTAGCATGGGTATATTTGTAGCAATAGCCAAAAATAAACTGTATGGTTTAAAATGATCAATTTTTCTTTTATTCCAAAAATCTTTAAGATATAAAGTAAAGATCATGTTCCATGAAGATATTTGTTAAGTTTCCAACGGTAAATATTTTTTATTAGAAATATACATTGTAAAGAACTTCATTTGGTCAACTTTAAAGGCGGTTTTATCAGTATTATCAGTATCTTTTTTTGTAATACTATCTCAATATTTGGCAGTTCAACCCAACAATAATACAATTCTGCTCAATGTTTTGGTTGTACACTGTGGATTTTGTAGTAGAATATAAATATACATAATGTAAAAGTAGTATAAGTAGTATGCCAGTATGCCAATACATGCCAACACACCCTATATGAGTAGATAGGCTGGACTGGCTGTCTGTGTCCCGGTGTAACTGTCTGTGTGGTTTCGTGTTACACTGAAGAGCCGCCACACAGCTCTCCTTTCATTGCCTCACAATTAAAAAGCGTTTCTTCCATTTAGAGTAATTACCTTAGAGACAGTCGCCTTTTCATTATCTGCCTGCTGATCACTGAAGCGAACCTGACACAATCCACTGACCACCATTCCTGTCTTATCTTACTCCAGTTTCTTCTTCTAAGAATGCTATGGACTCTTCCTTCTATACCAGATGTGTTATTCACAGTAGTATTCATATATTTAATATTTTTTTATGGTTTAAATTAGCTTTTATTTTTAGATTTTCAGTTGCCATTTTAATTACAGTTTAAGTTTTAATCGTTATGTGCTTTTGCCATATATTTACATTAAACTGCCATTTCATTTTGATTTTATTTTTTTGTCGTTTTGTTATGCCTTTTTATTTTTTAATATTTCTTTACATGTCTGTAAAGCTTCTTCTATTTTAAACTTCAGTTTTCATTTAAAAAATTTTAATTTAGGTACTTCAACTTAAAATCTTAAAACTTTAAATTTAAGTACTTCAACTTCTTCATTTGTGTTCCACCGAAGAAAGAAACTCACTGGATTTGGAACAGCATCAGAAAATAATTCCAGAGAGTTAATTTTTGGGTGAACTATCCCTTTAAGTTTCTAAATGTTTTTTCGGGGCCAGTAATTAAGCCAGGTGTAAGCGTTGAACGTGCTCTTGTTTCAAGTGTTTTCTCCGCTGCGGCCCTGCCCCCTCAGTCCTCTCCACATCCTTTAAAGCTTCTTTGAGCTGCTGGCTCCCTCCCCCACTTTCTTTTCTTTCTTTCAGTGTGAGGGTCTTTCTTTGTGCAGGTGAAGAACGAGAGCTGTGCAGCTGGTGAGCACCGGGTCAGCTATGCGGCCTCTTGACCCGAGCTCTACCAACATCACTCAGCACCAACAAATAACCCCGCGCAGGCCCCTACAGTCAAGACCTCCTCTCCCACTTTCTCCCTTTCTCAAACATATGCACATTCTCAGATCATAACAATACCTTAACTGGTCTGGTTTAGTTTTTAAAATGTAGTTTTTTGTTTGCAGCTGGACTGATTAGGGATAGGCCATTATATTGGCCAGATCAATTAATCATCTATTATTTGGCTAATTTGAAATAAATGTGCCCAGAAGTGTTTATTCAGAAATCCTTCAAAATAGATATTAATAATAAAATTCACATTTATTTTGATAAACATTCATTAAATGAATTGCCGATATTGATTTCTAGAGCTCAAAATTGTGTAAGATATACGCGTATATGAGTACATGAGGAGGTCACAAGAGTTTATATGAATGTAATGCACAATAACTGTAAAATTGTAAAATAAAAAATTGCTTTTAAAATAAAAAATATAAAAATGTGAAAATAAATTATAGATATAAAAATATATAAACATTTTATATTTAAATTATATTAAATTTTACATTTAAATATAAATACATTTTTACATGATTTTAATAAATAACAATAATTTGAAAATGAATTATAGCTATAAATAAAGACAAATATTTATATATTTAAATTATAGAGAGAGAGAGAGAGATAAAAGATCATAAAAGATTGTTTTTAAAAAAAATATGAATAATTTGAAAATAAATGATTAAATTATACATTTTTATAAATAGATAGAAAAAAGAGAAAACATTTTAAATTGCCATTAAAGTTTATGAATATCTTTATGAAATACTCTTTCATAAAGATCTTTACTTAATATCCTAAGAATTTTTGACATAAAAGAAAAATCAATAATTTTGACCCATACAATGTATTGTTGGCTATTGCTACAAATATATATATGCTACTTAAGACTGTTTTTTATGGTCCAGGGTCACATATATATTAAATATTAAATCATAAATGCTAAAAAAACAAAAGCTAGGACATGAGGTGTCTTAGTGTGTTTCTGGGATCATAACTCTATTGCTTTTGTTTAAAATTTTCCATCTTCTCACTGATATTTTAACCTCATAGGGTCCATATGACAATATTATTCTGTCTGCATCGTGCTTTGCCTGTCCATCTAGTGTTTTTGCAAGATTTTTTAGCTGTTTTAGTAACTGTCTTGTCTGAGAAGGTAGACATTATTAGATCATTAATGACATGTTTAATTCCCTTTATCTTCGAACGCTTTGCTTTTCTTTAAACGCTCCAGTAAAAAAAAAAATCTGTGTTGTTGTTCTGTAGAATATCACATGTGAATTTTATCTGACTGCTGAGCTGGTGTGATTTGTAGCTTGTATCTGCCTGGCTTTGATCTCTCACTCGAGTACCATCCGTATATGAACCAGTAGTTTTGTGATTCACAGCATCACAGAAGCAGCTCCCTTGTAAAAAGCAAGGGATACTGAACCATTTGAAAGGTGACGCCCACATCAATTTATGAGCTGATGAGGTTAAAAGTCAAGTAATTCCCACCATCCTACATCTGATGAAGCCATTAGTGGTGAAATGTTTCAAATAAATTAAAGTAAATGCAAAAATGCACCAGCTGCACACAGACCTAGATGAACACGAAACCTTCAAATACTGTTAACATGCAAGTAAACTAAGAGTAAATGTTGATTTAGGACACTCATAACTCACATGGAAACTAATCCAGAAATATTTACCTTTCAGCATCTTGACAGCCACCGTCACAGCCTCTTTAGGTTTGTCCTTATCGATGCCCAGAGCTTCAGCCATCACAACCTGCCCAAAGCAGCCCTCACCAAGCGGTTTACCCAGAGTTAACCTGCACAAACAAACACACAAAAAAACAAACATTACAGAGAAACCCAAAAGCTTGTCAGAAGTTATTTATCCCCATTTCCAGGGGCATTTCAATCCAGACAGATGTTTTCAAGCCATAATTATGCCAAAAAATGCTGTCTAGTTTGGGAACACGTTGCATTAGTGACATTTAACTGTATATCAGAGTTGCGCGTGCATGTGTTTTGTTTACTTAACTCGTAGGTGTTAAGTGGATGCCCTTTGCCTTCCATTGCAAAGCTTACATTAGACATTAGCGAGTGTGACAGCTGAATGTCTGGCTGGGAGAGCTAGAGTTACGGTCCTCTGGGGTGAGTAACAATATGCCTTTGGGGATTTAGAGACTTTCTTAAAGTGTGCAAGAGAGGGCTAGATACCGGGGTTAACGCTTGACTAGCGCACTCTGGTCAAGTGCAAAAAAGATTAGAGCATGTTTCAGGAGAGTATCGTAACTTATACATCAGTTAGGAGACTCCCACCTTTTCTAAAGGGGTAAAGTGTATTATTTCTGTACAGAATTGCACAAATAATGACAGCGTTCAATCAAATAAGTAGTCCCCTGTCCAATGCAAATGATAAAGCCAATTTTGAGTGATCAAAAACACTGCAATTCTTTGGTGTCCAAAATGTTATTGTTTATTTAGTACTGACCTAAATAAGATCACAAAAAAGATGTTTACATATAGTCCACAAGAAAAAATAATAGCTCAATTTATAAAAATGACCCTTTTCAAAAGTTTACATCCCCTTGGTTCTTAATACTGTGTTCTTACCTGAATGATGCACAGCTGTGTTTTTTTTTTTGGTTTCAGTGGTAGTTGTTGATGAGTCCCTTGTTTGTCCTAAACAGTTAAACTGCCTGCTGTTCTTCAGAAAAATCCTTCAGGTCCCACAAATTCTTTGGTTTTTCAGCATTTTTGTGTATTTGAACCCTGTCCAACAATGACCAATACATTTGAGATCCATCTTTTCACACTAAGGACAACTGAGGGAATCATATTCAACTATTACAGAAGGTTTAAATGTTCACTGATGCTCCAGAAGAAAAAAAATGCATTTAAAACCTTTAGAATTCGAAGATCAGGCTAAATTGAACTTATTTTGTCTTCTGGGAAATATGTAACTTATCTTCTGTAGCCTCTAAAGAACAGTACTTTTATAAAAAAAAAAATGATATTTAGGCAAAATAAGAAAAATGTTCACAATTCCATTCTGTTCAAAAGTTTTGACCCTTGGTTCTTAATGCATTGTAAATTTTCTTTCTGGAGTATCACTGAGCATTTGAACCTTCTGTAATAGTTGCATATAGGTCCCTTAGTTGTCCTCAGTGTGAAAAGATGGATCTCACATAATTTTCATTGTTGAAAATGGTTCAAAAACACAAAAATGCTGAAAAACCAAAGAATTTGTGTGACCTGAAATATTTCTCTGAAGAACAGCAGGCAGTTTAACTGTTCAGGACAAACAAGTGACTCATGAACAACTATCAATAACTAACAATAACATGCATTTTGTATGATCCCTCTTATTTTGGTAAAATAATGAACATTTAGCAGATTCTGAAAGGGGATGTAAACATTTGTATTATGATATGTATAATAAAAGGTTATTAAAGGGCATAATGTATTGTAATTAATCATAATGTGCAATGTAATACTTGTAATAGTTATAACTAAGTGTAACAATGAATTGCTAAGTGTTATAATGTGTGATTAACTGGGATTATAATTATTTATGAGATTGTACAATGCATCATAAGGTGCATTACAAGGTATAATTAATGCATTTAAACTACATGCGTGACACATAAACACTTTAAGTAAAGTGTTACCAAATATTTTATTACAGAGCATAAAACAACATTAAAAAAACTTATTTTATTCACAAACCAACTCTCCTTTTCAGAACAGCTTTTAAAAAATTAGCTTAATTTCATTGAATGAACTTTTGGGAACTAATTTGTCCCTTAATTAGCTCTAGTTTGAAAACAAACACCCTCGCGCATTAAAACACAATCACACACACTTCATCTTCATCCCTCATGATAACTGTGACATTCGACCTCTTGCCCTGCCAGTGGCCCTCAGTCAGCTTTTGATTGGCAGGAGCTGGGGTCTGTCCCCGGCCCCCTCCAGCACTGGGCTATATAAACATTCACACCCGCACCGGGGCCCGGGGCCGATCTGAGGCTGTGATAACACAATATCCCTCTGTGCCGTACGGTCAATGGCGGCCTCTGTCTACTTCAGCCCACCACAGATAATCAATGTTATGTTTATGCTCCACGCCGACCGCAAACGTTCACATTCCAGAGTTTTTTCGGCCCGGCATGCACCCTGGGGCACGTTGTGCCGGGATGAAGACAGCAGACAACACAAGAGAGTTCACTAACTCAATAGCTAATGGGGATTGTAAGAGTGAACTACATAGAAAGTTTGGCTAATTTTGATTATAATGATATAATGATATATAATGATATTATAAATCTAAATTATACATAAAGGAATTTTGTAATAATTTTTAACACTCAAAAGTCTGAGATCAGTAAGATTTTTAATATTATTATATTAAAAATGGTATTATTAAAAAATCTCTTATGCTCATCAAAGTTGCATTTATTTGATCAAAAATACAGAAAAAAGTACTATTATGAAATATTATTGCAATTCAAAATAAGTTTTTGTATTTGAATATACTTTATTATCAATGTTGGAAACAGATGTGCTGCTTAATATTTTTTTTTGGAACCTGTGATACTTTTTTTTCAGGATTCTTTGATGAATAAAAAGTTAAAAAGAACAGCATTTATTCATAATAGAAATATTTTCTAACAATATAAGTCTTTACTATCACTTTTTATCAATTTTTTAATAAATGCTGCTCTTTTTAACGTTTTATTTTATCAAAGGATCTTGAAAAAAAGCATCACAGTTTCCAAAAAAATGTTAAGCAGCACAACTTTTTCCAACAATTATAATAAATCAGCATATTAGATTGATTTCTGAAGGATTATGTGATACTAAATGCTGGAGTAATGATGCTAAAAATTCAGCTTTGCATTACAGGAAAAAATAGCTGTATTTTTAATCAAATTCTCCTTTTGTATTTATGTATTTATCATTTTTGTATATTTTATAATTGTATATTTATATGCTTCCAGAAAAACATACCATTGTATTTACAGTAAAAAGACAGTAATTTACAATGTTATACATTATATATAATAACAAGAATTAAATTAGAAAATGTACATAAGACGTTTTTTTTTTTTTTTAATTCTATTATTTATATCCTTCCAGTAAAATCAGTTATTAAAATAATATGTATAGTAAAAAAGACTAATAACTGTATAGAGGCAGAAAATGTACCGTTCAAATTAAAAAATGTAGGCTCTGAATTTACTTTTAATATACAGAATATCAGGCAATATAGATATGGTTACCGATTTAGTAACAAATAAAAATTTGTCTCCAACAAAAATCTTTCCTTTCATAAGTCTTGCGTTCCCTACAAAAGCACGTCTTAGCTTGTCTGCCCAAAGGCAACAATTCCTTCAGTGGGTGTGTAGGTAAAAAAAATACATAAAATAGTGCATGCCTTCACCTATGGAATAAATATTACTGGCCATTAGTTGGGAACATGTATGGACTGTAATGCACTAAATCATGAACAGCTTAAACCAGCAAAAAACTGAGCAACTCCACCAATAATTTAATAAATAAAGACTTGGTTAGAGTTTGGAGTTGAATAATAGCATGCTAAACTGCTTACAAATCATCCTTGAGACATTCAAAGTACAAACAGACTCCTTTTTAACCACCATTTTCATTACAGATTGCTTAAACAGGCTTTCTTAGTCATTAATTAGCAATCTGTACAGTTTTGGCAACACCATGATAGTGGATCCATTGTAAATCTCCAAATCACACCGGAAGCATTTTATAAATATTAAGCACGCCAATTAAACATTAATCTGAGAGTCTGAGTTTCACTCGTCAGTCACACGATCATTCGACGTCAGTGTCAGACATGTGATGCTAACAGAAAGTATTAGCTGAACTGGTAGCTACGTGTATCTTGCTTTATAATGAGAAAAATGTGTGTTTGGTTTCTCTAAAAATAATAACGGCTAACGAACAGAGGCCTGTGTTGTGTTATGAATGATTGATTGTACATTGCGCCTGCATAATATCACAGGTTATTAATTAGACATAATGGGATTGTAAGCGTATAAGAAGATTAGGTTCCAGTCACAATGATTTACAAGTAAAAAAGATGCAAGATTATACTTTGAATTTTATAGAGACCACAAAAACTTATTTTAATCAAAGAAATATTACAACACCTAAAGACTTATGTTCAGTCCTATTATTATGTTCAGTGATTTTAACTAAACCACAAGTTTTGTTTATTTTTGGAAGGTTGAAGGGTTGCCATGTCCACTTATTGTTAAGCGTGTTCGGGCTTGTTGTTTGGGTTCGGCTTATAAAGCGAACCAGTTTATGTAGTTAATAAAGTAGGCAGAATGCTATATTTTGGCATGTGGCTTATTCCCAAGATAACCCGTTTGATTCTGAGTTTATTATGGGCTTGTTTTTATTTACTGCTTTTTTTTTTCTAGCAAGATCTGGCAACTGTAAAACTGCATGTAATTCAGTTTGTCAGTGTCTTCATGTGAATGTTTAAAGAAGTGAAACACAAGGATGCTCACTTGTCTCTGGAGAACTCCCAGCGCGGGTCCTCAGGGAGGTCATACTCTGGGATGGGGTCGTCGTGGGCGGAGCTACGGCGAGTGGTTATCCTGACCAATGGTGTGCTAGAGCTCATAGAGGAGCTGGAGTCAGATGACACCTGTAAGGGGAAAAATGGATGGCTGATCACCTGAGTCTTGAAGACAGCACCAAACACTTTTAACACGTGTGTGTGCGCGTGTGTGTGTGTGTGCACCTTAAGCAATTTAATATTATAAATATAGGAAACTGTGACTTTTATGTGACCCTGGACCACAAAACCAGTCTTAAGTAGCATGGCTATATTTGTAGCAATAGCCAAAAATACACTGTATGGGACAAAATTATAGATTTTTCTTTTATGCCAAGTACAGATCATGTTTCATGAAGATATTTCGTAAATTTCCTACTGTAAATTTATCAAAAATGCATTGCTAAGACAACTTTAAAGGCGATTTTCTCAATATTTGAGTTTTTGCACCCTCGGATTTCATTTTTTTGAATAGTTGTTTCTCGGCCAAATATTGTCCTATTCTAACAAACCATACCATCAATGGAAAGCTTATTTATTCAGCTTTCAGGTGATGTATTAATCATAATTTTTATTTTTTTTTAAATGACCCTTATGACTGGTTTTGTGGTCCAGGGTCACATATTATACAAATAATAACACAAAATCTTGGGTAAGGTATCAAGCTTAATTGAAGTTACCTAAACCTAAACCATGCATCTTTTTATGTTTCTCAATGTGTCAAATTTGTGAAGATGTAATGGTTCAACTTACCACCATATAGCATACCTTAAACTTCTCAACAAAAAACTTGACATGTTATTCAAAAACGTACAACATCTATAATGTTACAGTGTAATAATGTACAATAAAGGCAGCACTGTACAAAACTTACATTTTAAATTATTTAATTTATTTAAACTTTTCATAAACATGTTCTACAAAATTAAGATCATATGTAAAAAAAAATATATATATATTAATAATAAAATATACGCTATAAAGCAGCATATTTAAAGATATAAATAGATAAATATACATAAAAGTTATGTAATTATCTTCTCAATATTCTTAGTCTCAATTATTTATTATATTTAAAAATAAATGTGATTATTAAATTTATTAAAAAAAAATGATTTAAAGAATAATGTATGTCCATAGCACAAATATCCAAGACAAGTTGCCAAAATGCAATACTTTACAATAAGAGGATGGTTCGAATCGCTAATCACAAACCTGCCTTAGAAACTCCCACTAATTATATATTCCAAAGACAAATCTTTCATATATTAGTGTGTATATGTAGGTGTGTATAAGTTTTCTAGAACTCTTTATCTACTTTCTGTTACCTGGCGGCGCAGAGG
Organism: Cirrhinus molitorella; assembly: GCA_033026305.1. NCBI lineage: Eukaryota > Metazoa > Chordata > Actinopteri > Cypriniformes > Cyprinidae > Cirrhinus > Cirrhinus molitorella. The sequence continues at coordinate 6,035,693 of CM065126.1, read as the reverse complement.
GATCTGTTTGGTCAGCTTATGCACTGCCGGCTGACTCCCAAAATCGGGTTTCTTTGCAGAAGTCCTCATTCGGCAAACCACCACGATCACCACCATACAGGCAATGAGAAAGACGCCTATGCAGTAGATGGCGATCTCCACATAGTCCGGAGGATAGTCCGTCTCGATGGTGTCTGGCTCGGCTGTAGAGTAGCAAGAAGGACCAAAAAAAAGGCAGTGAGGCGACAAACCTAGAAGGATTTAAGACACTCCTCAAGTGATACAGCCAAGGATATTGCACCAGAATCTTAATGTTGGACACAGCACAGTTTTAGGATGGTTATGAAGGACATTAAGGTTTCAGAGCAAGATGTTCTGCCAGTGACAACAAAACAAGAGAGGAAAAGGTGAGAGTGACTAAAGAACTGTAAGACGAACCAACACACACACAGATACACAAGCACACACATTTGACATATTGATCAATTTGTAAAGCTAAAACTATTAAATGTTCTACAAACTACTTTCCTTCCAAGGCTGTAGCAATATATAACTAATAAAGACAGTCTGACCAGTCAGACAGAGATTTTATTTAGAAGTTCCACTTCCTTAGCTCAGAAAATTTTTCATTTAAGTATCGGAGTTATAAAATGAATTTAAAGAACAGTTGAACATTTGGAGTTCATATTAAGACACTAAGATTTCTGGTGTCTTAGGAGCAAAATCTGAGACATAAGCCTCAATTTGATCTCTATTTAATAACTGCGATATTAAAGAGATCTCCTTAGTGATCTTTCTTTCCACCATAGCATATTTCCTGACACTCAATGGCCCCTGCGAACATACACATGCTCACAAAATGGTTTACATATGACCACAGTATTGCAGGACTTCCTGACACTTGAGGTCCTTCAGAAAAGCACACTTCATGGATACGATCACACACACATTGACTTCCATCTGTCTGACCGCAGACCAGTAAGTGGTGCCATTTGCGGTCAAAGATTTGGTCTGTTTCCTTGTCAGGAAATGGACTCTTATTAAAATGCAGCGAGGTGCACGCTGTTGCATTATGCATGTTAATGTGCACACAGGATGCTGTCTTGCGCATGACGACAGATAGCCTTTGTGTTTGTAAAACTATGTTGAATTTACTAACATTCTGTCCAAAATTGTAAAAAATGTACAAATCTAACAGCTGGTCCTAAATCACACTCAAATACACACAGGCACAGACAGTGAGGTTGTGAAATGGCTCTAATAACTAAGAAAGTCCAGCATATGAGAAGGTAAGCAAATCTTGAGACTTTCTTTAGAGAACAAAGCAGTTATTAGATCTGAAATGGAAAAAGACTGAAACAAAGGAATAGTTCAGCCAAAAATCAACATTTTATCATCATTAACACCCTCATGTCATTTTAAACCCATCTGACTTTCTTTCATCAGTGAAACAATGCTCATTTTTGTACAGCAGAACCATATGGTCACCAGCGTCAACCTTCAAAATTCATATGACTCATGCAATATATTCCAAGAGTTTTGTGCAAAGCACTGCATACAGAACATATTCCCTTATGTCTCTCATTTGCAATTTCACTAATTCTCAAATATATCTGGACACTTTTTTTACTTGGTGTTTCACAGAAGAAAGTCAGTCTTATTTTAAACAACATGAAGGGGAGTAAATAATGACAGAACTTTAATTTTAGACAAGCTATTCCATTAAAACATGTCTTTCTATACATGCAACCAATAAAATGTTAGTTGGGAAGAGAAAATTGAAAATAACAGGGATTTTGAGACACTTGGGTGCTGTTTTAGAGGTTTCCAGCCCAAAATAGTATTTCATAACTCTTGCATTTGATGAATAAATTCATTATGATGCTAAACAGTTGAAACATTCAACAATAAAAATGTCCAGCACTTATAACAAAATAAATGCTAACTAAAAAAATAAATAAAACTAAAATTATATATAATATAAATTGTTTTATATATCATTAACTTATGTAATAAAATATTAATTATATATATATAAACCGTATGGTATGGAAGCCCATTTCTGCCACTGAATAAAAAATAAAAAAGGTCATATAAACTCACAATTCTTTTCTTTATTTTCTCAGAACTGTGAGATAAAAACGTACAGTTGCTAGTTATAAAGTCAGAATTGCTAGATATTAAGTCAGAATTGCAAGGTATAAAGTTGAGATTCTTACCCTTTTACTTGCAATTGCGAGTTTGTATCTCGCAATTCTGATTTTTTTTTTCTGAGATATAAACTCAGTTACAAAAGTCCAGTCCTGAGGAGAAAAAAAAAGGCTAATATTTTATATTTTAGTTTATATTACACAATTCTGACTTAATTTCTCCAAAATGCGAGTTTATATCTCATAATTCAGACTTTATAACTCGCAGTTATACATTATAAAGTTATTCCATTGTGAGTTTATATCAGTATTATATTAGAACTGTGATTTTTTTAGTTTTTATTCAGTGGCGGAAATGGGATTCTATAGACATTAAAAATGACAAAAAAAAAAATAAAACAAAAATTACTAAAACAAACTCAAACAGAAAATTAACATTAAATGTAATTCAAAATATTAAATAAATTATAAATACATTCATAAATTAATTTTTTGGATCTGTAATTTTAGTGTCCGGGCATTATTACCAACAATCTAGTATAATGCTACTAAAACAAGCACTGCTAAGCACCATCCCAAGTGCCTCTCGTTCCCTCTCAAAGACCATTGGTGCGATATCAACCAACGTGGCTTCGTCATAAAGGAAGTGTAGGTACGGAAACATTAGAGGACGAGTGTATACCTGGAAGCACCGTCAACCAAGCAGTGTGATAGGAGATCCCAATAGAGTTACCCGCCAAGCACGTATACTCGCCCGCATCCTCGAAAGTTACATTAGGCAGGTAGAGCACCTCGATATCTTTGTCCGTAGTGTTCACACCTGCCGTCTGAGAGAAACAAAGGAGGAAACGCAGCAGAAGAGGAAGATGGAAGAAAGAAAAGAAACAAATCAGACCCATAATACCAAGAAGAGAAAAGGAGATGTTCAATGTTGTATTTCCCATCTACGCATTACAGAGATGGTAGATGTTCCACTTCGGGAGAGAAGGTTATCGAATAGGAAGGGCAGGATAAAACCGCCATAAACGTACATCTAAATGAAGGCCGAAACCTCTGTACCCAACACAGGTGAACCCAACAGATCCTCAAGGGTTCATGCAAACACAAGTGAAGAAACATGGAAAACAAGCCGCTGCCTTTCCATTAAGCGATAAATGAAAGGGGGGGAAAAGTAGGAGGGAAACGTGACACAGAACAGAACAGGAAGGCAGTGGCAAGGACAGACCAAAGGCTTGTTTCCATGGCTGATTGGGCACCAGGAAAGATCCACCAAAAAAATAAGAAAAACACCAGACCACACCACAACGGCTTAGCGAATATCCCAGGATCACTACGGCCACGAAAAAAAACAACAGCCCAAAACACCAGCAGAGGGGAAGGGGACGCCGCAGGGGGATTGACGTCTCGTTCTTATTTTTTTACCTGGTAGGACAGTGAGCCAACCGGACTGGCTGACCTGACCGATATAATTGGACACTTGGCACGTATATTCACCAGAGTCCTCTTCCGTCACGTTGGTGAGTATGAGCACTTCCACGTCCGAGCTGTTTATGCCCGAACGCTAGGGGGGGCGCCGCAACGAGGGACAAAAACACACATATTGGAGCCTGTTATAATCTCTCTTACTCTTTGGGAGAGTGGAAAAGGAGGGACCACCACCTGTTACATGGCATACAATATATATGCAGTCATGGCCAAAAATATCGGCACCCTTGCAACACTTCTCTCAGAAAATTGTTCCAGTTGCAAATGTTTTGGTATTCACATGCTTATTGTTTTTGTTTGCACTGGAACAACACTGAAAAAAAAAAAACAGAAGAAAAAGTAAAACTTGATAAAGTTTCATACAGAATTCAAAAATGGATTGGACAAAATTATTGGCACCTTTTCAAAATTGTATGAAATAATTGCTTTTCAAGCATGTGATGCTTTTGCAATTTGCATTTAGACACACCTGTGGCAAGTAACAGGTGTGGGCAATATAGTAATCACACTTGCAACCAGTTAAAATGGAGAAAAGTTGACTCAACCTTTGTGTTGTGTGTCACACTGAGCAAATCTGTGGATTTGAGAGAAAAAATTGTGGAAAAACATGGACAATCTCAAGTCTACAAGTCCATCTCCAGAGATCTTAATGTTCCTGTGTTCACTGTGCGCAATATCATCAAGAGGTTTACAGTCCATGGCACTGTAGCTAACCTCCCGCCTTCAAAGAAAATGAACACAGTCCCTACAGTCAAACATGGTGAAGGTTCAAAGATCCAGATCTAAATCCCATAGAACACCTGGAGAGAGATATCAAAACAGTAGTTGGGAGAATTCCAGTAGAGAGGTGTAAGAAACTCATTCATGGTTACAGGAAGCAATTGATTTCAGTTATTTTTTTCCAAAGGGGGTACTACCAAATATTAAGTTAAGAGTGCCAATAATTTTGTCCAGTGCATTTTTTGGGTTCTGTGTGAAATTGTATCAGATCTGACTTTTCTTTTCTGATTTTTTGTGTTGTTCCAATGCAAACAAAAAAGAAATAAACATTTGCAACTGCAACAATTTTCTGAGAGAAGGGTTGCCATTTTATGACAGAATTGCAAGGGTGCCGATATTTTTGGCCATGACTGTATTTCCTGCAGGAATAAAGTGTTTTTATTTTTAAAAGAAATCAGCTGCATCAAAACATTCATGTTCCCCAAAACACAAGGATACTAAAAATGCCAATTAAGCCTACCTTTAACACCCGGACATAAGGGAGTCCATCAGAGCCGTAACGGCTGCCGTTCCTCACAATGTGCTGCAGCCACTGGATGTGAGGTTGAGCGTCGCTGTAAACTTTACAGACAAACTTAGCATCCTCTCCAACTTGCACAGTGACGTTGGCCGGCAGGCCTGCCTGAAGAATGGGCCGGTGAGGAGAGCGTTCTGATAAGGAATGAATGAAGAAGAATGAACGAAGAGGAATGAACAGTTTTATATTAATATTTACCAAGGACACTATGGTTTGGTTCAGTTTTGATCAAAAATACAGAAAAATCTGGAATATTCTGAAATATTACTGCAATCTAAAATAACTGTTTTCTATTTAAATATATTTTAAAATGCAATTTATTTATGTGATGCAAAGCTAAATGTTCAGTGTCTTCAGTGTCACATGATCCTTCAGAAATCATTCTAATATGTTGATACGCTGCTCATTTCTTCTTATAATGTTGAAAACAGCTCTGCTGCTTAATATTTTTTTGTAGAAACCAGCTCAACCAAAGCTATATGTGAACATTCAGTGTTCAGATTACCACGCCTTCTGCCCTATTAGGCTGCTGTTAAGACTTCACAAAATAGAGGCTGTTGCATTATCTCTGCTGATAAAGACTGAACAAACACAGATGAAGAAAAGCAAAGTGGGGGGAAAATAAGACAGATGTAGAGTGTCCACCATATATCAGCTGCAGTTCCTGCAGCGTTGGCGTATCAGGAACCCAATTTCCTTTTTACCCTTAGAAATGATCATATGACAAAATAAGAATGTTGTGATTTTTATTTTCCAAAAGCCACAATAATATGAGTAAACTCGTTTTGAGCTAATACACTTGGTAGTGTATTACACACAACTTTCAGTGTTATTTCAGTTGTTAAATTATTGAAAGTTTATTTTCATTTGTTTTTGTTTTAAAACATGGCTATATAGTTTATTCATTTTTTGTTTTATTTTTAGATATTTTGGTACATTAAGGTAAACTAGTTTGGTAACTACAGTTGCAATCAAAATTATTCAACCTCCCAGAGACTACAGTACTTTAAAAAACACAAGGTTTTCTGAAGATCCAGGACTTTATAGAAATGAATGGTTGTAGTTTTAGTTAACTATAATAACCCTGTTTTGGACACAGTTAGAATTACTGCATCACGTTTTCCAAAGAAAAAGAAAAATCAAACTAAACAGACTTAACCACATTACAAACACACACCTCATTGTCTTCACAACACAGCATTACTCTCGCCCTGTAATTCTGACACGTCTCCTGGTTACCCCGACATACACATACACACAAGCATGATGTCACACAGGAGATGTGGAGAGGTCAACCTTCACAGACACACAGTGAAGGTTTGCGGGGGATGTAAGAGGATTTAGGACTGAGGGGCACAAGAGGGGGCACAAGAAAAGCTCAAAACAATGGTGCAAAGCAGAAAGAGAGAGCAAAAGAAAGAGGGGCTGGGGTCAAGGGATGCAGAGGATAAAGGATGCCCAACAGATGGGCAGTGAAAAGAAAAGACAGACAGATGAAGAAGAACAGATGAGAAACAAAAAGGTACAGAGACTAACTTTGCTGACACACAAAGATCTAAACCTTACAAAATCTCCAAGTCAGACAGAAAGTGTTCAGAGTTGGCTATCGAGAACTGGTTCCAAATTTACAAAATTGGTGGATTTGATTAGACAAGCGATTTGTGTGCATGTGTGTGCATTTAATTTTGATTTTTAACCATTTTTTAATTGTGATTTTTAACCATTCAAGCACAAGAGGATGCAAAAGAAAACAAAATTTTGCATTTTTGATTTTCTCCAAAGCATACACAAAGAACAAAAAGCAAATTTAAATGGTGTGTAAACACTGAATTGAGCTTTCTTTCGCATCGCCTTGCGCTTGAACAGACAAATACACAGAAATACATCCAAATATCCTTATAAACACAGTTGTTTTTGTCTTAAGTGAACGCAAGCAGCTTTTAGACTGAAAATGCTTGTGCAGCAGTATATTAGATCTGTGAATTAGTTCTTAAAGTGACAGCAGCCTAATATTCAGCAGCTGTTTTTTGTGCCATTAATGTTTATCAAAGAACAAAAGAAAAAGAAAATCTCTCACTGATCTTGACTGAACAACTTTTATACTAAATAACCTTAATAAGGATTAGCATATAGTCTAGTTAGTCCAGTTGTTTTTGTTTCAGTATTTATGACCCTGGACCACAAAACCAGTCATACGCGTCAATTTTTTTATTTGAGATTTAAACATAATCTGAAAGCTGAATAAATAAGCTTCACATTGATGTATGGTTTTTAGGATAGGACAACTATTAAAAAAACTGGAATCTAAGGGTGCAAAAAAATCTAAATATTAAGAAAATTGCCTTTGTTGCCTTTGATCTTTACTTAATATCCTAATGATTTTTGGCATAAAAGAAAAATCAATAATTTTGACCCATACAATGTATTTTGGCTATTACTACAAATATACCTATGCTACTTAAAACCGGTTTTGTGGTCCAGGGTCACATTTTTGTAAAACAACAGGCAAAAGTTCCTTGTGTAAGTGGTCTTTAGGCTGATTTGTTCATGGTATTCAGCTGCAACAGAATGTTTTGCCAAAAAGAGACATGGAATAAATATGTTTGATATTTAAATGTCTAAATTTTAACTTGTTATACCTTACTGGAATGGAAACTGGGAATTGTGAAGAATCACAATCTCTAAGCATAAATCTGAATTGGCAAAATGTAACTGATACCCAACCCTAATTGTGTCATGTTATCACCTAATATTGCTTACTCAAGCTTGCTAGCCACTACCCTTACCAAACAACTTTCCAACCTGCTTTCCAAAAACCCAGGTTGAAGGTCAGATCCTCCTCTAAAATAACCCATTGTGTCAGGCACGAGTTAAGCCAAGTGCCAGTCGCTCTCCCGCATTCTCCACCAAATCACAATCGATCACTTACATCATTAGCCAGGCATTTACAGGCTGATCTGGCATCCCGAAACGAGAATGCTGAACTCTGGATAACCTGCTGACTTAGCATACGTGGACCAAAAACAGTCAGGGAGGGGCTGCTTGGGTTGTGGCATGGGATTGGTTAAGAGAGAAATCAGGGTGGAGATGAACTAACTTACTGTGCCAACTAGGTCTGGGTGGTTTGAGCTTTATAATGCAGAAGACGTGTTTACACGACTATCAATGCAAAGATCGTGAACAAGACTGAAAAATCATAAGGAAAGCGTGAAGTAATGCAAAAACAAGCTCCAAAAACGTTTTTAACTTCATTAATTTTTTTAGCAAAAACAACTATATTATTATATTTACTGTTACTATGACTTAAAACTCAAATGCCGACAGGCTATGAGTGGATGTTGACAGGACGTCCTAAACTTAAATATGTACATAATGTGCGCACAAATTGGTAGAAAAGGCTATTGTTGGAAATGATCTACAGTAGAAGTTTCTGGAATCTGGCCGACATCCACAATAAACAGCGATAATTAGAGTCTTTTTGGCTCTTTTAAGTGTCAACGCTTTGTACTTCGTCCAGCTTTGAAATGCAGGCCAACGCAACTTTCATTGACCTGTTCGAAGGGTCAGCGAGACTCCCATTCCAGCACAGAAAAAATGTTTTCTCTCTCCCGACCTTCTTTATCTCATCTTGTCATTTTCATAGACTTCCCAGGTAGGTTAGTCTGACGTTAAAGTGAAAAACAACAGCATTATCCTTCCCTCTGCCTCTTTTCTCTTCTGCTTGCTCTGTGATGAGAGTATTAGACTGAGCCAGACACAAAAGGGCTTTACGGCCATGCAATAAAACAGAAAAGAAAAACAGAGACCTTCTGAAAGACTGCTTTTACTTAACCCAGAACAGGGGCCCTAAATAGGGAGCATGTATATGTGTGTGTGTTTGAGTCTGGCATGTCTTCATGCAAAAATACAGCTTGGTTCTGAGGCTTAGATGGGGCAGGTCTACTCAAACAATAAACTAGTGCGGACAGCTGTGAATTAAAGGGACAGTTCACCCCAAAAAATGAAAATTAAGCCTTATAAGTCTTTTAAAGCTGTGTGATAGCTTAGACACGTGCATAATGGATATAAGAACGCCATGTATGGCTTTTCGAAGACTTGAAATATAGCTTGCATGCCATATGAAAGAGAAAATTAGTGGTCGATCAATATTTTTAAAAGCTTGAAATGATTTGATAACTAAATAAATATAGGTGACCCGCCCTGGACCACAAATTTTTCGAGAATTGAGACATTTATACATCAACTGAAAGCTGAATAAATAAGCTTTTCATTGATGTATAGTTTTGTATGATATGACAATATTGGAAATCTGGAATCTGAGGGTGTAAAAAAAATAAAATATTGAGAAAATTGCCTTTAAAGACGTCCAAATTAAGTTCTTAGCAAAAATTAAGTTTTGACATATTTACGGTAGGAAATTTACAAAATGATTTTCGGCATTAAAAAAAAAACAATCATTTTGACCCATACAATGTATATTTGGCTATTGCTACAAATATACCCCAGCAACTTATTTTGGTTTTGTGGTCCAGGGTGACATATTTTTAAAGAAATTAATATTTTAGTTTAGCAAGTATGCAACGAATTGCTCAACAGTGACAGTCGCTTTAAAGATTTTGATTTAAAAAAATGCTTTTTAAAAAATGTTCTATTCATTTAAGAATGCCTAAAAAATGTGACAAAATTAGAAATGTTTCTTAAGCAGCAAATCAGCATATCACAATGATTTGACACTGAAGACTGGAGTAATGATGCTGAAAATTCAGCTTTGCGTCACAGAAATAAATTACAATATATTCAAATAGAAAAGAGTCATTTTAAATTGTAATAATATTTCACAATATTATATCTCCAGAAATACCATATTAACACTTAAATCGGTCTGCAAATCAAGTACAGTTATCAGCCTGGGCAACATATAGATCTATCACTATGTAAATTATGACATTTTCATTTTTGGGTGGACGATTCTTCCTATTTCTTCTACTTTTTAATGCACACTCACTCATTTTCTCTGCTCTCTGTTCAAAGATACCCACAACAGTCTTCTATGCCCTGTTTACCAGTCTTCAAATTCTAAACAAGTATCTAAACACATGTAAACAGGACTCACCTACTACATCCAGCGTGTAGGTGTGATTGATGGATCCATAGGCGTTCTCCAACATGCAGGTGTAGTTTCCTTTATCAGAGGGAACGACGCTCTCCATGATTAGAGTCCAGTGCTGGAGTCGGAGCTGAACGGGACAAATAAAAGGAAACTTAGTAGAACAGAACACATTCAGACTAGGTCAGTCACTTGTTTATGCAACGTTCCCAGATTGTGAATCGTATTTGATTACATAACCAAACACAGGTGGTTTGTTTTGGTTTGTTTTCTCAAACTCATCTCAAACAAAACTCCAGGTTTATCATCTATTATCCTCAATTTCACACCTGCGTGTGACGTCGAACAAAACGAAGGGCAAATCTGACAGCGGCATTGACAGAACAAACAAGCAAGAGAGAAATTGGCACAGAAGACGAGGGTTTTTCGAGCAAGAGCACCATGGGAAAAGTAATATCGCCGTGCCGACAGACGAGCGAGCTCCCGCCCCCACCCCAGGAATGCAGCTCTCGTGACTGCAGGCCACAAAATCCAGCGTCTCTTCCATGGAGACTTTTGCTTCACAACCCTCGGCCTTCTGAGACCCTTTAAATGACGGCAAAATAAGGGTTTGCCCACCTGAGGCACTTCAATTTATGCACGTTATCCATAATCTTGTTTAATTTATGAGACATTTTAGATCTTACTTTGACTAAAAGCTTCAGTCTAGGCAGAAGGTGGAGACTTTTTTCATAAAGTTTTACTTTGTATATTAAAAAATCCAATTATAATCATGGTTATTATAGTTAACTAAGGCTAAAATCTTAAAAATCATTTTGATACAATATAAAACATAAAATACATGTTAATTGATTGTTTTTTTTCAACCATTTTTTAAGGCAACTTTCATAATTTTCAGTTTGTTTAACTTGGTGTACTAAAATAACTAAAATTGAAATAAAATTAATAAAAACTATACAGAAAAATGTAAACGCTAACACTAATAAAATGACAAAAACACAACAAAATTACAAAACATATGTGATTAATAATCAAATTTTATTATTATTAAAACAAATGTTTTTGTTAGTCATTCATTTTATTAAAATTATTCATCTGAACATGACCAAGACACAGTGGATTTTTTTTTTTTTTTGGTAAAGTAGTTGAAAGTTTCCCTCCTTGAACCTGTAAATATCCCCAAATAAGGTTCTTCAAAAAATAAAATAAAATAAAATCATTGTAAAAAATTCCAACTAGTTTAAGGCAACTGTCATAATTTTCAGTTTAACTTGATGTACTAAAATAACTAAAACTAAAATAATAAACAAAACTAACAGTAATAAAATAACAAAAACACAACAAAACTACTAACATTTTAACTAAGCAGAAACTATTAAAAAAAATCATCTTTTACTTTTAAAATTACAATAAATCATTAACACAAACTTATTTGATTAATAATTTTATCATTAATAAACCAAATGTTTTCATAAGTTGTTAGTTGTCATAAGTTTTATTAAAATGTTTTATCTGATCATGCATGACCAAGACAATCAATGAGATTTCTTTAATTTTTTGTTTGTTTGTTTTTTGTAATCAGGTAATTTCCCAAATAAAGTTCTTCAAAAAAATAAAATAAAATAAATTTAAACTAGTTTTTAAGGCAACTTTCATAACTTTTATTTTATCCTGATGTACTAAAATAACTAAAACTGAAATATAATTAAAACTATATAAAACTTACTTAAAGCTAAAACTAATAAAATGACAAAACACAACAAAATTACTAAAACTTTAACTAAAATTAAATATTAAGTTAAAACTATAAAAAAATAAAATCTAATTCAAAATATTAATAAAAACTATAGAAGTATCTCAAGATACTAAAATAACACTAGTTTGCTGACCCAATGAATTTTGTTATGTTTAAAAAAACTAATATTTTAAAATCTAGTATTGTTATTAAAAGTCTTCTTTGTAAAGCAGTTGAACATTTCCTTAAAAAAAGACCTATAATAAAATCTAATTCAAAGCATTAACAAAAACTACAGAAGTACTAAAATGATACTAAAATAACACTGGTTATAATCTGATGCTTATTTTTGCTGACACGTTGAATTGTTTATGTTTAAAAAAAACTAATATTTTAAAAGTTACGATTGTTATTAAAAAGCATTCATTTTTTAAATTACAATAAATCATTTGAAAAATCAAACTTTATCATTAATAAACCAAATGTTTTCGTAAGTTGTCAGTTGTCATGAGTTTTATTAAAATAAATTGAATCTAAAAAAAAATACCTGTGAACAGTTAATATTCCCAAATAAGGTTAAAAATAAATAAATAAATAAATAAATAAATAAAACACAATTTTTGTCTATAACTACTGTAAATGGTAATTCGAGTCCGGATTATCAAATGAAGCCGTTCACAACCCTGTAGTCAGACACAGACTCATATCTGAGTCTTCAAACCAATCGAGCGTGAGCAGCTCAATCATTAGTGACCTTCTGTGTGGATCAGCTGTGTTTTCAGAGAAGGAAGTGCAAACAGACACTGATCGGGGTACATCGACCAATCGCCCCGCACATCTATTACACTTTAACCAAGAGTCAGTGCTTCACCAGCTGTTTCACGCCAACAATTCTGACTCATGTAAATCCGCATGTACAAAATTACTTATTTTGATTTATTAAATGTACCATGATGAATTCAGCACTAGCGAAGATCTCTTACCTTGTATCCACCCATACGATCCTCCTGTTTAAAGGGTTTTCCATTTTTCAGCCAGCGCATTTCAGGTTTGGGATTTCCCGCCGCCGCACACCGAAACTTCACAGTGTTGGCAGCGGGGACAGCGTGCAGCTTTTTCTCCATCTTCTCCGGCGAAGTCCAATATGGCGCCACTGCAGGAAAGAAAGAGCAATTACAACAATTGGCATCACCTAAATATCAACAAGAGCCACACACTTGCAGTGCACTACAAATATTTCTTTGATGTGTTGAAGCCTTTCAGATTACATGCAGCTTGATATGCATCACATAAAACCTCCATGCAAACTGGAGACTTGCAAACTTTTTTTTTTTTTTTTTTTATCTACGCCTCCTCTGTTATCTGCTTTCAGCAGTTCATAGATCAGTCTCTGACATCTACAGTCTGTTTTCTATATCTTTGTTTATGGAAAAACTTAGGATCAAAGCCAGAAACAGTAGCTTTTGGATTGTACAGTACACTGAAGATGAATCAGTACAGTACACTCAACATGTTTTTAGCTCTCTGGAGTTTAGAAGATCGGCATTAGGATCATATAACAAATTAATTCAAAAGCTAAATTGCAATGCGACCTTGTGCAATTGTTAAATAAAAAAATAATTAAATAAATGAATATGGACCACAAATCTAGTCTTAAATAGCACAGGTTATATTCAGTATCGGTATCGCTCCGATTCTGGCAGACAAGACCGATCCAAATCCAATTATTCTGCGTATACTATTCTGTGTTATTATTAAGCCCCACGAAAGCCACAAAACATTATAAAGTATAATAAAGTTCTGCCTCATATGTTGTTGCCTCATTACTGTGCTATACATTTAAAAGAAATGTCTTTTAATTTATAGTATATATTTGTATACTACTTGTTTTTCATGAATGTATTTTACAATAATACAAAGAGCAATGTGTAAAATTTTACCAGATTTATTCCAATACTTATTCACCTTTATTTGTTCCCCACTAAATAATCACTAAAAGTATAGATTTTTTTTACATTTTCCACACGTGATTTTTTTTTTTTTTTACTATTGATTTATCCACTAACCTAGTTTATAATTGTATTTTTGTCATAGATTATGATTATAAATTTCTTTGTTATTTTTCTTTATAATGAAGTTGTTGATATTTAGCAGAATATGTGTACACTGTAAAAAATAAAAAACACAATTTGTTGAGTCAACTTAAAATAATTTGTTACCCTAAGTTATCACTTAGTACAACGTAATATTTCAAGTTGACTAAACTTCTTTGAGTTGATTGAACTTAAAATGAAGGCAGCCAGGTAACAAATTATTTTAAAGTTAACTCAACAAATAGTTTTTTTACTGTGTAATACACAAAAGAGTGACGATCAGGTCAACACACATTAAGGTGTAAAGGTGAAATTCTACACTTTTTTTTATGGAAAAAAAAACAAACTGTGCTGTTTTGGATGGTTATCGGTATTGGCCGAATTTTGGTATCGGATTGGGATCGGCTCAGAAAAAGTAGTACTGAGCCAGCTCTAGCATGGGTATATTTGTAGCAATAGCCAAAAATACATTGTATAAATCAAAATAATCGATTTTTTATTTTATGCTAAAAATCATTAGGATAAGTAAAGATTATATTCAATGAAGATATTTGGTAAATTTCCTACCATAAATATATCAAAACTTAATTTTTGATTAGTAATATGCATTCCTAAGACAACTTTAAAGGCGATTTTCTCAATATTTAGATTTTTTTGCACCCTCAGATTACAGATTTTCAAATAGTTTTATCCTAACAAACCATACATCAATGGAAAGCTTATTTATTCATATTTCATAAAAATGACACTTATGACTGGTTTTGTAGGGGTGGGAATAGATCCCAAAAATAATAAATTCAGAGGGAGTCGATTCCAAAGTTTGGATTCGATTCCAGTAAGGGGAATTTTCAGTTCAACAAAGCTTATCTATGGGTGCCTCTCAAACGGAAGGCTGAATTCTACAAAGGCTGCATATCTCGGCTGCTAAGTCAATAAACGAGTCGGTACTGAGCTCGTCTGAGTTTGAGGATGCAGATTAGAAGCAAGGTTGCAAGGTTTTCACAACATAACCCGCCCAATTGCTACTTAAAACTCGTTTGCCCATTAAAAATCGTGTTCCAGGGGGTAAAATCAGACGTCTGATTCGTTTCCACGAAAAGTGCTGTGCTGAGCTGCAGGCTATAACTAATTTCACAGGCAATGCAGACAAAAATTACGATTTAAAATCAGACAGAGCTACAGAAATGTAGCTCTTTTTTTTTTTTTTAAATGAAGCTTCATATTATTAAAAGGCTATTTTCTATGACTTTCTATATCCTGCAGTCATTGCTAAAATATGTTCCTCTAATTTAAAAAACAACAGTAAGGAATCCAATCAATTTCAGAACTGGGATTCGGAAATGGAATCGATTCCAGAACCGGGATTCGGAAACGGAATCGATTCCAGAACCGGGATTTGGAAACGGAATCGTTTCCAAATCCTGGTTCTGGAATCGATTCCAGAACCAGGATTTGGAATCGATTCCAATAATTTCGGAATCAGAAGCGATTCCAATAATTTCAGATTTGAACAGCCCTATGGTTTTGTGGTCCAGGGTCACATATTTCAATTATTGCATTAAGTTCAGTAAAATAAATTAAAATAAAATAAAATAAAATAAAATAAAATAAAATAAAATAAAATAAAATAAAATAAAATAAAACACTGATTCAATGACACAAATCAATCTGAGGGTCAGTTTTGATTCAACCCTAATATCCCAAAAGAAATGCACCATTGCCAAAAGAGAGAAAGCAGGAGCCCGTCTGAAACTCAGCAAGGGGAAACAGGAAGGCATGACCACGGATGCAAATCGAAACAGTTATTCACACTCGCAGCACTGCATGACCGCACCGCCCATCTGCTTAATGGAACCCTGCAACTCACAGCGAGCGGCTTAAATAAAAACATATTCCCGTTTGCTCTGAAAACACACAAGAGAAAAGGAGGATAAAACAAGTCGGCCCAAAAGCACAGTGGCTTGCCAAGAAGGAACTGGACCATCACATCCAATTTCTTTTGTTCGACAGACATGCTAACCGGAAGGTTGCAAGCGACTTGATATCAGACGTGTAAACAGACATCTTCCCTTCAGCGTGAAGGCATGCTAATTGGTTTTCAACTCAACCCTTTTCTTCGACGACTATCTGTCCGTTTGTTTTCTTTCCTCACCACCCAACTTTTTCATCTCGTCTCGTGGGAATTATTTCGTAACGGTCGTTGTCTTTGACCTCAGCGCCCTGATGGACAGCAGACTACATGTCTGCAAGCCCGACTCCTTTTTTATCTTTATCAACGGTTCAGGTTTTCATTGAGAAAACGATGATGGGAGCGACCCTCAGACATTGGGGCAATAGGGTCGGATGTCCTGGGAAACTCTAAAACAGGCGACCTCCAGTGAAAGATGGACTGACCATTGAACCTTTATTGACATTTTTCTCCATGACTATCAAATACCAGCGGTATCTGCAAAAGCAGAAATACTGAAACATCCCAGCAGCCAATTCCATTCAAATTATGCAGAGAAAGAAAAAACATGCAAACCAGACCTTTAGACTTTAAACAATCCCAGCGTTGTCTACTTCAGCACACCTCATAAGCAGGCAAAACATCTCACAAATAAAGGAAACTTTTTCGTGAGAGGGGGAAGAAATGGTGTTTTTGAGACTGCTGTTGTTGAGGCCCCTTTGCACAGAAATATCAAAGAGTTCTGAGTGGTTCAGCTGGGCAGAAATCCAACCCACTGAGCCCGAAACCGCCCCAAGCACAATGCTAAACACCCCTCCATCCCAACCCCAATTCCCCCCACACCCGCCTCAGCTCAACTCGTACGCGGCCAAAGGCCAGACCTCCAAAGCATACACAGAAAAGTGTTGGTGCAGATCCAAACCAGAGCCCATTAGCTGGAAGACCTTGCTCCACCCCTCTTTCCAACAACCCTCTTTAATATTTAGTTTTGCACAACTCAAAACAGGTTCTCTGGGGTACGGCGCTCGTTTCAACAGTGGGAATGCAGTCAATATCCTTTCCTCACCTGTCACAGCTTCTTTTTCACATAAAGTTCTCAAACTTGTGAAGTGATTAGAGTTAACCAAGACAAAAAAAAAACAGAAACTGGAAATAAGTTTCAACAATTCCAAATAGGGTCAAGAACAGTGTTGGGGGTAACGCCTTACAAGTAAAATGTAATCAGATTACTTTTTTTCAAGTAACTAAAGTAACGCATTACTTTTTAATTTACAAGAAGAGTTACTTTGCCAAATAAGTAACGCCAGTTACTTTCCCATTTATTGATTGAAGGCTCTACTAGCTGTTAATTTAGTTCTAGAATAAATGTGAACATGAACACAAAAAAACTGATTCATTATTCCTCAAAATGCATAAAACGGTGCAATGCAACTCAGAATATGTTAAATAATACAAATATATTTTATATAAATATATTTAATCCCATTTTATTAACCAGTGTCTTTTCTGCTGACATTCGATGATCCAATTAAAGCATACTAATAAGCAAAAACTACTCAAGATAAACTAACATTTGTTCTTCTTCTTTTTTTTCCTGAAGAGTGTTGAACTTTCTTCTTCTGCATTCTACTGTACAGACAGAAAGGGCTTTTCCATGTGCCAAAAATATAACTTTTTATATTAAAAACAAACAAGCAAGCCCTGCCCAGATTTAAAGTAACACAAAAGTAACATTACTTTGCATAAAAAGTAACGTAATTAGTAATTATTGTAATGCATTACTTTTAAAAGTAACTTTTCCCAACACTGGTCAAGATATGGTTGGGTTTTATTTTACAGCATTAAGTACATCAGTAATATCTTTTATGCATTTTTATGTGTCTTAAACAAGATGAACAAGTGGCTAAATGGGACTGCAGAGGTTGTTGGATACATTAAACATCATGCCGAACAGGAAAACTTGCTTTTAGAGCTTAGTTGGGTTTATAATCACACTCTTGCAAACTATTCTAAGTCAAATTTTCCAGCAAGTACATTTGTGGTGATGGTGATGCTGAAGTTGTGTGACTATGGTGTAGTTTGTTTACAAAGTAACTTTAGCTTTTTACTTTTGCTGACTGTATTTAGGCTTCGAAATTTATTCTTGAAGATTATCTTGATGAACAAAATCGTTTCTTGGTCATAGAGCTTATTTTCTGCAACGATCCAAAAGCCAATGGAAAACTCCTGGGCTTTTTTGTTGAGAAAACCAGTTAGCTTCTGGGTTTGCCAAAGAAATATGTCATCCTTGCAACACTCTGTTTATTAACAAGGCTTTTAACACCTTTGGAATTTTGATTTTTCGTTAATATTTCACCTCAGGTCTTTCCCTGAAATGATCTCGTTGCAGGTAAATTATAGACAGGCCTCTCATGGACCTGAGAAACGGAGAGCACAAAGGCACAAAGCAAGAAGGAAAGAAAAGGCCTGGAATTCTGGGAATGTGTCTGTGCTGGAATTGCTTGGTGACATAGTTAACATCAGACTCTGCTGCAGGCCCAGTCACCAGAGTGTGGTTTCACTAACAAAAACTGCAAAACAAAGTGTTGCATCTACAGCTAACAGTTGTTTATTTTCTCTAAGAAGTCAATATTGGAAACACAACTACATTTCTCGTGGTACTTTGTGACAACTGGTATTCGGCCCCCGGTCCCGGTACTCACGCATTTGCTCGCCATCCACCCCGACATCGTCCGATCGCTCCGTGTCGTCCTCATCGTCACCGGATGAGATGGCATCTGCAGAGAGTACCGTGAATACTGTAACCGTGCTTTGTTTCTCCTTCTATCACAATACCCTAACATCTATGCTAACTATTTGCTCTCTTTGATGCATTAATGTAGTAACAGCGCTGCACACAAATCATCTTATAAAATGTGAACATGTTTTAGTACTGATACCACACTTTGTTATTAATTTGCTATAAATAATCGTTTGTGCCATTGCAAAATCAAAGAAAATAAAGGAGATGAAGAATCTTTAATTTATAATTACTGTATTAAATTTAATTAAACTGACTAGATAAAATATTTACATGATATTTGTATATTGATTAATATATTTAATTAATTTTTAAATTAATAAACTAATTTATATAGTTTAAATATATTTAAATTTATATAAATATATGGGTCAAAGACGAAAGGCATTTGTTGTTGTTCTTGTTTTAAAAAAATATATTAAAATGTTTTCTGTTTAAATCAATCTGTTTTTTTTTTTGTTGTTGTTGTTGTTTTTCTGAGCAAAAAAATAAATATCATACATTTTTCACTAATTTACAGAAGACACCCACTAAAACGTCATTCAGCGTAACAATCTTGTCAGGCATATTTACAACAAAAATCAATTTATGGCATATTAAAAGACAAATTACTTTCACCCCAAAAACTAATTAGTTGTCATTCTACATTTTGAAATTTGCTCCCTTATTCTTTTATATATTTTAATATGTAAGTCAGAATAAGCATATATATTTTTTTAATTTTCTACATAAATATTGTGTTACAATGAATAATAATGTAGTATTATTTCAACCAAATTTTGACATTTTATTCTCCAAAAACATATTTGAAACCTTAAATTTTGTTATATATTTATTTATATTTATTTTTTCTTTCTCTATATGTGACCCTGGACAACAAAACCAGTCTTAAGTTGCGCAGGTATATTTGTAGCAATAGCCAAAAATACATTGTATGCGTCAAAATGATCAATTTTCTTTTATGCCAAAAATCATTAGGATATTAAATAGAGATCATGTTCCATAAAGATATTTAGTACATTTTTCTTACTGTAAATATATTAAAACTTAATTTTTGATTAGTAATATGCATTGCTAAAAACTTCATTTGGACAGCTTTAAAGGCGATTATTTTCAATATTTTGATTTTTTTGCACCCTCAGATTCTAGATTTTCAAATAGTTGTATCTCAGGCAAATATTGTCCTATCCCAGATAGATTTAATAAGCTTTTGTCCAATAGCAACTGAATGAATGCTAGCTAGAAAACTGTGAAAAAGATGAAATATTCAGATTTGTGTGTTAATGATGATGTGTTAAATCAAACAGACGAAATGTCTGTGTAAAACAATGGCAAAAAGTGCAAGACATAAGCTAACATCAGGCATACCACTATTATATACCTTATACCATCTTAATGCGCTATTTACAGAGCCAACGAATGTTGTAAAAACAGTACAAGCAAATTTAAAACTCCAAAAAATTTTCAAACAGACATAAATCCGAATGCTGCATGCAAAGCCATTTTAAAGACTAAATTTTCCACTTCAATTTCAGGTAGATACAGCGTGCGAAGACTCATCTGCGAATATCAAAGCCTCATTCAGCAGATGGCGCCACCTGTGGTAGACGAGCGTCTCACCTGTAACGTTTACGATGAAGCAAAGCGTGTCGCCGGCCCGCGAGCCCACGGCACTGCACGCATACAGGCCCGAGTCCTTAGGGGTGGCGTCGCGGATCTGTAGCCACTCCTGATCTATGAGCGTGCGGTTGTCAGGGCCCAGCGAGGAGCCGTCTTTGGTCCAGACGATGGCAGCCGCCTCGGGCAGCGGGCAGTTGAGCTTGAGCAGTTCACCCGGGTGCACCGAGCACAGGGTGGGCTTAGAGTTTTGGTTTTTGGTTGGAGGCTCTGCAGAGCGGAGGGGAAAAGAGAGGAGGGCAGGAGGAAAGGGGTGACAGGGTGCACAGAGAAAGAGAAAGAGTGTAAGACGAAGAACACTGCACCAAAATAACATCCCTAAAGTGTCTAGAGTGCAGAAGAAGCTTCAATTAAATGAACAGTTCACCCAAAAGTCCAAAAAATCCCAAATACAGACACCTCAGAGCGTCCCATTAGATGTGAATTGTGTACACAAAGCGTTTCTGGAAGCATGCAGCTGTACCAGTGGGAAAAAGTGTGGCGTTAGCAGTGCGCTGACATGAAAGAGGTGCCAGTCGAGAAATAGAGCTTAATATTTGTTCATTTCATAAACAGAGCCTTTGGTTTTCCTTTCCCTGTCATTTCAACCTCGACCTCACGCATTAGAATTAAGCCTGTTATTGCCAGTTTATTCCATTATCTTTAATTATGCTCTACAATAACTATGCTGGCTAACTAAACACTCATAAGGAATGCTCATAGTGAGGCACCTAAAAGAGGATAATCAAAGGCTTGATTTTGCATTGAAATAAAGTGGTAGGAGCAGGGGAAAGAAAAAAGAAATCCAGTGTAAAATGTAAGAATGCCCTAAAATAACGCTTTCAATATAGTGTCCGTACAAAAATCTATTATTTTGTTCATACTCTACAAAATAATGTTTTATATATGTGACTCTGCACCACAAAACCAGTCATAAGGGTCAATTTATTTAAATTGAGATTTATACATCATCTGAAGGATGAATAAGGATAGAATAGGACAATATTTGAAAATGTATTTGGAATCTGAGGGTGCATAAAAATCAAAGTATTGAAGAAAAAGAAAAAGCCTTACAATTGTCTAAATAAAGTTCTTACCAATGCATATTACTAATCACAAATTAGATTCTGATATAGTAGGAAATTTACTAAATATCTTCATGGAACATGATCTTTACTTAATATTCTAATGATTTTGGGCATAAAAGAAAATTTTATAATTTTGACACATACAGTGTATTTTTGACTATTGCTACAAATATACCTGTGCTACTTAAGACTGGTTTTGTGATCCAGGGTTACATATAGTATTTACTTATATTTAATTTAAAATATATTAAAAATATTGTATACATATTAATGTGCATATTATATACAATTAATAGATATATTATTAAACACATTTTTTTTTTATTTTGACATTTGATGCTGAAATAAATAAATTACATATATTGTGATTAATCGCATCCAAAATAAAAGTTTATGTTTACATACTATATGTGTGTGTTTACTCTGTATATTTATTATGTCCATGTTAATACACACACATGTATACATTTAGAAACAAATGTATATGTATATATATTTACACCTGTATACAATTTAGATTATAAATAAATATAAATATTTTATATATAAATCTAAAATATATTTCTTTAATATATGCATGCATGTGTGTGTATTTATATATACATAATAAATATACACAGTACACAGACATAGTATGTAAACATAAACTTTTTTTTTTTATTTTGGATGCGATTAATCATTTGACAGCACTAATATGTATCTATATTAAATAATTTGTATATATTCAAATATGCATATTTATTTTTTAGATACTGATTTATTTATTTTTTTACATTTTTTACATTCGATTTACATTTGTTTGGTCAATTATAAACACATATCACCTGTCCGCTACTTACGTGAAGCAATGTGACCAAGCATGTAAGCAAAACATACCAACTATATCCATTTCAATTCAACTAAGATTGCATTGAGAGCAAAGCCAAGATGAACAGAAATCAAACGCCCAGTCAGGCCAAAACTAGAAGCAGAGAGAGAGGAATTCAGGCAAGTTATTCTATCCATTTAATTCACTTAATCTTATGGGCAGAACGATAAACAATGACTAACCATACCAGTGCCTTGATGCTGATACACAATGACTCTTAACAAAGAAAAAAAAAGCCATCAGCACTTGCTAACACAGATGGTAACTGTACAATCTGTATGATACTGTTTGAGCAACACCAGCAGAGATATTAAATTTCTGGGCAATTAACATAGCTGGATGATTAAACCCAGACCACAGACATGCAGCCCAAACCACAAACACATTCAGCGAAAACCCCGGACTAATTGTTCAGTAATTTGGCCAGGTCACTATGATTCACTTCTGTGAATGCAAATGCATGAAGCTAAACTTCTGACACTGTATATTCTACAGTACTAACAATAACCTATTGCATCTAGGCGGAAACTGTGAATTAAGACAGACTAAACAGCTATCGAAGCATACAAAAAGACATAAACTTTGAAAGCGAGAGGTATGGAAAAACATGGTCAGACTTGTCAGAAATAATCAGCGGCGCAGAGACACTCCCAACCTTTCTCGTAGTAACACACCTATCTTCCTGCACATTCTTGTCCTATTGTGAGCGTGTATGGCAGATTGAACTACACACCACAGGAAGGGAAAGTCATATGACTTGCGTTCTGTCCTCAAGGGGTTTGGAGTGTGCTTGAAGGTCTAAACTCTCTCCCCAGGCACGTTGCCCTACACACGTTTAGTTCCCGTATTGTTCCTGCTCCGGAAACAATTACCTTTTCCTTTATGGCTTTCGCGACGGTGCGGCCTTAGAATGAACTCTGCCGTTGATTGATGGGACCAGTATTCATTGCCTTGCTCTTCCGGAGGCCTCTGTTTGTCCAACTGTTATTTAACTGTAATTGGTTGCGTATTTCCCTCTATTGTACGATTAAAGAGGAACTGAAAAAAAAAAAGAACGAGGCCTGCTCCCACTCAAGTCCTGTTAGAAAGCCAACACATGTGGATCAGTTTTTTTTTACATACACACTATAGCATGACCAGTGGATAAAGCGAGTCGCACTGAAGTTTTAGTATATAAATAGCGAGCAGATAAAATGCTGGGGAGTTGCAGTAAGCAGTGCATGCTGTAAGCAGAAAGAGTCATGCAAAAAATGCAGAAAATAAGAGAACAGAGGAGCTCTCCAACTAAATAATCCAAATTATTATGGTTTACACGGGTATGAATTTAAAAGCCAGTTTTATTTAGAGTAACTTCCAGTGCATTCAAGCTCATTTCAATTTTATTTTAAATGTTAAAGGAGTAGTTCACTTCCCGAACTAAATTTTACAGATAAAGTACCCCCTTGTCATCCAAGATGTTCCTGTATTTCTTTCTTAAGTCGTAAAGAAATTATGTGTTTTGAAGAAAACATTTCAGGATTTCGCTCCATATAATGGACTTCTATGGTGCCCCTGAGTTTGAATGCAGTTTAAATGCAGCTTCAAAGGCTCTAAAGATCCCAGCCAAGAAAGAAGGGTCTTGTCTAGCAAAACAATTGGTTATTTTCTTTCAAAAATGTACAATTTATATACTTTGTAACCTCAAATGCTCTTCTTGTCTAGCTCTGCATGTATTCCGATTCATGATAGTTAGGGTATGTTGAAAAACTCCCATCTCATTTTCTCCTCCAACTTTTTTTTTTGGTAAAGGGCGTTCTTCTTTGTATTTTCACTTTGTAAACACTGGGTCGGTACTTCTGCAGCAATGTAGGATGATTTGGAAGTTGAAGGAGAAAATGAGATGGGAGAGGAGCGTTTGAGATTAAAATTGTACATTTAAAAAAATAATAATAACTGTATCGCTAGATAAGACCCTTCTTCCTTGGCTGGGATCTTTAGAGCCCTTTGAAGCTGCATTTAAACTGCATTTTAGAAGTTCAAACTCTGGGGCACCATAGAAATCCATTATATGGAGAGAAATCCTGAAATGTTTTCCTCAAAACAAAATTTCTTTACGACACAGAGCTAGACAAGACAAGCGTTTGAGGTTAAAAAGTATATAAATAATAAATATTTTTGGAAAATAACTGATCGCTTCGCAAGATAAGACCCTTTTTCCTCTGCATTTAAACTGCATTTTGGCACCATGAAAATCCATTATATTGAAGAAAGAAAGACAGTAACATCTTGGATGACAAGAGGGTGAGTACATTATCTGTACATTTTTGTTCTGGAAGTGAACTACTTTACTTTTACTTTACTACTTTTAATTATTTTTGAATAAGTACAATGTAATGAGAATGAAACTTTGATGTTGCTACCTTCATGTTTTACCAGCCAATTTTAGCTGATGAAATGACAACGCATCATGATTCAAAGGTTAAGAAAGCTTTTCTCACAGCACTACGATAAATTTTGTCCATTTTGGCAGTGGGGAAATTGATGCAAGCTCAACCTCTTTAAACATTTGACATGCTTTGATTCTCTTTATTCTTCAGGTCCAGTACATCTGTTCTTTACCATCAACACCACCTCCTGCTCCTCAGATTTGCTCTTTGACCTTTCACCTCTCACCCTGCCAACCGGCCTCCTGCCGTCCTGAAGACACCAACCCTCCACAAATCCACAACCTGTTGACATCTTGCAAATTCCAGATTTTTCTCCTTGGGAAAGGTCAGCGCAACATCCTACTCTACCACAATAAACGTAGTCGTCTCCTCATGTGCTTAAACTGGAATAATATGTGAAACACATGCGGGGGGGGGGACCCTCAAACTCCATTTCTCGAGGTGTGACTGTATCTGTTCTCTTGTGTTTTGATGGGAAGGCTATTGAAAATAGCGCTGTGAGTGGCAGTTATTATCAAACGTCCCGTCAGGAGTGAAGGATACGGACTGTCTCGCACTTCCCGTCCGCTCCACCAAGTCTCATTTGCGCCTCCGCTAGAACAGATAATTAGGCTCTCGACCAAACTGTGACAGGATCCAGTCTGTCCAATTCTCACACTATCATCCTTCTGTCTCCGCCTGCTTGGCGACATGGAATCGAGACCGCTGTGCGCTCCACTGAGTGCTCGGGGTCAGTCGGATGAGATGCGTCTGAGACGAGACAATGATGAAATGGCTCTCTGATAACAGACATATACACCCTATTTCCACTTGTCTAGGATTTCCCAACCAAAGAGCTGCAAACCCCCAAGTGTTCATAAAGGTACTAGTATACTTCTTTATGCAAAATGTCGTAAAAATATCATAGCTGATGCCAGATGTAATTTAATAAAATTGCATAATCTTAAAATCTAATTAAAACATCACAAATCTATTTCCATTATTCTTATGGCTAAAATTATTAATCGCACGAAACGAAACCTTAAAACATTACTTTAAATCACATAAAAGTACTTTTTAAGTATAAAAATGTATAATTCTTAAAATAACCAAATATTTCCATGAATCTTATGGCTAACATTACTAATTTTATTGAATTAAAATGTAAAACATTACTTGAAATCACACAAAATACATCAATTTCTTTTTTTCTTTTTTTTTCTATTTGCATTTTTGTATTTTTGAAATAAGGTTGTATGAGCATTGAGAAAAAAAATTAATGCATTTTTGGAATTTTCTAAACCAGTTCATGCAAATGTTAATGTGGATGCCAAATGTAATTTACTAAACATGCATAAATCTTACAATTAAATTAAAACATCAAAAATCAAATCTATTTCCATTAATCATTCAGACAAAATTACTAATTTTATTTAAAAATTAAAAAATACTTCAAAATTACAAAAAGTACTTTTTTTTATTAAAATGTCAAAAATCAAATATATTTCCATTAATCTTACAGACAAAATTACTAATTTTATTTAAAAAAAACACAGAAATTACTTAAAAATCACACAAAGTGCTTTTTACATTTTTTATTAAAATTAAATTAATTAAATTAATCTTACAGCCAAAATTACTAATTTTATAAAAAATGTAAAAAGTACTTTGCCACTTTCCAAAACATGTTTTGCTCATGCAAAAGTCAATGAGGATGCCAAATGTAATTTAATTAAAGTGCATAATTATTATAATTAAACTACAACATCAAAACTCAATTTCTATTCATCTTATTGCCAAAATGATAAACTGAATGAATGAAGCATATAAAGAACTTCAATTTAGAAAATGCATTTTTGCGTTTATCTCTTTGCCTATGCAAAAGTTATTGTTGATGAAATAATAACAATGCTAAAGTCTTACAATTAAATTAAAACATAAAAAAAAATCACATTTGCTTCCATTAATCCATTAATTTTTACAAATTTAACAAAAAACTACATCAGAACACATACAAAAGTTGTCATCATGATAATCGGGTGAATTGTCATGCTGTTGCAAAGCTATTTTAGATGGTTATGGTGTTGCTAACTGGGTGCTTTGTGGCCAGATTCACCTTAAAGTCTTGATGACATTCTGGACCCTAGATACTCCTCAGCAAAAAGTACCAGCACACCTGCCCTCAAAAAGCACACATCTCATCTCAGGACAAAAGGTGTGGGACGAGCCAAAGATTAGTAGTTAGGGGTTTGTTTAAACAGTAATAGTGACGCTTTACCTTAGCAAACACTGATAATTAGATCACAGGGGTTCAGCAGACAACCCAACCGCCCCACACAAGTTAACTCCACGTTCCCCTCCTTCCTTATTTTCTCACCCTTCCCATTTTCAACTCCGGTTAAATCCCAACACTCTTCCGTAGCCGCTCCTTTTCTCTCCTAATCACAATCGCCTTTCAAATTGTAATTTCGGCAAGCTTTATTGTCATGACAATGGCATGCCCAGCCAAAAGCACAGGCCTCTCAGGGGCGCCCACGGCAACACAAGCATCCGGGCAAATCTCATTGGCCAACCTTCCCTCCAAAAACCTCTGGAGTCACATATAAACACTGGAATTTGGTGGTGGATTTGAGCAAAGTTTTAACTTTAAAATTTAACTTGTAAGCTGATCTGTACCGTTTGCACTGCAGACATGAATAATGCATAAAATCAATCTTCTTGAAGAGAAGTGTTTCTAAGCATAAAAGTTACCTTTTATGACTGGGCCAGTATGCAAAAGGAAATACTCAGACAGCCACCTACTAATGTGCTAAAATAAAAAAAATGCAATTAAATAAAAAAGTATTAAATAAAAAAAAAAAACAATTATAAACAATGTATTACCAAAAAACACTACGCAGGTTTACAACAGCTAACTGCAACATAAACATTTTCTGAGAAAAAAAAAATTGTTTAAAGGGAGAGTGAGGCTTTATTCACCCAATAAAACACAATAAACAAAGGGTGTGAGCTGACACTTTTATTAAAGGGACTTACTATCATGATTTAGGATGTTTGATATAAACAAAGAATGATTCGCCCAGGAAACCCCCTACTGTATACAGGTGATCACTTTAAGGCTTATCAAGAGGCTGAGCATCTCTCACAGTTCTGCTGTTACGGATTCTGGTATTGTCGTTGTCATGAACAGGAACGTCTGGGTTGTGAGAAGAAAACCCTCGGGCTAAAAAAGCAAAGAGCAAGGAATTAGGGACGATTCCGATTCTGGAAAAAAAAGAGCGATGGCAGGAAAGACGGCGAGAGATTCGCTTGGATCTCCAGCCAATGTTTTAAACATCATCAAAGCTCCGTTTGACTGTGTCTAATTCTGTCCAAACCAACAGGGCACACACGCACACTAAAACACCAGCAGAACCACTCCAATGACAATAAATAAATCACACAATCCAAATAATAATGATCCGAACCAAGCTTGCGCGATTCCACATTTTCCACCATTGGGTCAGCTTGGCCATACCTCTGGTTCCAACCACAAACCTTATGGGCCGGCAGGGAATGAAAGAATAAAGGGCGAAGATCTTCAATTCTATTGTGCTCTAAGCCCTGTCAGATTACATTTGATCCAAGTTTGCTTTCCCACACTTTCACAATGTGTTGTTTTCCAACCTCTCAGATGATTTCAACCGCTCTCTCAGCTTTTAATCACAAAACATGTTCCAAATAAAATTTTAAGTTGCTGATTCTACCATATCACTCTCATAGAAAAAACAGCTCATGTAGGAATTCTAAACTGATATGCTATCTTAAACAATTACCCCTCCCAGAAACACAACCGAGCCCTTGGTGGGCTTTGCGTGCATCAGGTGGGGGCCGTTGTAGTTTCCCTCCAGGGGTGGGCGTTCAATAGAAAGCTTTTTTGTGGAATCAATACATAAACATGTTTAGCACAACCATTCAACTACTTGACTTGCTCTGTGCTACAAGAAACTGGTGTGGTTAGTGCTCTCCACCTTTTACCAAAACCTCTCAGCCTGTGTGCATCACATGACTCCACTTTAGGCACTTAATCCTCCGTCACATGACCTGCCGTAATCTTCCATCATATGATAGGAGAGAAAAGTGCAAATCGTCTTACAAAGTTCCACACCATAGACCACTTAAAGTTAAGCATCTGACTTTGGACAAAAGATAACCGGTAAAACAATGCAACGCGATATTGTGCAATAGAACATCTTTTGTATTTGAGACGTTAAGCGAAGCTTTACTCTTAAAGAAACAGTTGAGAAATGGCTTTAAAAAATGTTTACTATACGCTCTTTAAAATAAAGGTTCCAAAAGGGTGTTTTTGCAGTGATGCCATAGAAAAAAACCTTTCATTCTGAACCATTCTGAAGAACATTTTTCCACTATAAAGAACCTTTTCTGCATTTCAGAGGTTCCATGGATATTCAAAGTTCTTCATAGAACCATTGATGCCAATAAAGAACCTTTATTTTTAAGAGTGTATGCTTCCATTTTATTGGTAAGATTCTTCTAAATATCTTACTTCGTTTACTTCATAAAAAGCAAAGTCATCCAGGTTTGGAACAACACAAGGTTAAGAAAATAATTTTTGGGTGAACTTTCTCTTTAACCCTACTATGGACCTCTTTTAACCCTGAGGTCAAAGGGCATCTGGACAGTGTTGGTTGGGGGTGGGGTGGCCGCGTCGAGTGATTTTGTTTGACAACCCTTTAATTAACATAATGATTAAAGCCAGAAGAACAAAAGCAGGCTTATCCAAAGCAACAGTTCTCATTACCTGCTGCCCCAAACGAAACGGAAAAATCACATCAATAATTGTAACTCCTAATGGTAGAATGTGGCAAAGCTGGGCCAAGACATGCCACTGGGAATTTACCACTTCAGAAAGTGCCAAAGAACCAAATAAAATGACTGTTTTTACTTAGAGTTAGGAATGAAGACGATGACAAACCACATCCCGTTAAAAGGAAGTCAGGAAACCTCCAAAAAGAGCTGAGAATCTCTTGTTTCATTTTACTCTGCATCTAAAAAGCATATAAGGTTTATTTTCTTCCCAAACAAACTAATACGGGTTGGTTTGCATCTGCATGCCAAGCTAGCAGGTATGTGTGTGGTCCTCAACTCTGAACAACATTAAACTCAGACAGATGGAGAGGGAGAAAATATGGGGGGAGAAAGGAAAAGAGACGTTACGAGTGGAACCACAAAAATCCTAAAAGCGACTCTTTTGAAACGAGCTGTTGTGAGTATAGCGTATGAAAAATAATTCCATACATTACAAAACCTCAGGGTTCGCGGTTCAGAGACGCCAGATATATGCTGAAACCACTTTCTCCACATAATTATCGGCGTTTCAAAGACATGCTCCATGCAAAAGAAGTACTTCCTAGGGTTTGCATACAGCAACTCGTAAAAGCTCCAAACCACACATCGTTGCAAACCTGCAGCTCCTCAGAACTTTCCTGGCTGTCTTGAAGGGCTAAACGCAAGCGTTTGTGAAAAGTTAAATCCCATAAATCTGCACTAACTAATGATGTATGAAGCCATGAGGAATCCCAACCTATACCACGAGAAATTCCGTGCGGTAATGTTTTGTTTCACCCGAATTCCTTATTTTCCCCAAGACTTCCCCCAATAAAAACAAAATATTTTCACACATAGGTGCAGCTGCGTAGGAGAAGAAGGTTGTTTTTATAGCGATTAAGCAGTAAAGAAGCATCTGCTTTCTTGTCACCACTAAAGTATCAAGTGTTCCTCCTGTAATAGCTGGAAATGTTTCTTGAACGCTCTTATTCCTTACCTTCACGTTGACTCGCGGTCTCCACCCTTTCAGCAATCCTTGATGACGGCCTTGCCACGGACGCCGTTGCCAGGGTCAAAACTAGGAGCGCACCCAGAAGCCACCCTCGGGCGGACATCCCGTCAGCAGCGGGCGTGTCTCCCCATACCCCCCTCCTCGGCCTCCCCCTGGACACGGATCCCATCTGAGGGGCTCCACCCAACCATGAACTGCAGGCTGTACGGTCGGTCCCTCACTGGAATTCCCACCAATCACCAGGGCTGAGGAGGGCAGCAGAGACGGGACAGGTGATTCCCAAAATAAAAACAAGAGGAGAAACAATTAGAAAAAAAAGTATCTTTTTGAGATCCTATAAATCTAGTGTGAATATCTCTGAAGTACAGCTATCTTGCAGAGAATGCGTAGGCCTAGTTCTGAAAGAGACAACTAGAAACGAAAAGCCCACGTGTCAAAATGCTGTTAAACAAGCCTTGCCACAGACATACCAAAGCTCTGATACTTTAGACCTACCTACTGACACCTACACACTAACCTGACAAAACACCTTCATCAGCTACTGCCTCAAGAGCTACCTGCAACTTTAGCTAACTTTCTAAAGAACTGACAGACTACTAATGAAGAAGTCAATTGTCCAACATCACTACTAAGCACTGATTTATTTAATCAGGACTGTAATCCTTCTAGCTAACAAACTATGGATGTTTCCAGGCATTTGTTATAATACATTTATGCATTTGGTAGACACTTTAATCCCAAGGCAAACATTTATGATATACATCAATCTATATACGATATTCTATCTATCGCATTTCATTCTCATTCTAAAAAAACGTCATTGGCAGTTTAGAACTCATTTGGACAAACAAAAATGTGATTTCGAACAGTCAAAACAAGACCAGTGAAGAGGAATTGAAAACGCGGGAATCAGTCAGTCAGTGGACAAGCGCACGTCACTCTCTGGAGATCTGGCGCGTAAATGCAGTATTGATCTGTTCTGTGATCGTGCGCTTGCATTTATAGCAGGTTTTAATGCTTTTGAAATGATTGACAGCTGCTGGGGCTCTGCAGAGCTTTTTTTCAGCTTGCGAGGTGAGCAATGCAGGATTTTGATGCTGTAACACGAGTACTGTATTCTCATTTCTAATCATGCGCCATTCAATTAATTTCATAGGTTCGATAACTATTGCACTTGGAGATCTTAAGGCGCATTTTTGCTCACGCTGGATAGAAACAGTGAGCAAATCACCGTCAGTGCTTCCCAGGTTTGCTGCATGAGCATGATTTAGAAAAAGATTTCCCAATGCAATACATGACGTCACCTTTAGAGAACTTTTTCTCGCGAAAGCATTGCTTTTTAGACGCTGTCTGCATATAAAGCCTGCTCACGCAATCTGAAGGCGTTAATCCGCATGCTATTCATATTCAAATCAGAATACACAGAGAAGATTTAATGCCAATGCAAAGAAAAACACCGATGTTTTCCTGGAATCAGCTATACTGTGTTCTTTGATTACATTTGAATTGTTACTTGAACCTAATGTTCGTTCTTTATCGAGGCCCATTAACAAAACACAAGCTTAATGAGTTTCTCATGATTTTATTACTGGAGACTAATTTGATCACTTCGTGAATGGACAGGTTTTATCATTAGATCAACTCTAATTAGTATCTAAATTATGATTAGAGTTAATTATCGACTGATTTTTTGCAAATAACATTCTACAACAGATCTTTGCTCTGCGAGTTTATCACTTACAAGCAAAGTAAAGTTTCTAAAGCAAACTTATTTAAGTCTATTTCATTTTTATAAGATCTTATTGTATCCAGATTTCCGGGCAAGAAGCCTGGTGATACTTTAATTGCCATTACGAGACTAAACGACACTTTAAAAAAAGAAAACAACAGGTAGGCCAGACTGTTTCTGAAAACCACCGAAATTGTTTTCTTTTTGAATTCGTATCCAAATATAAATTTAAATAGAATGGGGTGTTCTAAAATGTGTATGTTATAAATGACTGCAGTATATTATAAATGCGTTAAAATCATACTTTCAAAAATCATGACGCTTGAGGACGAGCTACAAATATAAGTGGACTGAACCATTCTGACTTATATTTGACTTTATGGAGTATTTCGGAAAACAAAAACGTTCATATAACAGCTTTTATGATTTTCTATCACGTATTACATTAGCGTTGGCTTGCAGCTTTCATTTAAGACGACATTTTTAAATGACATTTTTCTCATACAGTGAGGTTTTTATAATCAGCACAGACTCATATTACACTTTGTAAGCTGTCTTTATCTTTACACATAAAAAGCACACAAGTGTGCATACATTTAGATACACTAGCTAAGTGAAAATATTTTGTTAAATAACCTTCACAAAAAGAGTCTAACAAGGCCATCGCTGATCAATAGAAGATAGCAGTTATGACATTTTCAGTGAAATCCACGTTAACTTTAGATAAAGACTAGAATATCCTAATTTTTGCGCATTTAAAAAGTTGGAGCCACAATAAATAAACATGCGTAAAGCCGCAGCAAATGACATAAAGTTGCATTTCCATTAAAGAGAAGCAAACCTCCGCTTTAAATTTAAACAGAAACACAAGTAACTTACAGAGAAGGAGCTGATAGTGAAGTTCAGGATCCGCATATAAACAGGGAGCTCATGGGCCGAATCCAGACAGGAATGCGACCAAAACTATTCCCAAATCCAACGGGGCACCAACGACAGGATCGCATGCCAATAGCGACCCACCGATAGTATCCGTGCGTGTTTGTGTAAATCCTTCCAAGAAGAGAGAAAAAAATTACGGGTCCCAGAAACTTTTTTTTTTCGTCCGTAAACCAAGTTGTTGTTGCTTCACCAAACTGCTTGTGCAAACGCGCTGCAGCCTTCGGCTACACGAGATGCAACAGTGCAACAAACACCGAATAAAACATCCATCCCAAAATACACATCCAGTGACATGAGCGCAGTCTCTGAGGATACTGGCTGTTCTCAGACGCTTTGTCAGGTTTACAGAGATTTTTTCTCTCTCCTTCCAACCCCCTGAAGAAATGTCACTCCCCCCTGAAACCCGAGACGTTTCCTGGCTGATAGTTTTTGGAGTCGGTCTTTCTCCTCCAATCACAAACCTCGAAGCTCGAGCTCCCTTCGAGCGACTCAACCAGTTCTGCGCAATCCTGCAAAGTTTGTCGGTAACTGGGGGTCTCCCTCCTCCCCTGCGCAAGCTCCAGTGCTGCAGAATGCCATTCATTCACTGCAACAGCGCCACTTAGTGGCACATCTGTCCGATTATTAACCCTTTGGGGGTCCCAGGGACCCCAGGGCCTTTTAAATTGCATACATACTTGGGTCGTGACACTTTCCATTTCATGGATTTGACATTTTAAAACATTCTGTCAGAGAAAGAATGTCTGTGAATGTTAAGTTGCGCTGTGACATCCTAAAGATTCATTCAACAGTATATGATGAGTATAATGTTGATATTTTTACTGTACAAAATCAGAGAAAGCTGACAAGTGAGGATCATCCACTGCTGACAAATCTATTAAAACAGAGATGTAGTCAACATTTTGAAATGATTATTTTTAAATATTTTTGAAAGAATTCATACCATTGCTAGGTTAGTGTTGCTGAAAATTCAGCTTTGCATCACAGGAATAAATTAAATTTTGCAATGTATTCAAACAGAAAACAGTTTTTAAAACTGTAATAATATTTCATTTTTTATTATTGTTTTTACGTATTTTTGATCAAATAAATCCAGCCTTGATGAGAACAAGAGACTTCTTTCAAAAAGATTTAAATAATAAAATACTTTATATATTTTCTGAAGAAAAAAAAAAGTCTAAACTAGGTCCAAAAGCCTCTAAACAACGTCTAAAACATTTCTGCTTGAACTTAAAATAATAAATACAAATAAATATTGAATTGGTTAAATAATATAAGTGAAATATATTGTTAAAAATGGCATAATCAGATCAGGTTTTTGTCTGATTTTAAGCAACATGGTTTTAAACAAGAAGTTAATGTTTTTTCATGGATTCATGGAAAATTACAGATTTCAGAGTTTCAGAAAACTCAGTTTACTTTCTAATACAAAACAAATTATTCTATTCTATTGCTATTTTTATTATATTTTACTTTTTTTATGTTATTGGAGAAGAAGTGGGCACTATAAACTTTCATATGCAAAATATCTTTAAAAAAAAAAAAAATTGAAAGAATTCTTACCAAGGCTGCATTTATTTGAACATGTTAAAACATTTTATATTATAATCTGTATTAGAATGATTTCTGAACAATCTTGTGACACCGGAGACTGGAGTAATGATGATGAAAATTCAAATTTGCATCACAGGAATAAATTACATTTTGCAATATATTTAAATAGAAAACTTTTTTTATTATTGTAATAATATTAACATTTTTTATTATAGCTTTTATGTATTTTTGATCAAATAAATCCAGCCTTGGTGAGCATAAGAGATTTCTTTCAAAAATATTTTTAAATTAAACTTTTGACCAGTGTATACTTTTTACATTTTCTGGAAAAAAAAGTCTAAACCAAGTCTAAAAGCTTCTAAACAAAGTCTAAAACATTTCAGCATGAACTTAAAAAAAATAAATAAAAACAATACGTACCATATTATTAAAAAATGCCATAATCAGATCATATTTTTGTCTGGTTTTAAACAACATCATGGTTTCAAGCTACAATAATTATAATTTTCTTCATGGATGAATGGAAAATGAAAGATTTCAGAGCTTCAGAAGAGCAGAAAACTATTTTTATTTTATTCTATTTTATTGGATCTTAAAAGAAGTGGGCACTATAAACTGTCTTTCATATGCAAAAGAGCTGTGTAAAATTCGGTAAACGATTTGTAAAGACACGAGGGTAAGTAAATAATGACAGATTTGTAATTTCCTTTAATCTCTGTGTAAGCTGCGCTACATATCATCCGTACCGTTGCATACGGAGCCCGTCATTTTCCCAGCATTACTAGCTGTGCCTGATAGACTCCCTCACGCAGCTCCCCCGTGGAGCCCTCTCTGTCCCAGCGCTCACACAGGGAGGCTCCCTAATCAATGACCCCTAAATGTCAGAGACTGAGGGGCCCCCCTGCCGCGCTCCACACTCCCCTTCCAAACTGTCTTCTCCATTGGACAGGCCCTTTTCACCGATCCGAAGGCAAAAACTAAAGAGTCGTGGAGGAGAGCGGGATTAGGAGAGGAGGAGGGAACTGTGGCGAATATGCCTTTCCCTCTTGTTTTTCCTCTCTCCTCTCCACCAGGCTGCCCGAGCCTCCTGTTTTTTTTTCTCCCCCTTCCTCATAAAAGAAACGTTCCCATTCACTGCGAACGAGCCAGCTAATAAGGCTGTTAAAGAAAGCGGTGAATGGGGCCTTCGATCACGGCTTTTCTTTCTTTAGCCCAGATTCTCTCGCTCACTCATACACAGTGAAGCCATCACACACTCCCATAAAAGGTGACAGTTTGGATCGCAATGAGAGGGAAGCGGGAAAAGGAGGGGACAGGCCACAGGTTTAGGGGTGTGAAATAAAAGATGGACTATACAGTCTTTCACGCGCTTCCCCATCGCCTGTCCCGGCCAGATTTACATTGTTTTTATGGCTGTCTTACAGGCCTGCCACATTTAGCAAACACAATAGGACAGCTAGTGAGAGTCAGAGAGAAAAAGACAGATTTGAAAGAGGTGGGTCACGTCGTGCTGTTCTTCATTTTTCCTCCTTATCCAGCTGAAGATGTTAGGATCTAACCAACGGTATAAATCACATACAATATCTGATGAACTAAAATCCTCATCTGCAAAATGAGAAAACATATAAACAGTGTGGAAAAGAATAAAATATGCAACATGTTGATGTCACAAATCACCATGTTGTATGCTAGCGGCATCAAACTATATTTGCATGCTTTGTACAGTATAACAGTATGCTTATCTGAACATAGGTGGAGGTGTAACGATTCACTCGTTTTCTCGACGCATTGATTACAAAACCTTGAAACATGGATTTTTGAATCGTGAATAATTGATTTCAGCTAGTAATCGATTTAAAACACTGAGAATTAAATGAATCACGACTTCTATAGCGATTCAGTGCTTTAAAATATATATACAGTTGAACTCAAAAGTTTACATAGAATCTGCAAAATGTTAGTTATTTTACCAAAATAAGAGGAATCATACAAAATGCGTGTTATTATTTATTTATTACTGACCTGAGTAAGGTATTTCACATAAAAGACATTTACATATAGTCCACAAGAGAAAAAAATTGTTGAATTTATAAAAATGACCCTGTTCAAAAGTTTACATACACTTGAATCTTAACGCTGTGTTGTTACCTGAATGATCCACAGCTGTCTTTTTTTGTTTGTTTGTTTAGTGATAGTTGTTCATGAGTCCCATGTTTGTCCTGAACAGTTAAACCGCCCGTTGTTCTTCAGAAAAATCCTGTAAGACCTACAAATTCTTTGGTTTTTCAGCATTTTTGTGTATTTGAACCCTTTCCAACAATGACTGTATGATTTTGAGAACCAGGTTCAAACACTCACTGATGCTTCTGAAGGAAACATAATGTATTAAGGGCCGGGGGTGAAAACTTTTGAACAGAATGAAGATCCCCCTCGGCTCTTAATGCATTGTGTTTCCTTCTGGATCATCAGTGAGTGTTTGAACGTTCTGTATTGTCCTAATATTTTGACTTTATTCCCGTAGTATTTCGACTTTATTCTTCTAATATTTTGACTTTATTCTCATAGTATTTCGACTTTATTCTCGTAGTATTGCAACTTTATTCTCGCAGTGACTCGACTTTATTCACAAAATATTTCAACTTTATTCTCGTAGTAACTTGACTTTATTCACAAAATATTTAAACTTTATTCTCGTAGTATTTCGACTTTATTCTTCTAATATTTTGACTTTATATTAGTAATATTGCAACTTTATTCTCATAGTATTTCGACTTTATTCTCGTAATATTTTAACTTTATTCTCATCATATTTTAATTTATTCTCATAGTATTTTGACTTTACTCTCGTAATATATTAATTTATTCTCAGTATTTTTACTTTATTTTTGTAATATTTTGACTTTATTCTCATAGTAACTTGACTTTATTCTTCTAATATTTAAACTTTATTCTCGTAGTATTTTGACTTTATTCTCGTAATATTTTGACTTTATTCTTGTAATATTTTAATTTATTCTCATAGTATTTTGACTTTATTCTCGTAATATTTTTAATTTATTCTCATCATATTTTGACTTTATTCTCAAAATATTTTAATTTATTCTCATAGTACAGGTCCTTCTCAAAAAATTAGCATATTGTGATAAAGTTCATTATTTTCTGTAATGTACTGATAAACATTAGACTTTCATATATTTTAGATTCATTACACACAACTCGAAGTAGTTCAAGCCTTTTATTGTTTTAATATTGATGATTTTGGCATACAGCTCATGAAAACCCAAAATTCCTATCTCAAAAAATTAGCATATTTCATCCGACCAATAAAAGAAAAGTGTTTTTAATACAAAAAAAGTCAACCTTCAAATAATTATGTTCAG
Source organism: Cirrhinus molitorella (assembly GCA_033026305.1). Taxonomy (NCBI): domain Eukaryota; kingdom Metazoa; phylum Chordata; class Actinopteri; order Cypriniformes; family Cyprinidae; genus Cirrhinus; species Cirrhinus molitorella. The sequence continues at coordinate 5,997,641 of CM065126.1, read as the reverse complement.
TTATGCACTCAATACTTGGTCGGGAATCCTTTTGCAGAAATGACTGCTTCAATGCGGCGTGGCATGGAGGCAATCAGCCTGTGGCACTGCTGAGGTGTTATGGAGGCCCAGGATGCTTCGATAGCGGCCTTAAGCTCATCCAGAGTGTTGGGTCTTGCGTCTCTCAACTTTCTCTTCACAATATCCCACAGATTCTCTATGGGGTTCAGGTCAGGAGAGTTGGCAGGCCAATTGAGCACAGTAATACCATGGTCAGTAAACCATTTACCAGTGGTTTTGGCACTGTGAGCAGGTGCCAGGTCGTGCTGAAAAATGAAATCTTCATCTCCATAAAGCTTTTCAGCAGATGGAAGCATGAAGTGCTCCAAAATCTCCTGATAGCTAGCTGCATTGACCCTGCCCTTGATAAAACACAGTGGACCAACACCAGCAGCTGACATGGCACCCCAGACCATCACTGACTGTGGGTACTTGACACTGGACTTCAGGCATTTTGGCATTTCCCTCTCCCCAGTCTTCCTCCAGACTCTGGCACCTTGATTTCCGAATGACATGCAAAATTTGCTTTCATCCGAAAAAAGTACTTTGAACCACTGAGCAACAGTCCAGTGCTGCTTCTCTGTAGCCCAGGTCAGGCGCTTCTGCCGCTGTTTCTGGTTCAAAAGTGGCTTGACCTGGGGAATGCGGCACCTGTAGCCCATTTCCTGCACACGCCTGTACACGGTGGCTCTGGATGTTTCTACTCCAGACTCAGTCCACTGCTTCCGCAGGTCCCCCAAGGTCTGGAATCGGTCCTTCTCCACAATCTTCTTCAGGGTCCGGTCACCTCTTCTCGTTGTGCAGCGTTTTCTGCCACACTTTTTCCTTCCCACAGACCTCTTGCTTGAGAGTGTCAATGATGGCCTTCTGGACAGCAGTCAGGTCGGCAGTCTTACCCATGATTGCGGTTTTGAGTAATGAACCAGGCTGGGAGTTTTTAAAAGCCTCAGGAATCTTTTGCAGGTGTTTAGAGTTAATTAGTTGATTCAGATGATTAGGTTAATAGCTCGTTTAGAGAACCTTTTCATGATATGCTAATTTTTTGAGATAGGAATTTTGGGTTTTCATGAGCTGTATGCCAAAATCATCAATATTAAAACAATAAAAGGCTTGAACTACTTCGAGTTGTGTGTAATGAATCTAAAATATATGAAAGTCTAATGTTTATCAGTACATTACAGAAAATAATGAACTTTATCACAATATGCTAATTTTTTGAGAAGGACCTGTATTTTGACTTTATTCTCGTAATATTTTGACTTTATTCTCATCATATTTTAATTTATTCTCATAGTATTTTGACTTTATTCTCGTCATTTTTAAATTTATTCTCAGTATTTTTACTTTATTTTCGTAATGTTTTTACTTTATTCTCATAATATTTTAATTTATTCTCATAGTATTTTTACTTTATTCTCGCAATATTTTGACTTTATTCTCATAGTAACTTGACTTTATTCTTCTAATATTTAAACTTTATTCTCGTAGTATTTTGACTTTATTCTTCAAATATTTTGACTTTATACTAGTAGTATTGCAACTTTATTCTCGTAGTATTTTGACTTTATTCTTCTAATATTTAGACTTTATTCTCGTAATATTTTGACTTTATTCTCATAGTATTTTGACTTTATTCTCGTAATATTTTAATTTATTCTCATAGTATTTTGACTTTATTCTCGTAATATTTTAATTTATTCTCAGTATTTTTACTTTATTTTTGTAATATTTTGACTTTATTCTCGTAGTAACTTGACTTTATTCTTCTAATATTTTGACTTTATTCTCGTAGTATTTCGACTTTATTCTCGTAATATTTTGACTTTATTCTTGTAATATTTTACAAGAATATTTTACATGTAATACTTTATTCTTGTAATATTCTTGTAATATTTTAATTTATTCTCATAGTATTTTGACTTTATTCTCGTAATATATTTAATTTATTCTCATCATATTTTGACTTTATTCTTCTAATATTTTGACTTTATTCTCATAATATTTTTAATTTATTCTCATCATATTTTGACTTTATTCTTGTAATATTTTGACTTTATTCTCAAAATATTTTGACTTTATTCTCATAATATTTAATTTATTCTCATAGTATTTTGACTTTATCCTCGTAATATTTTTACTTTATTCTCATCATATTTAAATTTATTCTCATAGTATTTTGACTTTATTCTCGTAATATTTTTAATTTATTCTCATCATATTTTGACTTTATTCTCAAAATATTTTGACTTTATTCTTGTAATATTTTGACCTTATTCTCGCAATATTTTGACTTTATTCTCATAGTAACTTGACTTTATTCTTCTAATATTTAAACTTTATTCTCGTAGTATTTTGACTTTATTTCTCAAATATTTTGACTTTATTCTTGTAGTATTTCGACTTTTATCTCATGGTATTTTGACTTTATTCTTGTAGTATTTCGACTTTTATCTCATAGTATTTGACTTTATTCTTGAAATATTTAGACTTTATTCTCGTAGTATTTCAACTTCGTTCTCCTTAATTGACTTTAATCTCGTAATCTTACTTTTTTTTTTTTTTACGTGGCATTAACACGTCATTCTAGGAAATCAACTCATGACATAGTTGTATAAATCACAACACATCTTGAGAAAGACTGGTCATTTATTCAGGTCAGTAGAGTAATCAGAACACAGCTAATGGACTTGAGCATGAGAACAGCCTCCTAATGGCTGCTTAACATTACAGCTCAGTCCTGCTGTTATGCTAATGCTGAGTGATTTCAGCGAGGTCATCGACACTACGGTGTTATTCTACCTCCAAAGGCAGTCAGTCACGTGACCAGCCTGCTGTGTGCTGCCCTTCTGTCTATTGACAGCAAGTTATGATTTATGCAAGACAATTGTTTGGTCAGCTTTTGGTTTCAAAACAATCCTACCAAAATGCAGAGTTTGTTTTACTCAGAGAGAAGACGAAAAGAAAAACTATTCACACAGAGAGCAAACACTCACTCCCCGCGTCACTATGAGGGCAAGAATTCTTAGAAAAACATGATGTCACGTATCATCTCTCTGGCAACCTGCGTGAATAAATATTCATTATCACCAAAAAACACTTTAAACAGCGTTTGGTGCAATTTGACTTCAGGTGTGCCAAACACTTCGACATCTAAATTATAGAGAACAAAATAATTGTGGGATAATTTCTGTGTAGGTGTTCTTTGCTGTGTATTAACATGTTTTGTGCGGTAATCCACTTGTAATGACACATGCGAAAGTCAACCATGCTCAAGTACTGTAGTTAATCCTGATCCTTACTTAGTACAGAGGACCTCAATAAAAAAAGGACAGCTTCTTAGACTAGATAATGGTAATGTGAGTGATTCATGCCCACACAAAATCACAGCCATGATACTATTTGCTATGTGGTTGCTTTCTGGCCCAAAAGCAGCCCTTCATCCAAGTCGTAAAGCCTTTAATGTCTTGATAGCACCATTAGCTAAATGACTTGGTAACAAACCCAGTAGTAATTTTCGGGAGAATACCAAACAATTTATGACTGAGGACAGGTTGTGAAAATTATTGTGTTTAGGGATGCTTCTCAAATTAAATTAAATTAAATTAAATTAAATTAAACCTACTAAGAATTTTAAAATATAAAATACAATAAATAAACAAACAAAAAAAAAAAGTTTAGAAAATGAAATAAACTAAATAAAAAGAAGAACTGAATATGAACAGTATATGACCAAGGCAGGTTTTAAAAGCACAAAGTTAAATAAAAATAAAATAAAATAAATTCAAACGCATTAGGAATTTTAAAATATAAAATAAAATAATTAAACAAGCAAACTAAAAACTTTATAAAATAAACAAAGAAACAAACAAACTAAATCTAATAAAAGCATTTGCAATGTGTGGAAATAATAATAAAAAAAAAAAAAACATATATATATATATATATATATAAAAATCTCAAACCTAAGAAAAAACAAAGAATTTTGAGAGCATTTGCAATGTTTGGAAACAACTGAATACCAAACAGTATATGATCATGTAAAAGGTTTTAAAAACATTAAATTGTTATTTTTATGGATGTTTCTCAAAATAAAATAAAATAAAATAAAATAAATCTTAAACATTTTCAAATATGAAAGAAAATAAATAAACAAACAAACAAACAAATAATTATATTTAGGGATAAAATAAAATCTAATCAAAGCAATTGCAATGTGTGGAAATAAAATAAAATAAATATCTAAAAAAATAAATAAATAAATCCCAAACATACAAGAAACAACAACTGAATGCCAAACAATATAACATAAAATTATTACCTTTATGGATGTTTACAATGTTTGGAAGTTATTGTTGTTATTTGTGGAAAACAACTGAATACCAAACAGTTCAGTAAGATTAAGAAAGAAAGAAAGAAAGAAAGAAAGAAAGAAAGAAAGAAAGAAAGAAAGAAAAAGAAAGAAACAAACAAACAAACAAACAAACAAACAAACATGAATAAATCTTACCAAATTCTTTCTTAAAATCTTACAAAGCTCACAGCCGTAATACTATTTGCTATCTGGCTATTTACTGGCCCGAAATGGTCCTTCATCATAGGGCTATTAGCCGAATGACTTTGGGATCAAACCTACAAGGGAAAATATATATTAAAATGGCCTTGGTTCACCAGTGACACTTACTGTAAGTATGAGGTGGAAAACTGTGTGAATGTGATTTTTGGTCTTTCTAATAGCATTCTTTTATATGCATATGAATGACAAAGCCAGTTAAGGAGCTTGTGGTGTTTCTGCTGTGAGATTGGCACATTTGGACAGTAAGGGTTAGCAGTAAATGGGCCTGTGGTGCAGCTTTAGTGATGCCATTAGTGGTTGTGGTGATGATCTCAAACTGCAGTCTATCAAGCATTATATGCCACTTCCTCATGGATTCAGTAGGCAGAACAAAACCTCTCTTACGGTTTAACCACCATTTAGGAAAAAAACACACTAATTTAAGAAATGCAAAGATCACACACGTTCTCACAGGTAAAAAAAAAAAAATTATAACTACATTAGTAAAGATTTTATTAGGTGTCATCTGAAATATGAAGTGAATGAAACCTAAAGGCTGGCATAATTTTTGGAAGCATTTGCAATGTGTGGAGAATAACTAAATTAGTATTATCATGTTCTAAAAATGTAAATAATTTTCCCTAGGAATGTTTCTCCCCTGCCAAAAATAAATCAAACTAAAATAAAATATATAATAAAGCAATTTTGGAAGTATTTGCAATGTTTGGAAACAACTGAATACCAAACAGTATGTGATTAAGGCAGGTTTGTATGGATGTTAAAAAAAATAAAAAAATAAAATAAAATAAAATAAAATAAAATAAAATAAAATAAAATACTTGGTAACAAACCTGCAATTTATGACTAAGACAGGTTGTGAAAATTATTATGTTCAGGGATGCTTCTCTAATTAAATTAAATTAAATTAAATTATAAAATTAAATTAAATAAAATTAAATAAAATAAAAATGTATATTTAGGATAAAAAAAATTGAATCAAAGCATTTGCAATGTGTGAAAATAAAATAAAATAATAATGTGATTAAGGCAGGTTTGTATGGATGTTTCTCAAAATAAAATAAAAAAAAATACAATGTATATTTAGGGATAAAAAATTGAATCAAAGCGATTGCAATGTGTGGAAATAAAATAAAATAAAATAGCATCTGCAACATTTGGAAGTTATGATTGCAAACATTTTATTTGTGGAAAACAAATGAAATACCAAACATCATGATTAAGACAGGTTTTAAAAAAGTAAGATTATTACAGATTATTACCTTTAGAAATGTTTCTCCCAATACAAAAAAAAAGAAAGAGAAGAAAAAATAAATTAAATTAAATCAAACACAAGACAACACAACAAAATAAAATTTAAAAAATGGCATGGCTTCAAACATTCTTAAAAAAAAAAAAAATCCTTTCAAACACCTTCAAAGAAAGAAACAGAGATCTCATCGTGAGTTTTTTAATCAAACCCATTGATTTGTATGAACTGATACAAACAGCAATGAGTTGAAAAACCAACCAAATCTTTAAATTGGTGATTGGTTTGTCCATAAATCTAAGAACTAAGCTAGACTCATGTAACCTTTGCATTTCAGGTTTTTTTTTTATCTTTCCAGTATCGATTATCACTAGTTAGTTCTGTAAACACTAATATAGGTAAATAATAGTTAGAAAATAGTTGCACAATGACACATTAAACAATATAAAACTATTTTAAAATGTCCTAAATTAATATATTCCATTTGATTTTCACATACATCACAGATCAATGCAAAACATGTAAAATTATTATTTTTATTTTTTTTACATACACATATACAGAAGGTACACTTTTGTACGTTTTAGGTACCAGTATGTATCTTTAAGGTACTGATATGGACATTTTGGGTACAAAGGTATACCTTGTGAAAAGGTACCACCCCATTGACAGCTTTTGTAACTTTTTTTCAGCTTTTTCTTTTTTAAGAAGGTGCTTAAAATACACTAATAAAGTTCCTAATAATATATTCAGATTCTACAGATTGATCAGGGCCCAAATGAGAAAGCAAACACTCGCTCATGCTCCTCTCCAAAGCTGCAGAAGTCTAGTGACAGGCATGCAGGATATTCCAGGCACTCCAGAGAGCAGCAGCCCAGACATTTAAAGAATCTGGACACTTCAATACACACACACACACACAGCTCTAGGGCTGAATGAGAAGACTGCAGTGAAGAGACACACTGGGCGGAAGGATGAGGGACTGTTAATGCATGGAGGTGACAGGAAAGGCCAGAGGTTAAGAACCTTCATCGCTACAAATCACCAAAGACTGACATTTATGAGCCATTTAAGACAAAGGCTTAATTAAGGAGACTCATTATCATGCTATTCCAAAGACACGTCATATTTCAGGGGCACTGTACCACGGTTTTAAGTTCATCTGTGTGATGAAAACCTTTGCCATGTTTTATAAACGATTCTGCTCTTTTATAACACACAAAACATGACATGACTTCAAGCTAACTCTTAATTATGGTGGCTGAAGTTGCAAAAAGGTTTCACGAAAACTGTTTGCACTCTAGTTCTTAAAGGATTAGTTCACTCCTACAAATGAAAATGATGTGTTTGTTTACTCTCTGTCATGTCTGTCCAAACCCATATGCTGATGTTTTTATCTGTGGAACACGAAAGGACAATTCTGAAGTTATTTTCCATGCGACACTTCATAGTGACCACATTTGTCAAGCAAAACACATCATAAAAGAAGTCCATATGACTATATTTCAAGTCTTCTAGAGTCATAAATTAGCTTGAGTGAGAAACAGATTGAAATTTGGGTCATTACTCTTTAAAATCTTCCCACTGAAGCTCTGAAATGTTGAATTTGCATATGTGTTTGGGCTTGTTAAGACATGTATGTTTTTGAAAGAAGTATTTTATGCTCACCAAGGCTGCATTCATTTGATCAAAAAGTGCTGTAAAATTGTCAAATATTATTACAGTTTAAAATAACTGTTCTCTATCTGAATATATTTTAAAATGTAATTTATTCCTGTGATGCAAAGCTGAATTTTCAGCATCATTACTCCAGACTTCAGTGTCACATGATCCTTCAGAAATCATTCTCATATGCTGATTTGCTGCTCAAGAAGTATTTTGTGTTATTAGCGATGTTGAAAACAGTTGTGATACTAAAACTTTGGATGGTAGTGTATGTATATGAACCCAAAAACCAGTACACTAATCTAAAGAACCTATAATGGACTTCAGAAAGTGCATCTTGGTGCATCTCCAAAGAACCATAAGGAACTCAAAAACCATATCAAGTGAAAACTAGATTAAAAAAAGTTTGTCAAGACAAACTTTAAATGGCTTGAGAAAGCCTGAAAGTTTGAAAAAGTTTTAAGTTTTTAAAAGTTTTAAAAGTTTGTTTAAAACAGAGGTCTTCAACCCTGCTCCTGGGGACCAACTTGCCTGGAAAGTTTATTTGCAACCTGCTTCAGCACACCTGCCTGCAATTTTCAAGCAGTCTTGAGGAGCTTGATTGGCCGCTTCAGGTGTGTTTGATTAGGGTTGTAGCTAAACTCTTCAGGATAGTGGGTCCCCAGGAACAGGGTTGAGGACCTCTGGTTTAAAATGTTTTAATAGTTTTCAAAAGTTTTAGGTTTGATACGTTTTCAGCCTGAAATAGTTTGAAGTTTAAGGTAGTTTTAAAGCGTGAATGTTTTGAAGACAATACAGTCAAATAGATAGATATATAAATAGATAAGCATGTTACTAGGATGATTAGCAAGTTACTAGCATATTGTTAGGATGATTAACATGTTGTTAGCATGATTAGCATGTTACTAGGATGATTAGCAAGTTACTAGCATATTGTTAGGATGATTAACATGTTGTTAGCATGATTAGCATGTTACTAGGATGATTAGCAAGTTACTAGCATGTTGCTAGCATGGCTCTATCATGATTAGCATGTTACTAGCAGGTTTGCTAGCATCGTTACCCAGTTACTAGTGTGTTTCTAGCATGATTAGCAAGTTACTAGCATGTTGTTAACATGAATAGCATGTTACTAGTATGATTGGCAAGTTAGTAGCATGACTCTAGCATGATTAACATGTTACTAGCATGTTGTTAGAATGATTAGTAAGTTGCTAGCATGTTTATAGCATTATTAGCATGTTATTAGCATGTTACTAGGATGATTAACATGTTACTAGCAGGTTTGCTAGCTTGGTTAGCAACTTGCTAAAATGTTTCTAGCATGATTAACAAGTTGCTAGCATGATTAGCAAGTTAGTAGGCATTTTATTAGCAAGTTACTAGATGTTGTTAGCATGTTACTAGTATGATTAACAAGGTACTAGCATGACTCTAGCATACTTAACATTACTAGCATTTTGTTAGAAAGATTGCCAAGTTGCTAGCATGTTTCTAGCATGATTAGCAAGTTACTAGCATGCTGATAACAAGATTAGCATGTTACTAGCATGTTGCTAGGATGATTAACAAGTTACTAGCATGATTAGCATGTTACTAGCATGACTCTAGCATGATTAGCATGTTACTAGCATGCTGTTAGAATGATTAGCAACATGCTAGCATGATTAGCATGTTACTAGCATGACTCTAACATGATTAGCATGTTACTAGCATGCTGTTAGAATGATTAGCAAGTTGCTAGCATGACTAGCATGATTAGCATGTTACTAGCATGCTGTTAGAATGATTAGCAAGTTGCTAGCATGATTAGCATGTTACTAGCATGCTGTTAGAATGATTAGCATGTTTCTATCATGATTAGCAAGTTAGCTTGAATGAGATGGAATGGATTAGAAATAGTACATAGAAGGGAAGGGAAGGGAATGGTGAGTCTCAAGGGATTCTGGAAATTTTGACAGTGAGTTTGAATAGTCTTGGCTCATTTGAACATTCCTTCAATGTAAGTCTATGGGATTTTTCTGCGTTTTAATCGTCATTTTTTGGAAAATCATAAGTCCGATCAGTTAGAAAAGATACAGCACACTCAGTCAGATCTGGGCTGGGCTGAGTTTGTAGAGTTAAAGCCATAGGACTAGTTAGTGTCTACAGATTTAGTCTCAGAAGAAGAAGAATATTAAGTTTAAATAGCATTTCAGCAAGTTGGCTTTCTCAAGCCAACTTAATGTCTCCTATAGGAAGAGGATTTCTTTTAATCTGAGGTGTTTAAGAGAGATACCTGTGGAGGACATTATCTTAGACCTCTGAGAATGAATCTGGATAAGTTCACAGTGGCTGTTCCTCCAGTCTATCACTGCATCCTCTCTTCATACAAACCGACATGTTTCCGCAGTCAACGTATATGGTTCATATTAAGGCCCGGGGGCGTATGTGCACGCGCACACACACACACACACACACACACACACACACACACACACACGCAGACATCTTTTCACATTTGTTTCATATTTCACTCAGGATATGAGTCATCTACCTCTGATCTTTTAATTATAGCATGACAAAAATACATTGCAAGAAAAAGAAAATCCCTCCGGACTTTTAGGAAGTCTGGGGCCTAGAAAGTGCTGAAATGATGACAATTAAACTCCAAGGCTGATAAAGCCACGCTATCAAGGTGTTGAAGTGCATTTTAACAATCTTCACATATGGGAGAGGTAGTGGCCAAGACTAGCTAATTACTACAACAACAACACCGAAGAAGTTGACTGGACATTTGTACAGCTGCTTTTATTCAAAATGCGGCTATTTATAGACTAGTCTGAGTTCACCCAAACATGAACATTTGTTGACAGTTTACTCACTTGCCATCCAAGATGTAGGTGAGTTTGTTTCCTAATGGGAATATATTTGCAGAAATTAGCATCACTTCTCACCAATGGATCCTCTGCAGTGAACAGGTGCCGTAAGAATGAGAGTCCAAACAGATGATAAAAACATCACAATAATCCACAAGCAATCCATACCTAAACAATTCTGACTTATATTTTGGCCAGAAGTAACAGTTTTAAGTTAAATTACCTTAATGATGGATTTGTTTCTTTAAGTGATGGACTGGAGTGGTTGCTTCTGGAGTATTGTGATGTTTTTATCAGCTGTTTGGACTCTCATTCTGACGGCACCCATTCACTGCAGAGGATCCATTGGTGAGTAAGTGATGTACTGCTACATTTCTCCAAATCTGTTCCCATTAAGAAACAAACTCATCTACATTTTGGATGGCTTTCAGCAAATTGTATTTTTTGGATGAACTTTTCTCTTTGGATGAAATATATTTGAGGTCAAAAGTTTACATCCCCTTTTAAAATCTGCAAAATGTTAATTGTTTGACCAAAATAAGAGGGATCATACAAAATGCATACTATTGTTTATTTATTAAATTTATACAAAATGACCCCGTTCAAAAGTTTACAACCCCTTGATTCTTAAATCTTGAATTTTTTATTTATTTCTTTTTAGAAAATTCCTTCATATCCCACAAATTCTTTGAGGTTTTCAACATTTTTGTGTATTTGAACCCTTTCCAACATTGACTGCATGATTTTGAGATTCATCTTTTTACACTGAGGACAACTGAGGAACTATTGCAGAAGGTTCAAGCGCTCACTGATGATCCAGAAGGAAAAAACCTGCCTTAAGAGCTGGGGGGTGAAAACTTTTGAATTTGAATATTTTTCTAGATCTTCTGTAGCCTCTGAAGGGCAGTACTAAATGAAAAATATATATATATATGATATTTAGGCAAAATAAGAAAAATGTACACATTGTGTTCAAAAGTTTTGTGCTCTTAGAGCATTTTTTTTCTTCTGGAGCATTAGCGAGTGTTTGAACCTCAGTTGTCCATAGTGTGAAAAGATGGATCTCAAAATCATATAGTCATTTTTGGAAAGGGTTCAAATACACAAAAGATGCTAGAAAACCAAGGAATTTGTGGGACCCGATGGATTTTTCTGAAGAACACTGGGCAGTTTAACTGTTCAGGACAAAAAAGGGTCTCATAAATAGTTATCAGTATAAAAAATAATAATAATAATTTCAGGTAACAACACATTATTAAGAATCAAGGGGATGTAAATTTTTGAATGTGGCCATATTTATAAATGTAATATATAAACAATAGCATGCATTTTGTATGATCCCTCTTATTTTGGTAAAATAATTTACATTTTGCAGATTTTAAAAGGGGATGTAAACTTTTGATCTCAACTATATTTGGAGAAATGTAGCATTACATAACATACTCACCAATAGATCCTCTGCAGTGAATGGGTGCTGTCAGAATGAGAGTCCAAACAGCTGATTAAAAACATCACAATACTCCACAAGCAATCCACACCACTCCAGTCCATCACTTAAAGTCTTGTGAAGCGAAAAGTGTTTGTAAGAAACAAATCCATCATTAAGGTAATTTAATTTAAAACGGTCACTTCTGGCCAAAATATAAGTCCGAATTGTTTAGGTGTGGATTGCTTGTGGAGTATTGTGATGTTTTTATCAGCTGTTTGGACTCTCATTCTGACGGCACCCATTCACTGCAGAGGATCTATTGGTGAGCAAGTGATGTAATGCTAATTTCTCCAAATCTGTTCCCATTAAGAAACAAACTCATCTACATCTTGGGGACTCATTAACAACTATCACTAAACAAAACAAAAAAACAGCTGTGGATCATTCAGGTAACAACACAGCATTAAGAATCAAGTGTATGTAAACTTTTAAACTGTAATTTTTTTTTTTATAAATTCAGCTATTATTTTCTCCTGTGGACTATATGCAAACATATTTTATGTGAAATATCTTATTCAGGTCAGTACTAAATAAACAATAACATGCATTTTGTATGATCCCTCTTATTTTGGTAAAATAATTAACATTTTGCAGATTATGAAAAGGGGGTGTAAACTTTTGACCTCATCTGTATGCGCATGACTAATCATGGTTTATGTATGATCAAAAAACTGACAATCCATCATAATGCAAATAAAAATCTTATTGAGGTAGAAACACAACGATTTTGCTGCTAATATGTGTATGTGATGACTGCAGGTTAAGCATTTGTGCTGACCGAGGGACTCCATGAACTCATTCCGTCTGGACAAGCAGGAAACGTGGTTAAACTTTAGCACTAAAACTGTCAAAACAGGCCCCAACATAAACCACAAACACTCATGTGTCATTTGCAGGATAATTAGTCAACTGAGACACTTGTTGCAAACTGTTTTTATAGCATTCATGTAGTTATATTGTGACGATCCGAAACACAGACAAACACAACATTTACTGTTCCTCAGTGACAAAAACACTGTTTGTCACGACTGACAAATGAATGGCGTACTTAGAGCTAAATATGCATGCTTTGCTAAAAAAAATCCTCTAACTCAAATATAAGACTGTTCAAAAGCATGGGTTTGGTAGGATTTTTAAGGATTTGGAAAGAATTGGTTTATGCTCACCAAAGAGTGCATTTTTATAAAATATTCAGTAAAATTGTGAAATATTATTATCATTTCAAATGACTGTTCTTTATTTGAATCTATTTTAAAATGTAATTTATTCCTGTGATGGAATTCCTATTTCTCCATTCTTGTGTCACATGATCCTTCAGAAATCATTCTAAAATGCTGCTTCTAATTTCTAATTTTTTTGTTTTTTTCCCAGGATATCAAGAATAGAACATAAGTTCTTACTATAAACTATAACGTCTACCTTAAAAAAACTAATTTGCTGCTTTGCTCCTGATTTGTTAGTAAGGCAGCTGTTAAGTTTATGGTCACGCAGAATAAGGTATTAATGTGCTTTATGTGTACTAATAAACCACCAATATAATTGAAAATTGTATGCTAGTTAACAGTGAGTATTGGTCCTCAAAACAAAGTGTTTACTGAAAGTTCAAAACAGCATTTAATTGAAATAAAAATCTTTCGTAACATCATAAATATATTTACTGTCACTTTTAAAGAACAGCATTTATTTGAAATTGAAATCTTTTGTACCATGATAAATGTGTTTACTGTCACCTTTAAAGCATTCGTGCTGAATAAAACTCTTAATTTCTTTCAAAAAATACAATTTTTGAAATCTAATCAGTTATGTTAGCACATTATTTGTGTTATATTCTACCAGTTGCTTTTATCCTTCATGATGTTCACACTCATCTCTCTTCTGTCTAAACGTGGCCCTCTCCAGTCGTCTTTCATCTGGAGATGCATAAAGGCTTTGAGAAAGTCTCGGCGAGACACTAGAGAATGTGAAGTAGTGGAAAAGAGGAGAAGTAGGAGGGAAGACTAAAGAAACAGGTTTATGATGAACCTCTTCAGCTGTGTGTTGACAAAGCCGTGGATTGTATTGTGACAGCACCTGGCTGCACCTCAGCGAGGAGGAACAAACGGCTAGACACAAGATACTGCTGCCGTTTCCTCATTAAAACACACAGTGAAGAGAGTCCCAGAACAGGGAACATGGATTCCCTCTGGTTTATATACAGACATTAACCTTCAAAGGCCCACTTATACTCATAAACAGTGAAGAAAAAGTTTACTCAGAGATGTTTTGCTGTGGTTGTTGCTTGACGGATGTCATTTCTACCCTCATTTACAGCGGGGCAAATAAGTATTTCCCACTTACAAAGAATGGAGAGATCTGTCATTTTCATCGTAGGTACACCTCAACTGTGAGAGACAGAATCTAAACAAAAAAATCCAGAAAATCACATTGTATGATTTTTAAACAATTAATTTCCATTTTATTGCATGAAATAAGTATTTGATCACCTACCAACCAGCAAGAATTCTGGCTATCACAGACCTGTTCGTCTTTAAGAAGCCCTCCTATCCTCCGCACATTACCTGTAATAATTGCACCTGTTTGAAGTTGTTACCTGTATAAAAGACACCTGTCCACACACTCAATCTATCAATCAGACTCCAAGATCAAAGAGCTGTCTAAGGACACTAGGGACAAAATTGTAGACCTGCACAAGGCTGGGATGGGCTACAGGACAATAGGCAAATAGCTTGGTGAGAAGGCTACAACTGTTGGTGTAATTATTAGAAAATGGAAGAAATTCAAGGTGACTGTCAATCTCCCTCGGACTGGGGCTCCATGCAAGATCTCGCCTCATGGAGTATCAATGATCCTGAGAAAGGTGAGGGATCAGCCTAGAACTACATGGGAGGACCTGTGGTCAGGTGAGATCAAAATAGAACTTTTTGGTGTAAACTCCATTCGCCGTGTTTTAAGGAAGAAGAAGGATGAGTACAATCCCAAGAACACCATCCCAACCGTGAAGCATGTTGGAGGAAACATCATGCTTTGGGGGTGCTTTTCTGTAAAGGGGACAGGACGACTGCACCACATTGAGGGGAGGATGGATGGGGCCATGTAGCACGATTTTGGGCAACAACCTCCTTCCCTCAGTAAGAGCACTGAAGATGGGTCGTGGCTGGGTCTTCCAGCATGACAATGACCCCAAACACACAGCCAGGGCAACTAAGGAGTGGCTCCGTAAGAAGCATTTCAAGGTCCTGGAGTGGCTTAGCCAGTCTAAAGACCTGAACCCAATAGAAAATCTATGGAGGGAGCTGAAACTCTGTGTTGCCTTGCGACAGCCCCAAAACCTGAAAGATCTGGAGAAGACCTGTATGGAGGAGTTGGCCAAAATCCCTACTGCAATGTGTGCAAACCTGGTCAAGAACTACAGAAAACGTCTGACCTCTGTAATTGTAAACAAAGGTTTCTGTACAAAATATTAAGTTTTATTTTTCTGTTGTATCAAATATTTATTTCATGCAATAAAATGGAAATTAATTATTTAAAAATCAAAGAATCACAGAAAATGTGATTTTCTGGACAGAATCTATTTTTTTTTAGATTCTGTCTCTCACAGTTGAGGTGTACCTATGATGAAACTTACAGATCTCTCCATTCTTTGTAAGTGGAAAAAAACTTGAAAAATCGGCAGTGTATCAAATACTTATTTGCCCCACTGTAATAGGAAAGCTCATTTAAAAATGAACATTCTTGGCATGAAATATTTTTTTTCTGTAGAACTGAAAAGCAGACGTTTAGTAGAATGTTCAAGCTGCTGTTTTTCACAAAAAGAAGCATAAAGTGACAAGAGACCTAAAATAATTACTTGGACTATCTCATGAGATTTTAATACTTCAGTAATATTTAGTTCATATTTAACATTAGTTAATATCAGGTAATATTTCAGTAATTTAAGAACACATTTGTGACCCTGGACCACAAAACCAGTCACAAGGGTCAATTTTTTAAAATTGAGATTGATACATCATCTAAATGATGTAAGCTGAATAAAAAATGTCTGGCATAAAAGAAAAATAAATAATTTTGACCCATACAATGTATTTTTTGACAATTGCTACAAATATACCTGTGCTACTTAAGACTGGTTTTTTGGTCCAGGGTCACATTTGCATGTTCACGGTTTACGTGACATGCAGGTAAACAAATAAAAGTTATTAATCTATTTTTAAAAATTCATTTAGAAATTATTTCTTTTTTACATTTTTAATGCTATAATTACATGCATTATATTTTATGAATGAATTGGCTTTTCATCGACTAAATAAACCCATGCATTTCCTGTTCTAAAATAACAAAAATACCACCATTAATGAAATCTGCAGTGCACTATTTTCCTAGAAATCGTGATTGCATCTATTATAAATAAAATAAATGTAAACAATGACAATTGAAATTTGAAAGAGTATTTATTTATTTATGCTTATATAAATAAATACATACAGGCATTTAAGCAGAAACTATCCACTAAATAATTTCTGCTTAAATGTTTGAAAGTACTTATTTACATAATGGTTTCTACTTGATTGTTTGAAATGTATTTATTTAGATATAACTAACATCAAATGTTTAGGCATTTGAAGCTATTTATATTTATTTAGAAGGAAGGCATCATCAAGTGCAGCGCGCATAAACTCCTTCAAAAAGCATCACAGGATGCACCTGATGAATGTCCTGGAGTTACATTTTGGGTGACTACAAATTTCCATGCTTTTATGCGTTTTCTTAATTTGATTTCTTGATGTAAAATGTGGAAAACAGCTATGATAAATAATGAGAACATGTGTCCGAATGATTGATTAGTCATGTACTCTGAAAGCATCAAATAACCAAGTTGTTTACACGCTTCTCCAGCTTTCTTTGAGACTCAGTTAACAGGGTGTCCTTTTTACAGACGTTCCTCAAATTTTCCACTTACATTTGTGCCTAGGTTTGAGTCAAACAAAACACCCCCATGTCAACTTACTTCAGAAGCAAAGCACCAGGCATCACTTAATCTGGATTAAGACGAGATTTCTCGCTCTCGTCTGAGCAGTGGAAAGAGGAGGCGGAAAAATGAGCGGCTTGAAAGATTTATTGGCAGTGTTTGCTCATTTTGTGCTCTCCGGGCTCAGAGGAGGGAGGTGTGGAGAGACGCTCACGGGGTTTGTTTTCACACACATGCTCGTACGCATCAGTCCCGGCCCATTTCATACAACCTCACTGTACAAAGGCGAGGAATTTCAGTCAAAGCTCGCTACTGTATCTGACAGGCCGCCTCCACCCTGTTAATAAAACGTAGGTTGGGATGGGGCCGGACGTCAGGTTACGGCATGCAAGTCTGCAGGTGAACGAATGACAGATTTACATTGTCGTCTTCCCCTCTGCTCTACTTTCTGCCCACCTAATGACTCGATTACACAACGCCGGCTTCACCTGCGGCGAGTTGAAGCGTGTTCAGACTTCTGCAGTGATGTTGTTGGCACTCAATGATTCCCCCTCGGGTCTTCACTAAATTTATGCCAACTTGTTTGGAAACACTGCGGGGAAAGTTTTATTTAATGACTTTATCAGGAAGTCACAAAAACAAGTGGAGGATTTGCATGTTAAATACTAAAGTTCCTTGGGAAAGAAACATCGCATGACTATAAATTGGCATGAAAGTAGCAAACACAAACACTCTACAAATAAATCCATCAGAAACCCAGACTATAACACGTATTAACACGAACTTTACGTTCATTACAGATCGTTTAATGCAGATTGATGAAAGCAGAGGCCGGTCAAACCAGATTTCAGACCTGTATGTCCCGGAAATATAGATGTAAAAATATAAATAAAACAGAAATATCTAGTAAGATTTTTGTAAAGAAAATTAATACTTTTATTCAGAAAGAATGCACTAAATTTATATGACAGTAAAGACTTCTATAATGTTACAAAATATTTTTTTTAACAAAATATTCAAGATCATGGTTTCCTCACTAATAATAAACTCTTTTAACACTGATAATAATAAGAAATGTTTATTAGAATGTTAGCATATCAGAATGATTTCTAAAGGAACATGTGACATAGAAGACTGTAGTAACGATGCTGAAAATTCAGCCTTGCATCATAGAAATAAATTACATTTTAAAATGTATTCATATAGAATACAGTTATATCAAATTAGAATAATATTTCAGAATTTTGCTGTTTTTACTGTATTTTTAATCAAATAAATGCAGCCTTGGTGAGCATAAGAGACTTCAACAACAGTTAAAATCATACAGATAGCAAATATGTGTGACCCTGGACCACAAAACCAGTCTTAAGTAGCACAGGTACATTTGTTGCAATAGCCAAAAATACATTGTATGGGTCAAAATGATACATTTTTCTTTTGTGCCAAAATATTATTAGGATATTAAAGGATTAGTTCACTTTCAGAACAAAAATAATAAGATAATGTACTCATGTACCCCATGTCATCCAAGATGTTCATGTGTTTCTTTCTTCAGTCATGAAGAAATTATGTTTTTTGAGGAAAACGTTTCAGGATTTTTCTCCATATAATGGACTTTTATGGTGCCTCAAAGTTTAAGCTTCTAAAATGCAGTTTAAATCCAGCTTCAAAGGGCTTTAAATGACCCCAGTCGATGAAGAAGGGTCTTATCTAGCGAAACGATAGGTTATTTTCTAAACAAATTGACAATTTATATACTTTTTAACCTCTAGCCTATGTGATTCTGGTCAATACAGTTAGGGTATGTCAGACAACTCCCATCTTGTTTTCATCTTCAACTTCAAAATCGTCCTACAACGCTGTTTACATTTTTTTTATTTTTTTTTTATTTTTTTTTGTAAAGGGCATTTGGTTTTCTTTGTATGTTCACTTTGTAAACACTGGGTTAGTACTTCTGCAGTGTTGTAGGACAATTTTTAATTTGGGGAAGAAAACGTTTTTTCAACATACCCTAACTGTATTGACCCGGATCACACAGACTACATATATGCGCCTCATAGAGATGAGACAAGACAACCATTTGAGGTTAAAAAGTATATAAATTGTCAATTTGTTTCAAAAATAACCGATCATTTCACTAGATAAGACCCTTATTCATCTGCTGGGATCGTTTAGAGCCCTTTAAAGCTGCATTTAAACGGCATTTTGAAAGTTCAAACTTGGGGGCACCATACATATCCACTATAAGGAGAGAAATCCTGAAATGTTTTCCTCAAAAAATATCATTTCTTTACAACTGAAGAAAGAAAGACATGAACATCTTGGATGACAAGGGGGTGAGTACATGAGTACATGAGTATCTGTAAATATTTGTTATGAAAGTGAACTAATCCTTTAAGTAAAGATCATGTTCCATGAAGGTATTTTGTAAATTTCCTATTATAAATATATCAAATCTTAAATTTTTGATTAGAAATACGCTTTGCTAAGGTGACTTACTTAATATTTTACATTTTTTGCACCCTCAAATTGTAGATTTTCAAATATTGTCCTACACTGTAAAACATGCAAATGCATATTTTCTAGTTTATAAAACATTGTGTCAAAAAAAAATGATATTTTCTTGAAACAACATAAAAACCCATGTCAGACCAACAAAATTGCCCCAAATGTTGTCCTGACTAGTCAAACACACATGCACTGTAGCATGAATAAATGATGCAGTTTCTGTTATAGGATTATAGTTTTGCTGACTTAATTTAAACTTCTTGTTGTTGTTTTGTCATTATTGTTAGTTATTTGTTGTACTGTGATGTAAAGAGCTCATATCTTTAACTTTTGTTGATTGCAATCGTTCTTGAGGTTTGTGTGTCTAGTTTTGAGGCTCTTTTATCTGTTTGCTGGATACCTTAGTCTTGTAAGATGTTTTACAAGCAAAGACAATGTTGTCTACATAAAGTTGTCCAGGAAGGATTCTATAACAATTCACAATTTGTCATTTGTAAATAAACAAAAAATTGACACATAAAACAATAAATTATTGATACATAACAAATTAAATGACCCCAACGACAGTAATTGTTGTTTTAGTTGCTGTGATAAGACTTTTTCTATTAGCAAAATAAGACAATCAGCATTGCATGAACAAATTTATGTTGGCTAAACAAAGTATCTTTACTGAGAAAAACTAAAGAAAATATTGTTGTGAGAACTCAAAACCATAATGCATCAACACTGTAAAAAATAAAACACAATTTGCTGAGTCAACTTAAAATAATTTGTTACCTGGCTGCCTTAAAATTTTACGTTGTTGTCACTTAGTACAACTTAACATTTCAGGTTGACTAAACTTCTTTGAGTTGACTGAACTTAAAATTTTAAGGCAGACAGGTAACAAATTATTTTAAGTTGACTCAACAAATTGTTTTTTTACAGTGAAGTTGCCCTGCTTTTTTAAGTGTTCTCAACTATTTATTTTAAAAATTAGTTAAAATTAAAATTGACCCTTATGACTGGTTTTGGGTCTAGGGTGACATATATATCTATAGATTCATTCAAAGATGCTTCATTCGTGAATTCAAACTGCATCAGCATCAATTTCTGATGGAAAAGTCAAGATCTAATTGTGCTCGATCTAAAGAAACAAACTCCTGCAGAGTCCAGATGGATTGTTGGAAATGGTTGTATTGTGATAAAGGCCAGAATCAAACCCAATACTGTCACAATACACACACACACACACACACACACACACCCTCTCCATTCATCCCACCCAGTGAGAGCCATCACTCCTCCAGTGTGTCAGAGTAATTTACTGTGACAACACACAACTGGCCACAACAGTGGGCCACCATGAGCACATTATACTGAGATGGTAAAAGTGTGAAGTGAAAACACTGACAGAGAGATGGGGAAAACATTTAAGAGAGATGTTGTTAAATTCTTATTGAATGTTTTGGCTTTTGGAATCAGGTCCTCTTGATATATGCCATGGTTTTTAAATACATTATTTTATTTTGTCACTGATACAAAAACGTATGCAAGATCAAAACATGTGTAAATAGCCTTTATAAATGTAAAACCTTTTCATATTTTTTCAGCTTTATTATATCTGCTTATACTGTCTCGCTTGGTTGAGAGAAATCTTGTAAATCTGGCAAAGACTTGGAGCGCAGTTAATACCATATTTGACTCGATGTGTATGATTTTAAACAAACACCAACACAAGCTAGTGCTAGTTCTCAGTACTGGGGTCTATATCAAAGTACCATCTGATACAATCACTGTATGGTATCTTTACAGAAAGATAGAAGGTTTATAGGAGAATGACATAAACATCTGACTGTAGCTCCAAATGTAAACAGTTATCAATCAAAGTTAGTGTGAATCATCTGCTTTCACAAATGGAGACGCCAAACTGGAGCATCTGATATTCCAGAAGTGAATAATCAGTTGTTTGTTTTACATTAGTCCTCAGATTTAAAGTCGTAAAAGTGTCAGGGTTTTCTCACCTCAGGAGCTGGAGGAGGGTTGAAACTTCACACATGGATGCTTGGGAAACTCGTCTTGTTATTTTCTCCACCAACCCCCACAGCCTCAAATTAAAAAACAAGACAAATTCTCGTTACAGATTCTCACATCTAAATGCCAGCTGGTTATATATTATGGAACATAAATATAAATATATTAAATATATTATGAATCTAAATGCTTTTTCATATGACAAAACTTTAATTTGAAACGGTTAAATAAATTAAATAATAAATATGAAAAACAAACCATATATTTATACCATATTTATTAATTTATTTATAGATTTTACTAAAAAATGATACACTGACAATTCCAAAATGGATGATATAATATGAATAAACTACAAATATATAAAACACACACACACACACGTGTGTGTGTATAAATAAATAAATAAAATTATAATTTATTTGATGATTTAAAAAACAAATGTTCTCACAACTAAATGCAAAATTACACCACTAAAAAAATTACACAACTAAAAATTAATAAGACAAATTCTCATTACAGATTCTCACTAAACTAAATGCCAGCTGGCTATATATAATGAAACCTATATCTAAATGTTTTTAATATGACAAAACTTCAATCTGAAACTGTTAAATAAATACACTGAAAATGCCAAGATGGATGATATAATATGAACAAACTATAAATATATATATGACAAAAAAAGAGTGTAGTCTACAGCAAAAGAAACATTTAATAATTTATTTGATGATTTAAAAAATGTTAAATATATTTTTTCTAAGATTGACCCAGCTGATCATTTTAATTGCAGAAATCTATTTAAAAAATTACCTCTATACACTTTCTTTATGTTTTTTTTTTTTTTTTAAGTACTCTCACGAGTCAAAATCATGTTTACCTCTAACTCCTTATTTCCTAAACACTCTGGCACCATCCAATCAGATCTGGAATTGCTCACTAAAGAGAGAAAAAAATACTGATTAGAAGATCATCACAATCAGCTTATCTGTCATTGTAAATAACAGAGCAGATTAGGATGAACTCCATCGGCCTGCAGTCAGATTCTCTGCTGTTGCTAAAATACAAGACTTTTGCTGACTTATGAGCTCTGTGTCCCTTTGAGAGTTTCTCAAACATTTGACCCCCAAAAGTTCAGCAGAATTTCCCAACTCTGCACCTGGATACCCAAAGAGTTTTGGGAATGTCTCAGCAAGTGCGTCTTTACAAGAAGAAAAACTCATAATGTTTATGTTGACAGGGACAGATAATGCGGTTGTTCAAGTATTTTTTGAAACGAAAAACTATTCCACGAACGTGTAATGGAACAATGTGGTCATACTTCAGGGAATAGTACTTTTCTAGTATTCTAATAAATGACTCTGATCTTACGTTTGTTTTTTTTCTGCTTTAGCACATGTCGATTTCACAATAGCACCAGGCATGACCCCATCACGATAATGTGGGATTGTGTTTTTTGTGTGTATTTCGGTGAGATGTCCATCTGTGTGCCAGCTTGTCTGGTCAGTGGGTGATGTGTTCCTGCAGAGCCGCTTTCTGCTGGGAGTGTTGGACCATGTGGTTTGGTCTCAAAAGGGAGGCCGGGGTCTTGGTGAGACCACCAAGCCGTGAACATCAGGACTGTCACACTATCCTGTCAGACTATCCGATGGACATCCATACACACAACAGTACAGAAAACAGAAAAGAAGAGGTACATTAATAGACACACACATACTACTGGTAAAGGTCTGCTATCTTCACCAAGGCTGCATGTATTTAATTAAAAATACAGTAAAAACAGTTTGTTTTTTGTTTTTTTCTGTGGTGCAAAGCTGAATTTTCAGCATCATTACTCCAGCCTTCAGTGTCATATGATCCTTCAGAAATCATTCCAATATGCTGATTTGCTGCTTAGTCATTAATAGAGGTTCTTATTATTATCAGTTAATACAACTGCTTAATATTGTGGCATTGGTGGGGACATAACGGCAGACAACAGACATTTAATTGTTTGATAAAAATTATTGATGGGGCAATTTAGTAGTCACTGGTTTTTGGTAGGGACATGTCATAGCGTCTCTACTAAATTCTGCACCCTTACAAATCATAACAAGCAATGTCCGACTTTGAAAACTATAGTTCTCTCCTTAAATATGAAGAGGTCAATCAGCAGATTAATGAGTTACTCCAAATTTCACAAAAAGCTAATGGATGTAATTATAATGTAAGTCAGACATTGAAGTGAGTTGCTGTTTTTGTCACTCTTCTGAGGAAGATTTTTGGCAATGTATACCCACAAAGAGAAATGATCAGATTCTCATTTTCTAAGTGACTTTCTTTCTGTTTTAATTGGATTGTTTGACTACTCAAATGGGAATATATATATATATATATAATTAATAACTTAATTTGTGTTTCCTGCTAGGTAAATTTCATATACATACATAAAAAGTCTGGCTCTAAATGTATTCTTTTTTATTGAAAGTTGATCTAGACAAGTATAAAAACTATCCTAAGTATATAAAAACTAATCCTATGGCCTCTTAAGGTGATAAAACGTTTTCAAATTAACCATGGTTTTGCTACAATAAACCATACAATAAAAACCATGGTATTATTTGTAGTAAAGCTGTGGTTATACAAAAACATGGTTACTACACTTTTACTTTAATTATCTGAGGGGACTTGTATTTGTGTATACATACCTTCTTTCTTTGTTTTGTTTTTATAACTGTCCTTCTTTATTGGTGTAATTTTTATTTATTTTTTACATTTTTCTAATATATATCAAATTATTTGCGATACATGCTCCAAAATTCTGATCTGAATCAAATGATTCGCGAATCCACACCAAGTCCCGATGATTCACGATCCGAAATTCTGATCTGAATCAAATGATTCACAAACCTTATCCGAGGCTTCTATCTAAAATGATTAATGATCTCCGCCCAAAAATTCCAATCTGAATCAAATGATTCACAATACAATCTTTGAAATTCTGATCTGAATCAAATGATTCCCGATACGTGTTCCAGAATCTGAATGATATGATTTGCGAATCCGCACCAAGTCCTGATGATTCGCGATCCGAAATTCAGATCTGAATCAAATCACTCACGAACCTGATCCGAGGCTTCTATCTAAAATGATTCACGATCTCTGCCCAAAAAGTCTGATCTGAATCAAATGATTTGTGATACAATCTTCGAAATTCTGATCTGAATCAAATGATTCCCGATACACACTCCAGAATCTGAATCAAATGATTCGCGAAACCGCACCAAGTCCCGATGATTTGCGATCTGAAATTCCGATCTGAATCAAATGATTCATGAACCTGATCCAAGGCTTCTATCTAAAATGATTCACGTTCTCCGCCCAAAAATTCTGATCTGAATCAATTGATTTGCGATACAATCTTCGAAATTCTGATCTGAATGAAATGATTCCCGATACGCGCTCCAGAATCTGAATCAAATAATTTGCCAACCCCCACTGAAGTCCCGTTCTGAATCAAAAGATTCAGGAACCCGCTCCGCAGTTCCGATCAAATGATTCGCGATCCATCATTTCAGATCAGGACTCGGAGCGCTGATCGTGAATCACTCAATTCACAAAATGATTCGCAAACCCACCCAAAATTTCTGATCTGCGCGGTGGACGAGGATTCGATTAGAACGACAAACATGCATAAAATGTGTTAAAAAACTACAAACATGGTGGATATGCGCGACCGACAGACCGATTCAGAAAGGGGTTTGAGTGATAAATAATCAGTCTAACATAATGAAAACATATTTATTTAATGTTATCCGCGTCATATGTCATCTACAGCAATATTGTGAACTTATAATGATACGTTTGGTCATTATTTTAAATGTGTCATTATGCAAACACATGAGCGGAGTTCTCCCCATGAAAGACTCGCATGAAAGATCAATGTGCATCTTAATTTTTCTCCAATACGGTAGGAAATCAAATGAAACTAAATTTGGATGATGTTAAGGGTTTGACAAGATGATTGACAGGGCAGTTTAAACAGTGACAAGATATAAGTAACTAAGCAACAGAGCGTCCGTTAAAGACGCAGCTATGCAAAGTAGTATGTCCCGAAGCTTGCCTGCTATTTTGCTACATACTCAAAAGTATGTACTTTTCTTCACAAAAAGAGTACATACTTTTAGGGCATAGTATAAGTAGGCGAATTGGGACGCAGCACGAGACTTCAGCTCGGATCGCAAATCATTCTGATACTCCACTCTGAAGTTCCGCTCTAATGTTCCAATCTAAATTAAATGATTCGCAAATCGCAATTTGAAGTCACAATCAAATAATTCACGATCCAGTTGTAGCGCTTCAAATCCTTTTGGTTTAACTGACTCTGAGTTTGGAAAAGCTGCATTTCACCCATCACTGTGCTTTTTTAAATCAGTATGTCGAAATTCAAAAAGAAATAGCTGTTAATCTGGGTTTTGCTAGTGAATCACTTGAACTAGAAGTTTGAAATCACGAGTTTGAATCAGTCTGAGCAGTTCTAGCGTAAATGGATCACTCAATTAAATCGGTTTGTCTGTTCCTCTGCTTTTTGCGTCTTCCGCCATGTTTACACGACATTGTCAGTACTACTACTGGCTTAGCTCGCTGGTTTTATCACATTAACTAAAATACCAACACAAACCTGCGAACATATTCAGGTGAGGTAAACAATTTACTGCTAACTAGTGAAAACATTTTATTAATATGACGAGCTCCACCTCAAAATACATGTTAGCTGGAAACGTGCATTATGATCAAGTTTGTACATGTTTTGACCACTGCAATTCAGTTCAATAGGCCGTTCAATAGGACATCAGTTGAAAGCATCCAGTCATCTCATACCATTAAAGTGAATGCTCAGTTTATCAGTAAATTGTGATAAATATTTGAGAAATTATTGTTGTATCTGATTGTATTAGTCTATAGTTTTATCTATGTTAAAAGAGCCAGTAGGAAAAGCAGATGAACACAACACAGCATAACAGCATAACGTTAAAGAAGGTAAACTATTTTATGATTCAATTGAACTGTGCACATATTATTTTTAAACACGCTACCTTGTATGTTAACTTCTCAGGTAATATCAATGGTACAACCTGTTTCAGATGCAGCTGAAATTCATTGTTCCTAATTGTGAGTCAATGATGGTATGATTTAGTGTATATAACGTTTCATGCCAGGACATATGTAGCACCTCACTTTCTGTTTCAAAAGTCCATATGGTGGATCTCAATAAGAAAGTATTCACTTACCCTCATCCTACACTCTCCTCACATAATGCACAGGGGAAATGAAATCCGGATCTCTATGGCTGCTGTTTGAGGGTAGTTAAGCCAGGGCGGATTAGAGGCCGAGGGGCATCTGAGGGGCAACAATGAGGCAAAGATCCGGGAGTCAGTGAGTAAACACACTAACAGCCTTCCTAATTCACAGCATCAAAGACTGGGCCTCTTAATCAGACAAAGGGATGGGGGTTGAGACTATAAGAGCAACAGCTTGAAATCAATAATGCACTTTATATGTATTTTTTAAAATATAATCATCTTTAATCAAGTCCTTAAAATATTAACAAAACTGATACAGAAATGCAGTTGCTGAGCAAATAAATAAACATTTTTCAAAAACTACATTTCAAAAATGGAACATTTGGATTACAGTCTTAAATTACAGCATACACACGAACAATACATACACACACACCAAGCCTCCATCCAAACATGCCACATTTCCAGCTGGCAGCCAACGACACACTGCTGCCTTTTTCCAAAGCATCCACACACATATTTGACCTGGAGGCCAGAGAATGTCGTGTAGAGACGGGCCAGATGAGCCAGCGGAGGTGAGGCGGGGGTCCTGTGCTAACTGTGGTGTGAATGGCAGCGGCCCCACGAAGCAGCGGCTCTCTGTGTGCGCTGTCTGCTCGCCTAATCTGCTAATGTATTCCTGAGGTCAGGAGGTCCTTCACCAAATCAATGGCAGGGATTTACACAGCTTTCCCCTGGAATGTGCCTGATCCGCACTCCTCTTCATGGCCGGGGGTGGGTGGAGGGGGACATCCAGTTTGGCAGCAACGTCTAATTTTCCGCGGAATTTAAGCACTGAAAAGTGAACGGGGGAGGAGGAGGCCAGCGACAGCCCCTGCTGACATAATGCTTCTCACTGAATAATATTAATAGACATAAAGGATGAAAACCTTCTCACACTGCTTCAAATGTGCTTGATTTGAGAGTCTGGGAGAGTGAAGTGCACTTTAAAGAGCTCTGAAATAAAGAATTAGAACTCAAACTCACTCACCCATGAGTTAACAAAGAGTAAATACCTATACTATTAACTATTACTATTAGCAATTAACTATTAGTTAGAAATGAACAGTTCATTCATTAAATTTGAAACTCTCTAGAAATTCTTATTACTGACATTTTTAACAAGAAAAACAACAGTTTTTAAAGACAAACCAGTTAAATTGGTTTGAAGGGATATAGGTCTGGATGGAACAAACGATAGAATGAAGGATGGATGGAGAGATGGAACAAATGATGTAATGAATGATGGATGGAACAAATGATGGCTGAATAGATGGGTCGATCAGTAGAACAACTGATAGAACGATGGATAGATGGATGGATGGATGGATGGATGGATGGATGGATGGATTTATTAATGAACGGATGGAACAAATGATAGAACAATGGATGGGTGGATGGATGGGTGGATGGATGGATGGATGGATTTATTAATGAACGGATGGAACAAATGATAGAACAATGGATGGATGAATAGAACAAATGATGTAATGAATGATGGATGGACAGACAGACAGAAAGATAGAATAAATTATAGAACGATGGATGGATAGACAGAAAGATGGAACAAATAAAAGAATCATGGATGGATGATAGATTAATAAACAGATGGATAAAACAAATAACAGAATGATGAATGGACAGATAGATAAATGGACAGATGAACAGATGGAACAAATGAAAGAACGATGGATGGATGAATCGATAGAACAAATGATGGATGGATGGATGGATGGATGAATGATTGATTAATTGACATATGGAAGGAACAAATCATAGAATGATGAATGGAGACAGAAAAATGGAACAAATGATGGATCGATGGATTATTGGATGTATGGATGGAACAAATGATAGAACGACGGATGGAACAAACAAACAAATGATAGATAGATAGATAGACAGATACATAGATAGACAGATAGACAGACAGACAGAACTGGGTCTGGCTTTAATCCGCAAATTCAAGCTATAATGCAAGAAGAAGGGTTTCCATGGAGGAATTTCCCTTTAAAACTTCAAATAACGCTGCAAATGACTCCAAAAAACCAGTGCCAATACAAACACAACGCCTTAAATAAATCACTGCCATTTATATTCGCTCTAAAGCCATCTGGTGAAAGCTGATGTCCTAAGTGAATTTCTTATCTCTTCATAATGCAGGTTCTAATTTCCACCACATCATAAAACCAGGCAAGAGACAGAATGACGACCCATCAAAATAATCAAACACTTGGCCAGACCTGAGGTGATCCTCTCCATGAGTGCCTGCTCCTCTCCCAGAAACCTCAGCCCTGATTAAAAAATAAAAGTCCTCAAGTTATGAGGAAGCTGGTGTCTCCGTTAGGCTTCTTGACTTCCTTGGTCAACCAGGTACAATTGGATTGGAGAGATTCATCACTAATTAGTGATGCCCTTTTTAGAAAAAGATGAAATGTATAGAAAACACAATAAGAGCACAATATCAGAATAAAGTTGAGATTTTAGATGAAACATGTGATTATTGAAGTCTTTTTCTCTTGAGAAACATCTAAGAAGCAGAAGACACAAGTCTGTGAGAAACAACTGAGTTATTAAAACATCTTAATTTTTCCATTCTATGGGTAAAACACAGACAAATCTGTCAGAAGGATGGAGAAGGAATCATAGATGATTAGATCTCATCACACATAACCCAGCCCCTCCTCCCTCTCCTCTTAGCTTTTCATTGCCATGATCTCTCCATTCATCCGTCAATGTGCTTCCTGTCCGGGACGCCACAGGGTCAGCTGAGTGACAAACATATAAATCCACCCCATTTCACCATGTGCCCCATTCCATCCTGGGATTGTCCAACCAAACGGCCCCCTGCCCTCTGGTTCCCACAGAATGTGTGTCCGTCAGTCACGCTGAGTGACAGGCCTATTATAAACCGCTGCAGTCCCTTGTTTCCAAACTGCCATGAGATGATGAGCTGCCTGTCAGTCATACAGCACTAAAGCCAAACACTAATGGGTCAGAAGGCCAATAAATAATGAACCCAAAATATGGCATCCGGGCTCATATGCATAATGCGTGAAGCTACCCTTCATCCATATTATTTATAAAAATAAAGGAAAGGAAAACATAATGTGAAACCTTGCTAAGTCAGTCATCCTTGTCACTATTGCTAGTGCCTGATTGGAACAAAACTGAGCACTAAGTATTAAACTGTGATGTGTAACTCGCATGTTACTGCATCTTTGAGCTACAATCATGAATGATTCCTCAAATAATGTGTCCTGCAGCTACACTGCAACAAACTGCAACAAAAGCAACAGCCTAGCAACCCCATAACAACATAAATATCCCAGAACACCCTAGCAACCCCATAGCAACACATATATATTAAAAAAGACTATCTTAGCAGCCACTTAGCAACATATTAAAAAATAACCCAGAATATCCTAGCAAACACATAGAAAAATATGTATACTAATACTTGTAAAAAAAAACAGAACATCCTAGCAACATATTAAAAAAGAACACTTTAGCAACCCCTTAGGAACATACTTAAAAATAGCCCACAACAAACTAGAAAACACCTTAGCAATATACTTAAACAAGTAGCCTAGAACAACCTACTAACCCTTTAGAGACTAAAAAGAACCCAGAATTACCCTCCAACCCCTTAGCAATGTACTTTAAAAAAATATGACAGAATACCCTAGAAACACCTTAGCAACATACTTAAAAATATCCTAGAAAACCTTGTAACACCTTAGCAACATGCCTAAACATAACCCAAAATATGTATTTTAATATATATTAAAAAAGACTTTCTTAGCAGCCACTTAGCAACATATTAAAAAATAACCCAGAATATCCTAGCAAACACATAGAAAAATATGTATACTAATACTTGTAAAAAAAAAAAAAAAACTGAACATCCTAGCAACATATTAAAAAAGAACACTTTAGCAACCCCTTAGGAACATACTTAAAAATAGCCCACAACAAACTAGAAAACCCCTTAGCAATATACTTAAACAAGTAGCCTAGAACAACCTACTAACCCTTTAGAGACTAAAAAGAACCCAGAATTACCCTCCAACCCCTTAGCAATGTACTTTAAAAATAAGACAGAATACCCTAGAAACACCTTAGCAACATACTTAAAAATATCCTAGAAAACCTTGTAACACCTTAGCAACATGCCTAAACATAACCCAAAATACCCTAGAAACCCATTACAATATACTTCAAAATAACCCAACATACTTTAAAAAAGGTAGCCCACAACAACCCAGCAACCCCTTAGCAACATACTTAAAAATAACTCAGAATAAACAAGAAACCCCTTAGCACTATAGCAACATTCTTAAAAATAACCCAGAACAACCTGGTAACCCCTTAGCAACATACCTAGAAATATCCCAAAATACCCAAGATACCCATTACACTATACTTAAAAATAACCCAGAACAACCTAGTAACCCTTCAGCTACATACTTAAAAAAGGTAGCTCACAACAACCTATAAACCCCTTGGCAACATACTTAAAATTACTCAAAATAACCAACCAATTCCTTATCAACATACTTCAAATAACCCAGAACAACCTAGTAACCCCTTCGCAACATACTTAAAAAAAAAACAGAACAACCAAGTAACCCCTTAGCAACATACTTTAAAAAACCCAGAACAACCTAGCAACCCCTTAGCAATATACTTAAGAAGTAGCACAGAACAACCTAGCAACCTCTTAGCAACATACTTAAAAATATAACCCAGAATACCCTAGAAACCCCATAGCAACATACTTGAAAAATAACCTAGAATACCCCAGAAACCCCTTACCAACATACTTAAAAATATAACCCAGAATACCCTAGAAACCCATAGCAACATAATTGAAAAATAACCTAGAATTCCCAAGAAACCCCTTACCAACATACTTAAAAAGTAACCCAGAATACCCTAGAAAGCCCTTAGCAACATGCTTAAAAGTAACCCCAAATACCCTAGAAACCCTTCAGCTACATACTTAAAAAAGGTAGCACACAACAACCTATAAACCCCTTAGCAACATACTTAAAATTACTCAAAATAACCAACCAATTCCTTATCAACATACTTCAAATAACCCAGAACAACCTAGTAACCCCTTCGCAACATACTTTAAAAAAAAAAAAAAACAGAACAGCCAAGTAACCCCTTAGCAACATACTTTAAAAAACCCAGAACAACCTAGCAACCCCTTAGCAATATACTTAAGAAGTAGCACAGAACAACCTAGCAACCCCTTAGCAACATACTTAAAAATATAACCCAGAATACCCTAAAAACCCCATAGCAACATACTTGAAAAATAACCTAGAATACCCCAGAAACCCCTTACCAACATACTTAAAAAGTAACCCAGAATACCCTAGAAATCCCTTAGCAACATGCTTAAAAGTAACCACAAATACCCTAGAAACTTCAAATAACCCATAACAACCCAGAAACCCCTTACCAACATACATAAAAAAGTTACCTAGAATACCCTAGAAACCCCTTAGCAACATACTTGAAAAAACCCAGAATACCCTAGAAACCACTTAGCAACATATTTGAAAAATAACCTAGAATACCCTAGAAACCCCTTAGCAACATACTTGAAAAAACCCAGAATACCCTAGAAACATATTTGAAAAAATAACCTAGAATACCCTAGCAACCCCTTAACAACATACTTAAGGCAGCCCACAACAGCCTAGCAACCCCTTAACAACATACTTAAGGTAGCCCACAACAGCCTAGCAACCCCTTAACAACATACTTAAGGTAGCCCACAACAACCTAGTAACCCCTTAACAACATACTTAAGGTAGCCCACAACAGCCTAGCAACCCCTTAACAACATACTTAAGGTAGCCCACAACAGCCTAGCAACCCCTTAACAACATACTTAAGGTAGCCCACAACAGCCTAGCAACCCCTTAACAACATACTTAAGGTAGCCCACAACAACCTAGTAACCCCTTAACAACATACTTAAGGTAGCCCACAACAGCCTAGCAACCCCTTAACAACATACTTAAGGTAGCCCACAACAGCCTAGCAACCCCTTAACAACATACTTAAGGTAGCCCACAACAGCCTAGCAACCCCTTAACAACATACTTAAGGTAGCCCACAACAACCTAGTAACCCCTTAACAACATACTTTAAATATAGCCCACAACAACCTAGTAATCCCTTAACAACATACTTAAGGTAGCCCACAACAACCACACTAGAAAGAACAATCTAGCAATGGCATAGCAAGGCCCTGACAACTACTAACAACTACAACTGAATACAAATCTAGTTTATGTATGTAACCTCATTCAACACTCAGTTCACAAAGATGAAAGCATGTGTGCTGTACATCAGCAGATGTGAAAGTTCTGTGTTAACTAGTCATACTCATTTAAACTCCTGCTCTACCGACTGTAACTCATCCCAGTCAGAGCAGAGCAGGCACAACGCCTGCTGTCCTGCTCTATAACCTCCCGTGTGCCAGAGCCTGAACAAAACCCGAGGCACATCACACTGTCTGTTTGAATAGGAGGAATGTAGCATGAGAAATGCTTTCTCCAGCAGACGGACAGCTGAATGGAGCCGAGCTGGTGCTGCAGCCTCTTGGCACATGGAGGCAGATGCCCCTGTTGGAGCAGTCCAGTGTTAGAAAGAGATTCGTCCTGGGTGGGTAAACAACAGTTCCTGTCCTCACATTCTTATGCATAAAGGCATTTGATGGGGTAAGAGTTGGCATCAGTCCCAACCTGCAACTGAACTTTAACCTTAAACAAACCTACAATCCATCCTACTGTGATTAATACTACACTGTCCAACATTTAATGTCACAACATATTGAGGTTGTGTTCAGTGGAAGAATCAAAGCTATCTCTCCAAGCCATATCTGTCTATCAATCCCATCCGTCTGTCTGCCTATATCTATATATTTATTAATCCATCTGTCTATCTATCTGTTTGTGTACCTATCTAACCAATCAAATTATTTATAGACTATATTATATCTATCTATATATCTATCTATCCATCCATCCATCCATCCATCCGTCTATTTATTCATCCGTCCATCCATCTATCTATCTATCTATCTATCTATCTGTCCCTCCGTCCATCCATCTGTCCATTCATCCACCCACCTATCTGCCCATCTGTCCATCCATCTATCTATCTATCTATCTATCTATCTGTCTGTCTGTCTGTCTGTCTGTCTATCTATCTATCTATCTATCTATCTATCTATCCTCATGAAATGCATGAGTCCTGTACTCTGTGAGAAAGATTCAGTGACTACGCAGACTATGAAAGTTTGCATTTTTAGGTGAGAGCATCTTATCAGGATCTGAAAACTTAATGTGGTCAGACGGACAAGGGAGACGTGGGTGTTGTCCAGATGGTTTTTACCGTCTCGTCTGGGGAGAGTCCAGGGCTCACGTTCTTTCCAAATGGAATTGCACTGTCACACTGCACATCTATTAAGACCTCTCTAAGTGATCGCCTGGCTTACGAGAGGCTAAGAGAAGATGAGCTAATCTCTTCTAACTCACACAGAGAACTTCAAGAGGGGTTAGCATGACTGAACCTCACTGAGTTATTCTGGACAACACTCATTTGGATTCAGTTCAAAGAAAAGTTTAGACCTTTTAAAAAGTGTGAGTTTCCAAAGTGGGTGTCAGATGAGAGCAAATGTCACATACCGTAAATAAATAAAGAAAGAATTATTAAATAAGCCATCAGTTCTATCACAAACCCAACTTCAAGCTCTAATTTTGAAGAGAATGACATCAACAGATGAGGTAAATATTCAGTGATTGCCATTCTGTAGAGCATGACAGTGACCACCCATTTTAATATGTAATATTCAAAGATATTTCAGAAGTTATTTGCTTGAGGTGCCTGGGAAAGAAAATACTGTAGATGCAAATTAGATTTGTAGAAATGTTCATATGCAATAAAAATTAGTAAAAGCCATTCTGGGAACCCAACCATACCATCATGACTACATTAGCATTCTATAGAATCCCCTGCTTCTAAGAAGTTTCTGCTAAGAAAAAGGCCCCCAATAATCACATACCTTCTCTAAAATTTCAAAACAGATCTCAATAATGTCTCAAATTAGGAAGAAACAACCTTCACCTGGTCTTTGAAAGATCACCCACTTATAATTCATTAACCTTTTTGACTCTATTTATAAATGTATGACTGTACTGTGTTATAGTTACATTTTTTACCTAAA
Organism: Cirrhinus molitorella; assembly: GCA_033026305.1. Lineage (NCBI taxonomy): Eukaryota > Metazoa > Chordata > Actinopteri > Cypriniformes > Cyprinidae > Cirrhinus > Cirrhinus molitorella. The sequence continues at coordinate 5,962,709 of CM065126.1, read as the reverse complement.
AATGTAAAGTTTCATGAGAGAACAGAAGTTTTGCAAACAAATATAGAATTTCTCAGTGCAATGCAATGCAAAATTAGTCAGTACAATGCAATTTTTTTGCAAATGAATGCAAAAGTTTTGTAAACAAATGCTACATTTTTGCAAGTTTTTTTGGGTAACAAGTTTGTCAAGTGTTAAATTTCTTGGAGGAAAACAAGACTTTAAAACTTTAGTTTTGCCAAAAAACTTTGTATTCACTTTGTATTCACATGAAACTGTGTATTCACTTGCAAAATGTTTGCATTCCCTAAAGAAAATTTACAATTGTTGCAAAACCTTTGTGTTCACCAAAGAAACTTTGCATTAGTTTGCAGAACTTTTGCATTTCATAGAGACACTGCATTAATTTGCAAAAAAGAATTCCGTTCCCCAAGAAATAATGCATTCGTTGGCAAAACTGTTTTCCAAATAATTTTTTCCATTTGCAAAAATGTTGTGGATTCCCAAAGAAACGTTGCATTCGTTTGCAAAAAAGTTTGCATTCCTCAAGAAATTTTGCATTTTTTGGCAAAACCTTAGTTCTCCCATGAAACTTTGTATTCACATGAAAAACTTTTGCATTCCCTCAAGAAAATTTACAACTGTTGCAAAACTTTTGTGTTCACCAAAGAAACTTTGCAGTAGTTTGCAAAGCGTTCGCATTTCATAGAGACACTTTGCATTAATTTGCAAAAAAGAATTTCATTCTTTCATTGCCAAAACTTCTGTTTTCCAACAATTTTTTGTTTTCCATTTGCAAAAATGTTGTGGTTTCCCAAAAGAATTGCATTGCATTTGTTTGCAAAAAAGTTTGCATTCCTCAATAAATTTTGCATTTTTGGCAAAACTTTAGTTCTCCCATAAAACTTTGTATTCACATGAAAAACGTTTGCATTTCATTGAGACACTTTGCATTAATTTGCAAAAATTTTGCGTTGCCCCAGAAATTTTACATTCATTGGCAAAGCTTTTGTTTTCCAACAAACATTTTGTTTTTTCATTTGCAAAAATGTTGTGGTTTCCCAAAGAAACTTTGCATTTGTTTGCAAAAAAGTTTGCATTCCTCAAGAAATTTTGCATTTTTTGGTAAAACTTTAATTTTGAAACTTTGTATTCACATGAAAAACGTTGCAAAAAACAATTGTTGCAAAACTTTTGTGTTCACCAAAGAAACTTTGAATTAGTTTGCAAAACGTTTGCATTTCATAGAGACACTTTGCATTAATTTGCAAAAAAAGAATTTCGTCCGCCAAGAAATAATGCATTTGTTGCCAAAACTTCTGTTTTCCAACAAATTTTTTGTTTTCCCTTTGCAAAAATGTTGTGGTTTCCCAAAAAACTGCATTCGTTTGCAAAAATGTAGCATTCCCCAAGAAATTTTGCATTCTTTTTCAAAACTTTTGTTCTCCTATGAAAGTTTGTACTCACTTGCAAAACTTTTGCATTCCCCCAAAAAACTTTTTGCATTAGTTTACCCAAGAAATACAAAACGTTAGCGACAAGGACTAGAGGCTGCCGTGGAAAGAGTCCTGATTCATTTTATACCCACTAGCAGAATATATACACCGTGCCATCCGTTTTGATTTCATTACTTGTGTTTCTCTTTAGCTTCTCAACTGATCTTTTCGTGTTTACCAGTAAGTACCACAGAGAGGAAGTCGGGCCTTCATCACCCTTCAGCCCCAGGCATTCCCATAAACCAGCCCGGAATATATATACTGTACAAACACAATCATCATAATTGCACAACCACAACTAAACGCTTCCTCTCCTCCTGCCTAGAGTATCAAATTATTGATATCATTAATTTTTCAGGCTTGGCTTTTGTTTCCATTATTTAACCCTAAATGTGCTCTTGGTCTCTAAACACTGCTGGTGCCACAAATCCCCTGAAATGGTCCCCCTGGCCACACATCGCAATTCTTTGGGGTTTTAAAGTAAATTCAAATTCTCTTCAAATTACTTCTAGCCCTGGATATGAAGCAGGGAAAGAAGAAAGAGAGAGAAAGAGAGGCGTCAAGGTTTTTTAGTCTCCTCAGCTCAGAATTCTTGGATAATGACTGGGCTGTAACCGTACAGCGCCGCTCGCAGCCAAATGAAACAATGCCTTCTGCCAGTTTCTCTCTATTTATTTCTCTCCATTTTTCATCCTTCTCTTTTTTCTCTTATTACACACATACTCAAAAAAAAGTCATATAGACAGAATCTGCACTTAATTTGCATGGCAGCCCACCGTTCCCCTCTTTTTTTTGCACATTCAGCAAATACTTAGGCCAAGACCGGGATTTGTGGCTGGTAGTTCTCCAGTCAGAGTGGGGAATATTTTCTGAGAAAATGCACCGGCCAACAAGGTTTCTGCACTGTGGTTATAAACGCTGACCTTCATAAATTAGTTTTAAGTGTACAGACAATAAGAAAGCTTTGGAAAAATAAAACCTCTGTAGTCAGTTTTGTTGTTCAGGCACTTACAAACAGTCTGAAAACACTCTCAGAGGTGTAACATGACTGATTTTATGCTCACACAGCTGGATACTGCTGATCCATATATAGAGAGTTTAATTTTTAAGATTTTCATGGATGAAAGTTGTGGGTGTAGGGTAGACAAAAACAAGTGCATCTGACAAAACTTGACTGATTCATGTTTTACCTAAAGATTAAAAAAAAGAAATTATATTTTGCTTAAAAGTATTTTTGCAGATGTAGATTTATTTATATATATATATATATATATATATATATATATACACACACACACACACTTTGTTTAAATATATTTGTAAATATATAAACAAATATATTTATATTTATAATATATTTATTATTATTATTATTATTTTGATGCTACATTCTTGACAATTAAACACATTTCACCACAATCTAATTACCAAAACAATAGTTAATTTAAAATAAAATAATAATAATAATAATAATAATTCATTTAATTTGGGAAAAATAATTATATATGATTTAAATAGTACATTTGTACTATTAATTTTAAGTACTGACTTTAATTTGTGCTTCTTTAAGTTAAAACTGTTTTACAGTAATGAAAATCATTATTGAAAATAATCAAATAAATTATTTAATTAAAAGTAATTGTTAAAAGTAAAAATATATAGATGCATTACAGCAATTAAATTTAAGTATATTGTACTTAACTTTCATTAAAAAAAAAAGGTTGTAATGCAGAAAATCTTAGTATTAGTAAAACAGTCTTATAGTACCCCTCATTTAATATGTACAATTTATTAATTTAATAATTGGTTTTCGTTAATTTTGGGAGAAATTGAGACCTGGACATGAGACTAATTTTTAAGCACAATTTTCCCATTAATTAATATTACAAATTCTATTAGAATGCAAAAAATAAATAAATAAATAAAATTGGTTTAAGTTTGATCTGGACATTGCTGTAGTCAAGTCAAGTCTACATGTGAAGCAGCCAAAGTTAATGTATATCATTGAGAGACAACAGCTCTGTGAGACACAATGAAGGGCGGGCGAGCGTCCAGACAAGACCTCTGTTGCGTTTGGCAAAGCAGGTGTGAGGCTTTGCTCTGGAACACACAGTGTGTGAGCAACTGATCTGCTGCAAGACTCCTTAAGACGACTCACTCACGCACCCAGCGGCTCTGCGGCCAGACGGGAGGGAGAGAAACGTCTCTGTATAATCTGCCTCTCAAAGCCACCGGTTCATCTCGTCCAAAAGACACAGCAGCTAAGAGTAGGTGTGCCCTGCGGACGGATCCGCTGCATTATCAGCAGCTCATCTTGGTGAAAGGACTCCATATATGGTTGGATTTATGGTTCAAACTGTGGCTCTCAGATTCGGTTCTGCATCACAGCAGCTTGGAGAGGACCGGCGGTGTTGAGATTCAATTGCTCAGCACAATTTTTTCCATCAGACTCAGGGCCCTTTACATGGAAAAACAGAGCATTTCTTTCAACAAATTTTAGAAAACAATATCTTGAAGCTGCATAAATCAGTATTAAAGGAACATTTTGTCATCATTTATGCACCCCGGTCTCGTTCCAAACCTGCATGCATAACTCTCTTTATCAAAAAGTTGTTTTGCAGTATATTTAAACTCATGTTTTCCATACAATGGAGGTTAAAGATTATGTACACTATCAAGCTGCAAAAAAAGGATAATTGAGCAACTTAAAATGCACTGAAATGAGCACTTTAGACTTTGTTTCATCAGCATTAAAGGAATGTAGCCAAATATAGCCAAAACCCTTGTGTTGCTCCAAACTTGCATGCATGACTTTTCTCTCTCTCAAAAAAAAAAAAGAGTTTTGCAGTATATTATATAACTCTTCTTTTCCAAACAAGTAAAGATGATCATTACACACACTATAAAGCTGTGCAGTGCATTGCATTAGACATTTTGCATTAAAAGAATAATTCAGGTAATTATGAAAATTATGTCATTTACTCACCTTTGTGTTATTCCAACTTGCAAAAAAGGATGTTTTGCAATATATTTGAACTCCTCTTTTCTATAAAACAAAAGTCAAAGATTATGGACACTATTAAGCTGTGAAAATGACAAATTAACACCTTAAAATGCATTGAAATCCGTACTTCATACATTTAGCTTTGTTTTATCAGCATATTAATGCAAATTCTGTCATTTACTCACCTTTGTGTTGCTCTAAACCTGAATGCATGGCTTTTTTTCTCAAAAAGAGATTCACTTTTGCAGTATATTTAAACTCTTCTTTTTCATACAGTAAAGTTCTTGATTATGCATACTATCAAGCTGCAAAAAGGACAAATAAACACCTTAAAATGCATTGAAATGAGCGCTGTATACATTTTGCTTCGTTTCATCAGCATTAAAAGAATAATTCAGGCAAAATAAAACGTTTACCTACCCTTGTGTTGTTCTAAACACAATTTTATCTCATGCCATTTTTAAATAATCATAAAAGAGCACTGAAATTAGTACTTTTGACATTTTGCTTTGTTTCATCAGCATTGAAGGAATTTCTTTGCCAAAACAGGAAAATTCTATCTCTGAATCTGTCATTTACTCACCCTCGTGTTGTTCCAAACTTGCATGCATGACTCTTTTTCTCTCAAAAAGAGATGTTCTGCAGTATTTTTGAACTCCTCTTTTTTCTTCCAACTAATAATGTTGATGATTATGCACACTATCAAGCTGTGAAAAGGACAAATAAGCAACTTATTGAAATGAGCACTTTAGATATTTTGATCTGTTTCATCAGCATTAAACGAATGTTGTAGCCAATACAGGAAAATTATGTCATTTACTTGTGTTGTTCCAAACTTGCATGAATGACTCTTCTCAAAAAAAGATGTTTTGCAGTATATTATATAACTCCTCTTTTCCAAATAAGTAAAGCTGATGATTACGCACACTATTAGGCTGTGAAAAGGATAAACAAGCACCTTAAAATGCATTGAAATGAATACTTTAGACATTTTGCTTGTTTCATCAGCATTAAAGGAATAATTCAGGCAAAATATGTGTTGTTTCAAACTTGACACAATACACGGTATGACTCTTTTTTTATCTCAAAAAGAGATGTTTCTTTTCCATGAAAGTGAAAGTTTTTGATGCACACTATCAAGCTGCAAAAGAGGAAAAGTAAACACCTTAAAACGCATTACAATGAGCAATGTAGATATTTTGCTTTGTGTTTAAAGAAATAATTCAGGCAAAATAAAAATATTCTGTAATTTGCTCACCTTTGTGTTGTTCCAAGCCTGCATTTGCATGACTTTTTATCTCAAAAAGAGATATTTTGCTGTATATTTGAACTTAAATTTAACTTAAATATAATATAAATATAACCTAAATTTAACTCATTTCCATAAAATAAAGCTCGTGAATATACACACAGACACCCTAAAATGCATTGAAATTAGTACTTCAGTCATTTTGCTTTGTGTTTCATCACCATATTAAAGCAATAATTCTGTCATTTACTCATCTTTGTGTGGTTCCAGACCTGCATGTATAACTTTTTTTTAGAGATGTTTTGCAATATATTTGAACTCCTCTATCTATAAAAAAAAGTTCTTGATTATGCACACTATCAAGCTGCAGAAATGACAAATACATACCTTAAAACACATTGAAATTAGTACTTTAGACATTTTGCTTTGGTTTTCATCAGCATTAAAGGAATATGTCAGCCAAAACAGGACAATTCTGTCATTTACTCACCCTTGTGTTCTTTCAATCTTGCATTACTTGCATTACCCCCTTTTTTGCAGTATATTTGAACTCCTCTTATCCATAAAGTAAGTTGATGATTATGCACACTATAAAGCTGCAAAACTTAACATTTTTAAAACATCAACATTTTGCTTTATGTTTCATCAGCATTAAAGGAATGTTTTAGCCAAAACAGGAAAATTCTGTCTCTGAATCTGTCATTTACTCACCCTTGTGTTGCTCCAAAAAGAGATTTTTTACAGTACACCTTTTTTTTTCAAACACACCTTATTGAAATTGCTTCATCAGCATATAAAAGCAAGAATTTTCGTAACAGAAAAATTGTCATTTACTCACCTTTTTGTTGTTCCAAACCTGCATGCATGACTTTTTATCTCAAACAGAAATGGTTTGCAGTATATTTGAACTCTTCTTTTCCATAAAATGAAATTTGATGATTATGCACACTATCAAGTTGCAAAATGGACAAATAAGCAACTTAAAAAGCATTGAAATGAGCACTTTAGACACTTTGCTTTGTATTTCATCATCATTAAAGAAAATGCTTCAATCAAAACAGGAAAATTCTGTCAATTAATTACCCTTGCGTTGTTCCAAACTTGCATGCATTACTTTTTTTTCTCAAAAAGAGATGTTTTGCAGTATATCTGAACTCCTCTTTTCCATAAAAGATGAAAGTTCTAGAAAGAAAAAAAAGCAACTTAAAGTGCATTCAAATTAGTACCTCAGACATTTTGCTTTGTTTGCAGCCTAAACAGAAAAATTCTGTCATTTACTCATCTTTGTGCTGCGCTAAACCTGCATGCATGCTTGCGTTCTTTCTCAAAATGATATGTTTTGTAGTATTATTCAACTCCTCTTTTCAATAAAAGTGAAAGTTCTTTTTTATGCACAAGCTGCAAAAAGGGGCTAAAAGGGTTTCATTAAAGGAATAATTCAGGCAAAATAGGAACATTTTGTCACTTACTTACCATTGTGTTGTTCCAAACTTACATGCATTATGACTTTTTATCTCGAAAACAGATGTTCTGCAGTATATTCAAACTCCTCTTTTCAATAAAATGAAATTGGATGATTATGTACACTATCAAGCTGCAAAATGTACAAATAAGCAACTTAGAAAAGCATTGAAATTAGTACTTTGGACATTTTGTTCAGTGTTTCATTAGTATTAAAATAATATTTCAGCCAAAACAGGAAAATCCTGTCATTTACTTACCCTTGTGTTGTTCCAAACTTGCATGCATTACTTTTTCCCCCTCAAAAATAGATGTTTTGCAGTATATCTGAACTCCTCTTTTCCATAAAATAAAAGCTGATGATTATACACCCTATCAAGTTGTAAAAAAGACAAATAAACAGCTTAAAATGTGTTGAAATGATCACTTTGTATTGTTTCATCAGCATATTAAAGCAATAATTCACCCATTAACAAAAAATCTGCGAGTTACTAATCTTTGTGTTGTTTTAAACTTGCATGCATGATTTTTTATCTCAAAAAGAGATGTTTTGCAGTATATATTTAAACTCCTCTTTTCCATAAAATGAAATGTGATGATTGTACACACTATCAAGCTGCAAAATGGACAAATAAGCAACTTAAAAACCATAGAAATGAGTACTTCAAACATTTTGTTTTATGTTTCATCAGCATTAAAGGAATATTTAAACCAGAACAGAAAAATCCTGTAATTTGTTGTGTTAGTTTAAACTTGCATCCATTACTTTTTTCGCTTTTAAAAAGGGATGCTTTGCAGTATATTTGAACTTCTCTTTTCCATACAAGTGAAGCCGATGACTATGCACACTATCACGATGCAACAAAAGTATAAATGAGCAACTTAAAAAGAATTGAAATTAGTGCTTTAGCCAATTTGCTTTCTCAGCATTAATGGAATGTTTTAGCCAAAACAACTCTGCATCTGTCATTTATTCACCCTTGTGTTTTTCCAAACTTGCATGCATGACTTCAAAAAGAGATGTTTTGCAGTATATCTGAACACCTGATAATTATGCACACTATCAAGCTGTGAAAATGACAAATAAGCATCTTAAAATGCATTGAAAGAAACATTTTGAACACTCTGCATTGTGCTTCACATGAAAAAAAGCTTTCAAATGTGAATATTAGCATGTAATAGATCAATGCTCTGCTAAAAGTAAATATCTTCACTTCTATAATCGAAAAAATACAAAGAAATGACTACAAACATACCTGCTGTTATGTCTAGTCAGAGTCTATCACTATAAACTCCATCACACCTCAGAATAACAATGTGTTTTACAAGCATAAAATAATGAGAAAAATTCTTCAGAAAGCTGGATGAGAACTTTAAGAGATTGTGAAGTGCCTGGCGACTGCTCTTGGCATATGATAAGAAATGAAAGTGTCCAGTATTCAGGTCTACACTTACTAGTTGCTGAGTGGAATTCATTTCCAAGGCTGAAAAAAAGACAATAGATATCTGAAACCTTGGTGTTTAGGTTTATTCTCGATGCTGACTTGTTTATTAAACCACACACCTGTGGAAACCATATGTGGTTATGGTTCTGTATGCTATATAAACCAGGGTGCAATCTGTGAAAAAAAGCAGAGGGGGGATGCTTTTGAAAACAACGCACATTATATACCTGTCTTTTTAGGCAAGTACCAGATAATGAGTCTCACATTGTGAAATGTTTTTAATATGACGGAAACGTCTAACGTTATCACAATTTAATAAAAACATTGTAAGTTAGGCCTATTAATTGTAATGATTTCATTTCAAACAATGAATAAATTATAGAGGAAGCAAGCAAAGAAAACAGTATCAACTGAGCTTTTTGAAACTCCGAATCAGTAAACCACTGCGTCGCAAAATGATTTCCTGTTTCGAAGTGCTACAATTCGATCGCAAATCATTTGATTCAGAACAGGACTTCAAGGCACGTAACGCAAAACATTTGATTCAAAATGGGACTTCAAAGCGTGTATGGTGAATAAAAACATTGTAAGTTAGACCTTTTAATTGTAATGATTTCATTTCAAACAACTAATAAATTATAGAGAAAGCAAGCAAAGAAAACGGTATCAACGGAGCTTTTTGAAACAACGAATCAGTAAACCACTGCTTGCAAAATGATTTTCCTGTTTCGAAGTGCTCCAATCGGATCGCGAATTATTTGAACAGAACAGAACAGGACACTAAAACGGGGCTTCAAGGCGCGTATCGCGAATCATTTGATGCAGAATGGGACATTAAAGCGCGTATTGCAAATCATTTGATTCAAAACGGGGCTTCAATGCATGTGTGGCAAATAATTTGATTCAAAACAGGACTTCAAAGCACATATGGCAAATCATTTGATTGAGAACGGGACATTAAAGCATGTAGCGTGAATCATTTGATTCAAAACAGGACTTCAAGATGCGTAGGGCGAATCATTTGATTCAGAACGGGACATTAAAGTGTGTATCGCAAATCATTTGATTCAAAACGGGGATTCAATGTATGTGCGTATCGCAAATCATTTGACTGAGAACGGGACATTAAAGCATGTAGCGTGAATCATTTGATTCAAAACGGGACTTCAAGGCATGTATGGTAAATCATTTGATTCAGAATGGGACATTAAAGTGTGTATCGCAAATCATTTGATTCAAAACAGGACTCCAAAACGTGTAGCGCAAATCATTTGATTCAAAACGGGCTTCAATGTGCATATCACAAATCATTTGATTCAAAACGGGACTTCAAAGCGCGTAAGCGCTCCAATCGGATCACAAATTATTTGAACAGAACAGAACAGGACACTAAAACGGGGCTTCAAGGCGCATATCACAAATCATTTGATGCAGAATGGGACATTAAAGCGCGTATTGCAAATCATTTGATTCAAAACAGGGCTTCAAAGCACATATGGTAAATCATTTGATTGAGAACGGGACATTAAAGCATGTAGCGTGAATCATTTGATTTAAAACGGGACTTCAAGATGCGTAGGGCGAATCATTTGATTCAGAACAGGACATTAAAGTGTGTATCGCAAATCATTTGATTCAAAATGGGGATTCAATGTGCGCATCGCAAATCATTTGATTCAGAACGGGACATTAAAGCACATATCGCAAATCATTCGATTCAAAACAGGGCTTCAAAGCGTGTATCGTGAATCATTTGATTCAAAATGGGACTTCAAGGCACGTATGGCAAATCATTTGATTCAGAACGGGACATTAAAGCATGTAGCGTGAATCATTTGATTCAAAACGGGACTTCAAGGCACGTATGGCAAATCATTTGATTCAGAATGGGACATTAAAGTGTGTATCGCAAATCATTTGATTCAAAACAGGACTCCAAAACGTGTAGCGCAAATCATTTGATTCAAAACGGGCTTCAATGTGCATATCACAAATCATTTTATTCAAAACGGGACTTCAAAGCGCGTAAGCGCTCCAATCGGATCACAAATTATTTGAACAGAACAGAACAGGACACTAAAACGGGGCTTCAAGGCGCGTATCGCGAATCATTTGATGCAGAATGGGACATTAAAGCGCGTATTGCAAATCATTTGATTCAAAACAGGGCTTCAATGCGCATATTGTGAATCATTTGATTCAAAACGGGACTTCAAAGCGTGTATCGTGAATCATTTGATTCAAAATGGGACTTCAAGGCACTTATGGCAAATCATTTGATTCAGAATGGGACATTAATCATTTGATTCAAAATGGGACTTCAAAATGCATATGGCAAATCATTTTATTCAGAACGGGACATTAAAGCACGTATCGCAAATCATTTGATTCAAAACAGGGCTTCAATGCACATATTGTAAATCATTTGATTCAAAACGGGACTTCAAAGCGCGTATCGTGAATCATTTGATTCAAAACGGGACATTAAAGTGTGTATTGCAAATCATTTGATTCAAAACAGGACTCCAAAACGTGTAGCGCAAATCATTTGATTCAAAACGGGGCTTCAATGTGCATATCACAAATCATTTGATTCAGAACGGGACATTAAAGCACATATCGCAAATCATTTGATTCAAAACAGGGCTTCAATGTGCATATTGTGAATCATTTGATTCAAAACGGGACTTCAAAGCGCGTATCGTGAATCATTTGATTCAAAACGGGACTTCAAGGCACGTATGGCAAATCATTTGATTCAGAATGGGACATTAATCATTTGATTCAAAATGGGACTTCAAAATGCATATGGCGAATCATTTTATTCAGAACAGGACATTAAAGCACGTATCGCAAATCATTTGATTCAAAACAGGGCTTCAATGCACATATTGTGAATCATTTGATTCAAAACGGGACTTCAAAGCGCGTATCGTGAATCATTTGATTCAAAACGGGACATTAAAGTGTGTATTCCAAATCATTTGATTCAAAACAGGACTCCAAAACGTGTAGCACGAATCATTTGATTCAAAACGGGACATAAGCGCGTATCGTGAATCATTTGATTCAAAACGGGACTTCAAGGAACGTATGGCAAATAATTTGATTCAGAACGGGACATTAAAGTGTGTATCGCAAATCATTTGAAAGGTGTGTAATGCAAATCATTTGATTCAAAACTGGGCTTCAGTGGGCATATCACAAATCATTTGATTCAAAACTGGGCTTCAGTGGGCATATCACAAATCATTTGATTCAAAACAGGACTTCAAAGCACGTATGGCGGATCATTTGATTCAGAACAGGACATTAAAGCGCATATCGCAAATCATTTGATTTAAAATGGGACTTCAAAACGCATATGGCAAATCATTTGATTCAGAATGGGACATTAAGTGTGTATCGCAAATCATTTGATTCAAAACAGGGCTTCAATGCGCGTATTGCGAATCATTTGATTCAAAGCGAGTATCGTGAATCATTTGATTCAAAGCATGACTCCAAGGTGTGTAGCGCAAATCATTTGATTCAAAATGGGACTTTAAAGGCGCGTATCACAAATCACTTGATTCAGGACTGTAAAGCACGTATGGTGAATCATTTGATTTAGATCGGGACTTAATTTAGAAGAGGTAAGGAGAAATAGATATAATAGAAAATAGACCAGAGGGGGGGAAATCCCCCTCCATCCCCCCGGCAAATCACACACTGTATGTACCTATATATCATCCTTGAAATAGTGAACAGTAGAGATGGCAGAAATGATCGAACCGTTCTCTACTCTCACAGTAGCAGAGTAATTGAAAAAGCAGTCTGTAATTTTATGACGCAGCTGAAACCACATGAACGTGCTGAGGTTGTGTTGTGAAATAGGTTCAGGATGGGTACGATCCACTGGCTTCCCTCGGGCCTGAGGTGGTGGGTTTTAATGAACCATGTCTCCTCTCTGCTCTCTAATGACCATTAATTAAGACCACTGTAATCCCCATTCCAGCCCAGTTTAACCACCTCAGCCAAGATACTAAGCGAGAAACCAGAATCTCAAAACATTAGACTAGTGCCAGCTTACAAATGTTTTTTATCTTATATATACAGACTTTTGACCTGTGACCAAAAACTGCCCAACCTAGATGGGAAGAGGTCGTCTGACTGACATGTAAAACAACCAACCACAGTTTTTTTAAGTGTAATTTCTGATACCATAATAAAAAATTATTTTAAAAAGTTTTTCATGACAGTGTTTAGTTCAGAGTAAGAACCAACCAATATGATGAAAAATAAAGTGAATAATATTATCCTAATAATATTCTAATAATATTAATAGTAATTGCTTTTGGAAATTTTGAATTGTACTAAAAACTACAAAGTAAAACATTAAAACATTATTTGGACAATGTCAAGAAAAATATAACTCATTACTAATATTATTTTAATATCTATAAATGAAAATTTTATTTTTTTTATTTTATTTTGAAGGAATGAATGAATGAATGAATGAATGAATGAATGAATGAATTAATGAATTAATTAATGAACTATTGTCGTAATGTGTTACCATATTTAATATTTTCAATGATAAGGACCCCCAAATATGATAAAAAATAAAGTGGAAAAATAGTAAGCATAGTATTCTAAAATAAATAAATAACTAGCTTTTATTTGACACTTAAATAGGTACTTAGAGATGGTTCAAATTACTACAAATTATAAATTAATTTTTACAACAAACATTATCTGGACAGAAGAAAGAAAATTACAATTTAAATAACATTTCTAATTAAATGACTTAAAGACATACTTAAAGATTATTGAAATTACTACAAATTATTATTTATTACAACAGACATTGTCTGGAAAAAAAATGACACAAATTTCAATTACTTAAAGGTGTATATAAAAATTATCACAATTACTACAAATTATAATTTAATTATTACAACAAACTCTGGGCAGTAGAAGGGAAATATATATATATTAGGGCTGTCAAATGATTAATCGCGATTAATCGCATCCAAAATAAAAGTTTATGTTTACACACTATACATTTGTGTACTGTGTATATTTATTATGTATATATACAGGTCCTTCTCAAAAAATTAGCATATTGTGATAAAGTTCATTATTTTCTGTAATGTACTGATAAACATTAGACTTTCATATATTTTAGATTCATTACACACAACTGAAGTAGTTCAAGCCTTTTTTTTTGTTTTAATATTGATGATTTTGGCATACAGCTCATGAAAACCCAAAATTCCTATCTCAAAAAATTAGCATATCATGAAAAGGTTCTCTAAACGAGCTATTAACCTAATCATCTGAATCAACTAATTAACTCTAAACACCTGCAAAAGATTCCTGAGGCTTTTAAAAACTCCCAGCCTGGTTCATTACTCAAAACCGCAATCATGGGTAAGACTGCCGACCTGACTGCTGTCCAGAAGGCCATCATTGACACCCTCAAGCAAGAGGGTAAGACACAGAAAGAAATTTCTGAATGAATAGGCTGTTCCCAGAGTGCTGTATCAAGGCACCTCAGTGGGAAGTCTGTGGGAAGGAAAAAGTGTGGCAGAAAACGCTGCACAACGAGAGGGGGACCTGCGGAAGCAGTGGACTGACTCTGGAGTAGAAACATCCAGAGCCACCGTGTACAGGCGTGTGCAGGAAATGGGCTACAGGTGCCGCATTCCCCAGGTCAAGCCACTTTTGAACCAGAAACAGCGGCAGAAGCGCCTGACCTGGGCTACAGAGAAGCAGCACTGGACTGTTGCTCAGTGGTCCAAAGTACTTTTTTCGGATGAAAGCAAATTTTGCATGTCATTCGGAAATCAAGGTGCCAGAGTCTGGAGGAAGACTGGGGAGAGGGAAATGCCAAAATGCCTGAAGTCCAGTGTCAAGTACCCACAGTCAGTGATGGTCTGGGGTGCCATGTCAGCTGCTGGTGTTGGTCCACTGTGTTTTATCAAGGGCAGGGTCAATGCAGCTAGCTATCAGGAGATTTTGGAGCACTTCATGCTTCCATCTGCTGAAAAGCTTTATGGAGATGAAGATTTCATTTTTCAGCACGACCTGGCACCTGCTCACAGTGCCAAAACCACTGGTAAATGGTTTACTGACCATGGTATTACTGTGCTCAATTGGCCTGCCAACTCTCCTGACCTGAACCCCATAGAGAATCTGTGGGATATTGTGAAGAGAAAGTTGAGAGACGCAAGACCCAACACTCTGGATGAGCTTAAGGCCGCTATCGAAGCATCCTGGGCCTCCATAACACCTCAGCAGTGCCACAGGCTGATTGCCTCCATGCCACGCCGCATTGAAGCAGTCATTTCTGCAAAAGGATTCCCGACCAAGTATTGAGTGCATAACTGAACATAATTATTTGAAGGTTGACTCTTTTTTGTATTAAAAACACTTTTGTTTTATTGGTCGGATGAAATATGCTAATTTTTTGAGATAGGAATTTTGGGTTTTCATGAGCTGTATGCCAAAATCATCAATATTAAAACAATAAAAGGCTTGAACTACTTCGAGTTGTGTGTAATGAATCTAAAATATATGAAAGTCTAATGTTTATCAGTACATTACAGAAAATAATGAACTTTATCACAATATGCTAATTTTTTGAGAAGGACCTGTAAATACAAACACTTTAAATACATGCATGTATATATTAAGGAAAAATATTTTAGATATATAAAATATTTATATTTATTTATAATCTAAATTGTATATAGTTATAAATATATATACGTAAAAAAATTTTGTTGTAATATATACATGTATGTGTGTGTATTTATATGTACATAATAAATATACAAAGTAAACACATATGTTATGTAAAAATACACTTTTATTTTGGATGCGATTAATCGCAATTAATCGTTTGACAGCACTAATATATATATATATATATATATATATATTAGTGGTGTCAATCGATTAAAAAAAATTAACTAATTAATCGCACATTTTACCGGAAATTAATCGCGATTAATCGCGATTAATTCTACCTGACATTAAAGTTTTTAATTATACTTTTATATTGCAATAATTTCACTTTAATGCTTCAAATTAATGTAGAAACAACATAAAGAACATATATTTGTAATATTTGTTTAACACCATCTTGTTTTAGGACTGAAGGCAAATGTCACTGATTGATTTTCCCCCCTAATTCTTAACCATTGAATATATATATATATATATATATATATATATATATATATATATATATAATCATTCAACATTACAGTATCATTAAGAGCTATCACTTTAACATTTATTAGACTTAAAATAACTAATAATAATAATTTAAGTGAACTTGAAACAATCTTCACACAAACCCATTATAATAAATGTCATATATATATAGTAGCTACCTGTGCCCTTCAGCAAGACAATATAGCCTAAATTATATAAAATTCTATATAAAGATAAAACTTAGTTATTAATTTCCTCTTTTTAATTTTGTTCCTTAATAAACAGACATCACAGCAACTGGTTATAAGGATATTTTGGCTGCTGTTACTTTAAAGGTTGTCACTGCTGAACTTGATCTGACACTGCTTTGACCTATAAATAATAAATTCTTACACGCACAGTTAAGGCAGCTTTAATCGTTTTTTTTTTTTTTTTTTTTTTTTTTTTGTGAATTCATGTTTTACCTGACGATACAACTACGACTTTGCATGCTCGCAGTTTCATTTGGGTTTAATATAGCCTAATACAGCGCGCGTCGGCACATTTGCGCGTGAACTTCAAGAGCGCACGCTACAAGCAGAGTATATAGGCTGACAGGACAATTAAATTCGTTTTTACCGACATATGGCCTGACAGCATCTCATCTGACCGCAGTTCACTAACGTTTTACTTAAGCTCCCCGTCACCGGTACTGCTTCCGCGGTCGTTTGACTCGCGTCTGGTGCTGAAGTAAAGTTGGAGCGCGCATTTGAAAAGTCTCCTGTTTGATGTGTTCGAAGACGCTCTGCGCATTTAAATAAAAGCATTTCATAAGCAGTTGTGAGTGGGGTGGCCCCGCCCATGCGTTAATTGCGTTAAATATTTTGAACGCGTTAAAATGAAAAAATTAATCTCCTGCGTTAACGCGCTAATTTTGACACCACTAATATATATATATTATTAAATGACAAAATATACTTAAAAATTATTAAAATGACTGCAATGTATCATTTAATCATTACAACAGACATTTTCTGGAAAGTATATATATATATATATATATATATATATATATATATATATTTTTTTTTTTAATATGTACTTAAATATTATTGAAATTACAAAAAAAATATAATTGAATTATTACAACAAACATTATTTGGACAGTAGAAAGGAAAATATAACTTTTTTAATAAAATGACTTAAAGATGATTGAAATTACTAAAAAGTATAATTTCATTATTACAGCAGACATTGTTGGGAAAGTAGAAAGGAAATTATAACTTCTTTTAATCAAATGATTTAAATATGTACTTAAAGGCTAAAAAAAAATGTATAATAACCTGATAACCTGATATATGTAAATACCAGTGCTATATTATTGTACCATGGTACAGCCATAGTACTTTTTGTATGGTAAAATTTGCAACGCTATCTAATAAATGAAAGGATGTGTGTAAGCAATAAGTGCTTTTACTTCACTGCACCAATCGGATCAGACTAGTCAAATATTTGTGGTCATAGATGTATATGAACCCAATCTTAAAAGTGTTTACCATGGATTGCTTACATCAGTATTTGATTGTTTAGGAGGAAAAACCGGTTATATATCTGCACGTTTCTCCAAATCAGCAGTTCATCCATCCAAGGGCACTGATGAGTCTGTGGTCAAGCAGTCCGGTTACAGCCACAGAGAGAGAGAGAGAGTTTTGGACAAGAAGATGGAAAAAGGCAAAAGTTACTCCACCCATTCTCTGGAAGATACAAACGAACAGGGTTACACAGCTCAGACAGTCTAGACTAGATCCACTTCAGAACTGTATTCAAATATATATTCCGGCATGTGCCACATCACAACCAATTAGCGTTTCATTACGACATCCAAGTATGTAGTAAGTGTTTAGTAAATCAGCACATTTGATTGTTTTATATGTAAAATAAATGCTGGATTTAGGAGGATGTATTGCTTGAAACATTTCTGACATTGCTGAAATGTGTGTTAAATCAGGAAGGGCAGTAAATGTCTCAGTCTCTGTGATTTACGCACAACGAGGACGCAGCAAACACGCTGCAGGCCGACCGCAAGCATTCATGAACTGAAACACTGGAGATGAAGTGCACATCGACAAACCAGCAGTGAGACGTTATGTCAGTGGTTCACGTCCTGCCATCTTGTTCAGATTAAACTGTAAACATGTTTTGCTGTTGTTGATGATTGATGCATGGCTCTTCACCCAAAAATGAAAATGCTGTCTTCATTCATTCACTCTCACATCCAAAAACCTGTTTCAAACATACATGGCTTCTTTCTTCCGTGGAACATGATATTTTGAAGATTGATTTAACTGCTTTCGTCCATATAATGATAGTCAATGGGGTCCAAAATAACACTGGATGCCACTGGCTGTCATGATATTTTTGTGTTCCAATGCAGATTTGTATGGAAGTATGTTTCCGCCACTGAATAAAAAATAAAAAGGTAATTGCAACTTTATACCTGACTTTTTTTTGTGCAATTCTTTTTTCTTTAGAATTGTGTCATTTAAACTCATAATTTTGAGAAAAAATATCAGAATTCTATAATTAGATTAAAATACTTTGGAATTCTGAATTTAATTTAATTTTTCAGAATTGAGTGTTTATATCTCAGTTGCAAGTTATAAAGTCAGAATTGTAAGACATAAACTTGCAGTCATAAGAAAATAGTCTTATTTACCTCAGAATTGGACTTTATAGCTTGCAATTCTGACTTTATCATTTGCAATTGCAAGTTTATATCTGACAATTCTGACTTCTTTTCTCACAACTGCAAGTTTATATCACACAGTTCTGAGGGAAAAAGTCAGAATTATGAGTTTGTATCATTCAGTTCTGACAAATAAAGTCAGAATTGAGAGATATAAACTATAAATAGTCTTATTTACCTCAGAATTGGGCTTTATATCTCGCAATTCTGACTTTATTATTTGCAATTGCAAGCTTATATCTAACAATTCTGACTTCTTTTCTTACAAATGTGAGGTTTTAATATATAAACTTGCAATTCTGAGAAATTTACTTTATAACACACAATTGCAAGTTTATATCTTACAATTCTGACTTATTTTTTCACAACTGCACAGTTCTGAGAAAAAAGTCAGAATTGTAAGTTTGTATCACATAATTTAAAAAACAAAATTCTTTTTTGGAATTGTCAGTTTGTATCACAATTTAAAGAGAAAAGTCACAATTGTTAGATACAAACTTGCAATTCTGAAAAATAAAGTCTGAATTGAGAGATGTAAACTTACAATTGTAAGAAAATAGCTGTTTTCCCTCAGATTTGGACTTTATGACTTGCAGTTCTGACTTCTTTTCTCACAATTCCAAGTTTATATCACACCACGTTGAGAAAAAAGTCAGAATTGTGAGATATAAACTATAAATAGTCTTATTTACCTCAGAATTGGACAACTGCAAGTTTATATCTCATAATTCTGACTTATTTTTATATCACAATTCCCAGGAAAAAAGTCAGAATATAAACCTGCTATTCTAAGAAATATAGTCAGAATTAAAAGATATAAACTCACAATTGTAAGGAAATAGTTTTGTTTTCCCTCAGAATTGGACTTCATAACTTGCAATTGCAAGTTTACATCTGACAATTCTGACTTCTTTTCTCCCAATTGCAAGTTTATATCACATTTTCAAAGAAAAACTCAGAACTGTGAGTTTGTATAACACAATTCTGAGAAAAAAAAAGTCAGAACTGTGAACTATAACCTTTAAATTCTGAAAAATTAGGTCAGAATTGAGAGATATAAATTTGCAATTCTGAGAATTACAGTCAGAATTAAACTATAAACTCACAATTGTAAGAAAATAGTAATTTTCCCTCAGAGTTGGACTTTATACTTTAACTTTAATTCTAACTTTTTTTTTCACAGCTGCAATTTTATATCACAATTCTGAGAGAAAAAAAAGTCATATCATGCAAATCTGAGAAAGCTGTGAGATAAGACTTTTAGGAAATTGTTTTCCCTCAGAAATGAACTTTATAAGTTTATATCACAATTCTGAGAAAAAAAGAATTGTGAGATGTCAATTGCAAGAAAAAAGTCACAATTCCCTTTTTTATTTTGTATTCAGTGGCAGAAGCGGGCTTTCATAGATTTGAAACAACATGAGGGTGAGTAAATATTGACAGAATATTCTTTTTAAATGTGCATTTAATGAAAACAAAAAACTCTGTTCATGCTCTTTACAACTTTGGATCCATATTTTCCAAACCCACACTTTTCTGGCAGTCTATCCCACATATATACATCAAATTGATTGCAATTCTTTAACATGCATCATTATACTTCAAGTTTGGACCCAAATAAACTAATATGACTCTTAAACAAGATCTACTGGGAATATGAACTGTGCAAAAATAAATAAATAAAATAAAGACAGAGTTGGAAAATGAACCCACAGAACAATAGCAGTTCTTGGAATAATGGGCTATTACAGACTATTAATGAGTAGAAGTAGAGTTTACTGGAGGAAGAGCCCAGCCAAGAGCATTTACAGCATCAAATGAGGTGTGAAGAGCCGAGAAAAAGACAAGGAGGGTGAAGGAGTCACATCTTTAGCTCAAAAAAAAAAAAAAATCAGCTTTATGAGAGCGAACAGTAGTACGCTTGTTGCTTTTACAGACAGAATAATTGCATGGACGCATTTATCCATGACAGAAACCAGGTGAGAACACCTCATGAGGAGAACGAGCGTTAGCGACATTGGAAAGAGTCACCATTACGACAGTACCAAAGCAAGACAAACATATATTAGCTCAGTCTTTAATTCATCAGGTTTTGTGAGCTAAAAAAAATTTATAACGTGGCCCAAAGGGCCAGTGTGACTGCACTGGACCATAAACATCTGATATTTTATAATCTTAAATCTACAGACGTTTTTGTGCTCTGGAGCTCAGGCCAGCTCTCCCTGAGACTCAGCAGGGTTTCAATGCAGATGCCAAGCATTAGAGAACAACAACAGCATTCATAAAGGTGCAAGATTTAGAGTGTTTTAAATATAAACTCCACTTCACTTCACCTGAGGTTTTGCAGACAGTGAAAGAAAATATTTATTTTCCACAATTCTGTTCCAAAACCTAGTGAGCTCCCTACCCAGACATCATAGACGCACTCAGCGACTGTATTAAGTTTTTTCGTTGCGTTTTTGAAAAGTTTTGTGTACAGACGACAATGATTTCAAAATGATCCCATTCACACGGATACACGAAATCAACGAAAAATGCAGAATTACGCATGCCAGGCCAGTAGTTGACAATGTCACATTTTTTGTAAAGAAACACTACACGCCTGTGCACATATGCATACCTATAGACTGAACACTGTTTTCACAAATTAATGTTTTTGTAGTTTACACAGAGATAATAACAGTAGCATTAAAAAAAGAGAAAAAATATAGCTGCAAGCAGCGCTTACCAGGGTTCAAGCGCTTAAAGGCATATTATGTAGCAAGTCTGTGACCTAAATCAATGATTTAAGAAAGCATTTTTGGCAAATCCAGGTAATTTGCCATAAAAATATTATCATTAATATTGTTTATGACTGTTATAGCACCACCTATGATTGAATTTCCATTAAATGTTGCATGCTTGTTTAGAAACACCTGTCGCATCACCAGGTTTCATGAAGTTTAGAGTTTTCCTTTAGGCTTTGTAGGATTTTGGGTAAATTTGGACAGGCCCCTTTTCTAAATGACCCCACTATAGCTTCCCAAAGGGTACATTTCAAAATTTCCAGCATCCCGAGAACTGTACTGCAGGGTTTTTTTCCAAACACTAGGACTAATTCATTGTCCTGTGACCTCAGACTGATCTCTTACATAAGTGTTCTGAGTTTGGTGAATATATCTCATTCTGTTCAGGAGTTACAGACATTTTACTGAAAGTGGCCCTGCCCCAAATGTTTTGGCATCCCTATGCGACAGAGTTGGAAGCTCAACTTTTTTTATATATATTTATTGATATTCACTCTCCCGAGAACTTTGCTGCACTGGTTTGGTTCTGATTAGGCAAAAAACCTAGGACTAGTTCGCAAAAGTAGTTTTTTCAAAAAATCCAAAATACCCGAAAATTTTGTCTGGCTCAATATTGAATCTGAATGGCATGCTTTTTGTCCAGAGTGAGCCAAGGATTTAAATGACATAATACACTTGAGCCTACGACTGATGGTTTAGGAGTTATGAGCGATTTCATACTTCTGATCGTTGAAGCGTCCCCATCAGGCCAGCTGCGAGCCTTGGTGGTGTTGTCGGCAGTGTGAGTACTACCATCCCTCCAAGTTCCAAATCTCTATGTCTTGGTCTGCACAATCAGTTTTACGTGGAGATTGCTGATCCTTGTCCATTCTAAAAATTGTGCTTGAACTCCTAAAAATTTAAACTAGCTTTCAAAAGTTTGTTTTTTTAGGCCCCCCAAAAAGCTGTTGTGTAAATGAATGGTGAAAATTCATAAAAAGTTTTAGTTAAAAAAGGGATTCATGTAAACACCCCGTAAAGACAGCAACAGATGAATCCTTTACAGATAATGCACTTCCAGAATGCACTGCAGCAAGCTCTGTCAGAGTTGAGAGAAATTCTGATTCTAAACATATTTTGTACAAAAACAAAACAAAAAAACAAAAAACACAGCAATAACAAAAAGTTGATTTATTTCACTAATTCCATTCAAAAAGTGAAACTTGTATATTATATTCATTCATTACACACAGACCGATATATTTCAAATGTTTATTTCTTTTAATTTTGATGATTATAACTGACAACTAATGAAAATCCCAAATTCAGTATCTCAGAAAATTAGAATATTACTTAAGACCAATACAAAGAAAGGATTTTTAGAAATCTTGGCCAACTGAAAAGTATGAACATGAAAAGTATGAGCATGTACAGCACTCAATACTTAGTTGGGGCTCCTTTTGCCTGAATTACTGCAGCAATGCGGCGTGGCATGGAGTCGATCAGTCTGTGGCACTGCTCAGGTGTTATGAGAGCCCAGGTTGCTCTGATAGTGGCCTTCAGCTCTTCTGCATTGTTGGGTCTGGCATATCGCATCTTCCTCTTCACAATACCCCATAGATTTTCTATGGGGTTAAGGTCAGGCGAGTTTGCTGGCCAATTAAGAACAGGGATACCATGGTCCTTAAACCAGGTACTGGTAGCTTTGGCACTGTGTGCAGGTGCCAAGTCCTGTTGGAAAATGAAATCTGCATCTCCATAAAACTTCCTGGTATACGGCTGTGTTGACCTTGGACCTCAGAAAACACAGTGGACCAACACCAGCAGATGACATGGCACCCCAAACCATCACTGACTGTGGAAACTTTACACTGGACCTCAAGCAACGTGGATTCTGTGCCTCTCCTCCTCTCTTCCTCCAGACTCTGGGACCCTAATTTCCAAAGGAAATGCAAAATTTACTTTCATCAGAGAACATAACTTTGGACCACTCAGAAGCAGTCCAGTCCTTTTTGTCTTTAGCCCAGGCGAGACGCTTCTGACGCTGTCTGTTGTTCAAGAGTGGCTTGACACAAGGAATGTGACAGCTGAAACCCATGTCTTGCATACGTCTGTGCGTAGTGTGAACAGCCAGCCTCTTTTGCAATGACCTTTTGTGTCTTGCCCTCCTTGTGCAAGGTGTCAATGGTCGTCTTTTGGACAACTGTCAAGTCAGCAGTCTTCCCCATGATTGTGTAGCCTACAGAACTAGACTGAGAGACCATTTAAAGGCCTTTGCAAGTGTTTTGAGTTAATTAGCTGATTAGAGTGTGGCACCGGGTGTCTTCAATATTGAACCTTTTTAGTTATAATCATCAAAATTAAAAGAAATAAACATTTGAAATATATCAGTCTGTGTGTAATGAATTAATATAATATACAAGTTTCACTTTTTGAATGGAATTAGTGAAATAAATCAACTTTTTTGATGATATTCTAATTATATGACCAGCACCTGTATATAGTTTGAAACCTCCATGTTTTGTGGAACACAGTATTTTAGACAAACATATCTAATTTTTGTTCCAAACAATTAAGTCAAACAGGTTTCAAACAACATGAAGGTCAACAAATGCTGACAGAAATTTCATTTTTGTGTGAACTGTCCCTTTAACACTTTACAAGTAATGCAAGTTACACATATCGATTACTTTTTGCTAGTAACTAGTAAAGTAACGCATTAATTTACAAAAAAAAATATCT
Source organism: Cirrhinus molitorella (assembly GCA_033026305.1). Taxonomy (NCBI): domain Eukaryota; kingdom Metazoa; phylum Chordata; class Actinopteri; order Cypriniformes; family Cyprinidae; genus Cirrhinus; species Cirrhinus molitorella. The sequence continues at coordinate 5,938,637 of CM065126.1, read as the reverse complement.
GAGTTACTTTTTCAAAGTTACAATTTATAATTCACCCTTAGGATTATATATTTCACTTTTGGTTTGAAAGGACATTTACCTTTGCAAACAACAGAACAGAACTTTTTTTATATTAAAAACAAACAAGCAAGCCCAGCCCATATGAGAAAAGTAGCGCAAAAGTAACAATACATTACTTTCCATAAAAAGTAACTAAGCACCATAATTAGTTACTTTTTAGGGAGTAATGCAATATTGTAATACATTAAGGTCTTTGCACACTGAGAAAATTTTCTATAGGTGAAATTTTTCTATATTCATCATCCTTAAAAATTCGTCAAGAGCAGAAACCTTGCAAACTTGAGTCTGATGCGTATTAATTAATCAGCTGCGGGAAAAATTTGCAAAGCAATACAAAACACAGTCTTTAAGCAGTGAGGATGATTTTGTTGTCCTCTCTCTTCTTAAAGAGTTTACTTCAGGATGTCAGTGGCTCAGTTTGATGCTTTGCTAGCCATCTGTCTTTATATTCCGTCTCTTTGTATTCCACTCTTGTTTGTCATACAGTGCTTTGTGCTGCGAGACGAAGTGGATCAACTTGTCAGATGCCATTCTTGATTTTGGCATTCGCTTGTACAGTGGCTCTGAGTTGTCAAAACACTTCTCAAAATGCTTGCTACAGATGGGAAAAATGCAGAAAATTGAACCCATTCCAATTTATTTTATGATGGATGAAAGTTTTGGAGGCAGTTTGTAAACATGATTGACACAACATGAGGTCGTATTTAATTTTAGAGTGCAAAAATTACATATGAGAATTTCGGACTCAGTGTGTAAGGACATTTACTTTTAAAAGCAACGCTCCCCAACACTGACCCTCATATGTGACCATAAGTCTGTAAGTGTCAATATTTTGAAATTGAGATTTATATATAATCTGAAAGCTTTCTATTGATGTATGGTTTGTTAGGATAGGACAATACTTGGAAATCTGGATTCTGAGTGTACAAAATATTGAGAAAATCGCCTTTAAAGTTGTCCAAATGATGCTTTAGCAATTTATAATGCCAATAATAAAAGTTTGGAAATATTTATGATAGGAAATTGACAATATCTTCATGGAACATGATCTTTACTTAATATCCTAATGATTTTTGGCATGACATTTTTTTTTTAATATAATTTTGACCAATATTGTTGGCTATTGGACAATGTTTGCACATTGTTTTATTTTTATTTTTTTTCCTCACCTTATACTTTGAAGAGACCAGCCTACAAAAATTGCTTGTTTTCTTTCTGTTAGATTTGTGTTTCTTTTTAAAAGGCCTCATTGAGCTGACCTTATGCACCTCAGTTTTTGAGTGAAAGTTTACAAAATATCCACAAATACTGCCTTTTCTGTCTAAAACTGAGGTGCGTAAGTTCAGATCATATGAGAAAAATATGTTTTCAACTTTAAATCATGTAAAAGTATGTCCAAAAGAGTCCAAAAATAAACGTATGAGCTAGTAAATGAGCATAATGTGGGCATTTTAATGCTTTGAGGAGACTGTGAGGTGTCCTGCATGCCAGCGGACTCGCACAAGCATCACAGTTCAAAGCAGATGAATTTTATTGACAGAGCCAAAGGGAAGGTGGGGGTCCCACAAACCCCAGGCCTAATCCCTCAGAGAAAAGCCTCGCATTTAGGCCCTGGTACACTTAATCCAGGGCCCCTGTTCACAATACACTTCAGATCTTCCTCTGGCCGCTGCGCTTCCGCTTGGGGGCCCATCCGGGTGCCATGAAAAACAAAAAGAGAGAGAGAAAGGTTAGGAAACTACAACACATGGATGGCTTCAACAAATCAAACTCGAGCTGTGATTTACATAAAGCTTCCACACGATCATCGGCGTGTTGATTGAGTGATATAAACATGCAGCGTTTACAATATCTGATCTCGTCCGGCTGCCAAACCAAACACGATGCATCCAAAGGAACACTCTGTTTTATTTACAAGTCAAACGCACACAAAAAAACAACAGCGAGGCTGTAATAAAACCACAAAATTAGAACGCTAACCCCTCATGCCAGGACACGAGAATCACTCACCCTCCTCCTGTCTTCCTCCTTGTTGTGTCCGTGCCAGCACAAACATGTATAAAAAGCACGTACGTATCACAAACACACACTAGTGGGCATTGTGAGTGTTTAGACGGAGCCCCCGTGTCGAGACGGAAAAACAAACTTCTCTGAATGGAGAGATAAAGGAGGCCAGAGGAGAGATAATGTTTACAGGAGACGTGCCTGTTTGCCATGTTTATTCCTATGCAATGAAAGAGCTGAAATAGTTTAAATCCAGGATTCAATGCACAAGTCCATATCTGAGATTTGATTTGATTACAAAAACATACTATTAGTAAATATACTATATACTACATACTACTAGTAAGAAGTTTTAAATTCTTTTGGAGGAAGTCTCTTATCCTTACCAAATGTGACCCTGGACAACAAAACCAGTCATAAGTGTAAATTTTAAAAATTGAGATTTAAATATAATCTTAAAGTTGAATAAATAAGCTTTCCTTTGATGTATGTTTTGTTATGATAGGACAATATTTGTTTGAGATACAGCTATTTGAAAATCTGTAATCTGAGGGTGCAAAAAAATAAAAATACTGAGAAAATCGCATTTAAAGTTGTCCAAATGAAGTTCTTAGCAATGCATATTACTTATCAAAAAATAAGTTTTGATATATTTACAGTTGGAAATTTACAAAATACTTTAATGGAACATGATCTTTACTTAATATCCTAATGATTTTTGGCAAAAAGTAAAATTAATAATTTTGACCCATACAATGTATTTTTGGGTATTGCTACAAATGGGTATCGTTACTCTAGTCTTCGGTGTCACATGATCCTTCAGAAATCATTCTAATATGCTGGTAACAATGTTGAAAATAGCTGTTCTGCTTATTATTTTTGTGCAAGCTGATACTTTTTCAGAAAGTTCAAAAGAACAACATTTATTTGAAATACAGTTTTTTTTTTTGTTAACACTATAAAAGTATTAATTTCTTAAAAAACAATTCACATAAAATACCATTTTAATAGAAATGCAAAGAATATGATGGTATAAGCATGTTTATATGCTTGCACAAAAGTACAAAACATGCAATGCTGCTTATAAAAAAAAATTACAAATGAAAAAAAAACAAAACAAAACAAAACAAGACTGTTCTGTTTAATAACAGAAAGCCAACCTCAGCACCTCAAATCATCTAAATAATCCGAGTCATTGTACTCAACGCCAGTATTTGCGTGGGATGACGGCAAAATTATTACCAGAGGTTACATTATATCCTCACATCTCATTCCATGTTTACCGTTTGCCTTTTCCTCGCTTCCCATCGGTTCATGTGGCCTATCCATGCGGAAACCCAGCGGTTAATTTCGTGAAACATGAAGAGTCTCAGGGCAGAGAAAAATCTTCACCAGTGCCACAAAGCAACCAGTGTTTCTGTCCTGTGGTCGCCACTCCGTGATACTAAATCCAAGTACATTTCTTCAAATCAAACTACACGCTATAAGGGAAAAAGAGGGGATTTAACAAAGTTTGTGTGTTTGAATGCGTTTCAAATAATATCAGAGCATTTACGGTACCTCTTCTGAAAAAGGATGGTGAAATGGATTGTGGAGAATGTAGCCTCAGTGTGGGACACAGTGGTTGGAGATGATCTTGGTGTTCTCCAAAACCTAAAAAAAATACCTTTGGCAGTAGTACACAGGGGAATGTTTAAGGAATAGTTTAACCAAGCATTTAAATCAAGCCATCGAAGATGTAGATGAGTTTGTTTTTTCATGGAACAGATTTGGTGAAATGTAGAATTCCATCACTTGCTCACCAATGAATGCTCTGCAGTGAATGGGTGCCGTCCAAATGAAAGTCCAAACAGCTCATAAAAACGTCACAATAATCCACACCACTCCAGTTCATAAATGAACATCTTGTGTAAACTCAAAAACTATGTTTGTAAGAAACAAATCCATTAAGGCAAGGAGTCAATAATCTATAATAACAGTTCCCCAAGTGAAAAAGTCCATCTCCTATTTTCCTTTCACATCAAAATCCACCATTTTTCCTATTTTGCCTAAATATCTTTTTTTTTTTTTTTTTTTTCTTCCATTTAGTACTGCCCTTCAGAAGCTACAGAAGATACTTACATGTTTCCCAGAAGACAAAATAAGTTAAACTTACCATCTCAAAATCAGTCATTATTGGAAAGGGTCAAATACACAAAAATGCTAAAAAAAGAAGAAAATTGGCCCTGAAACATCTGAAGAACATCAGGCAGTTTCAGGACAAACAAGGGACTCATGAACTATCTCTAAACAAAACAAAACAAAACAAACAGTTGTGGATCATTCAGGTAACAACACAGTATTAAGAATCAAGTGTATGTAAACTTTTGAACAGGGTGATTTTTATAAATTCAGCTATTATTTTCTTTTGTGAACTATATGTAAATGTATTTTATGTGAAATATATTATTCAGGTCAGCACTAAATAAAAAATAACATGCAATTTGTATGATCCCTCTTATTTTTGGTAAAACAATTAACATTTTGCAGATTCTGCAAGGTGTATGTAAACTCTTGACTTTGACTGTATTTGTTTTGAACTGTTTGTTCATTTTTGGGTAAACTATTCCTTCAAGCACTTGAAGATAAAAACAAAAAAATGCACACATATATTTATACATTTAAATTCGTTAAATGGTGATCAGCTGATAACGCTAACTTGACTATCACAGTGCTGATGAATCAGGAATAAATGATTTGGGACAAACTAAATCATTTGGTCTGTCAACACAAATAGCTTGTGGCTCAGAGCCCTCTTAAACACACCATGGCCAAATTTTCTAAAATGGTAAAGTGATGCCTGGTGTTTTTACAGTTCTGGCTCCAGAGGTCCGCTGGCACAGTTCAGCAAACACAGCGCTGAGACACTAACACAGTGTGAAAGCGCCAACAGAGGCCTGAGAGACTAAGAGAGAAAGATAAAACAGTTACAAAGAAGAATACAATACAGAAGAGACATGTAGTCTCAGATGAAACACCCACAGACAATACGATCCCAAAACAATTGCCCGCACATAAAAATGGCACTTGCTTCCACTGACAACTTTAATGTGATTTTTACAACTTATGTGACTTTCTAGAAGTATCAGTTAACCTGGAAACGAAGTCTTGGTTAGACAAACACATCTGAAAAACTAATCACTAGATTCACAAGTTCTTCAGGTTAATGGCATCAAATCTTTGAAAGGCACTTTGCCTCAGACACGAGAAATTTAACAAAAATATTGACCTGTAGAACTATACTACCTGCTTTTATTCAGTAAGAGAAAAAAGATATCAGTTTCAAATAAATGCTGTTTTTTACATCGTATTGATCAAAAAAGACATTATTTACCAAGCCTGTAACCATCTAAATCGATTCTTTCAAAAAGTATTTTTTGCCAAATGCAGGTAATTTGCCAAAGAAATACAGTGTTTTTAAATGTTTATAACGCATTTGCTGACCAGGTTTCATGAAGTTTTGAGTATTTGTTTAGGTTTGATAGGCTTTTGGGTGTATTTGGAATGGCCCCTTTTCTAAAAGACCACAATATAGCTTGCCAAAGGGTAAATTTCAACCTTTTTATTGATAATTATTGACATAGAGAGTCCAGAGAATTGCACTGCAGTGGTTCTTTCCAGATGGAACCTTAGAACAGTTTGCAAAAGTAGTTTTTTTACATTTTCTCATTCATTTAACAAACGGTTTGATTGACAGCAGTGGTTCTAGAGGCAAAGCTGTTCAAAGTAAGGAAGTCTATGGGTATGATATGAAAATTGTGCGTATGTGTAAAAAAACCACACAATATACAATCGTTCATGCCCCTGATAATGCGATCTGAAAAGTGAGTTTAGTGAAGATACCTTATTCTGTTCAAAAGTTCTAGCCGTTTTAGTAACGGTGGCCCCTTCCTCTTTCAAACAATTTGCTGTCTCTTAGCAACAGAGTTGAAAGTTCAACTTTTTTGATGATTCTTGATATTCACTCTCCAGAGAATCTTCCTGCACTGGTTTGGTTCCAATCAGGCAAAAACCTAGGACTAGTTCACAAAAGTAGGTTTTTAAAAAATACAAAATACCCGAAAACTTCTCCAGGGTACATGAGACGACAGTGACATAGGACACTTGAGACTTCAAGTGTAATTTGATAATTATTGACCTAGAGAGTCCAGAGAAACTTAGGACCAGTTCGCAAAAGTAGTTTTTTTTTTTTTACATTTTCTCATTCATTTAACAAATGGTTTGATTGACAGCAGTGGTTCTAGAGGCAAAGTCGTTCGAAATAAGGAAGTCTATAGATATGATATGAACATTGTGCGTATGTGTGAAAAACCACACAATATACAACCGTTCACACCCCTGATAATGTGATCTGAAAAGTGAGTTTAGTGAAGATACCTTATTCTGTTCAAAAGTTTGAACAGAGAATCTTCCTGCACTGGTTTGGTTCCAATCAGGCAAAAACCTAGGACTAGTTCACAAAAGTAGGTTTTTAAAAAAATACAAAATACCCGAAAACTTCTCCAGGGTACATGAGACGACAATAACAGGACACTTGAGACTTCAAGTGTAATTTGATAATTATTGACCTAGAGAGTCCAGAGAAATGTAGGACTAATTTGCAAAAGTAGTTTTTTTACATTTTCTCAATCACTTAACAAACAGTTTGATTGACAGCAGTGGTTCTAGAAGCAAAGTTGTTCTAAATAAAGAAGTCTATAAGTATGATATAAAAATTGTGCATATGTGTGAAAAAACACACAATATACAATCGTTTACGCCCCTGATAATGTGATCTGAAAAGTGAGTTTGGTTGTTCCGTTCAAAAGCAAGATACCTTGTTCCGTTCCATAGCTGTTTTAGTAAAGGCGGCCCTTCCCCTTTCAAACAATTTGCTGTCTCTTAGCAACAGAGAGTCGAAAGTTCAACGTTTTTGATAATTCTTGATATTCACTCTCCAGAGAATCTTCCTGCACTGGTTTGGTTCCAATCAGGCAAACATCTAGGACTAGTTCACAAAAGTAGGTTTTGAAATAATACAAAATACCCGAAAACTTCTTGGTCATGTTGTAGACAGTGTGAGTACTACCATTCCTACAAGTTTCACATCTCTACGACTTATGGTTTGGTCTGCCTGATCAGTTTTACATGAAGATTGCTGATCTTTGGCCATTCTAACAATTACAATAGGGTTTCAGCGCTATGTGCTTGAACCTCTAATAAGTAATGTTTCTTGAGCAGCAAATAAGCATATTCCAATGATTTCTGAAGGATCATGTGACACTGAAGACTGGAGTAATGATGCTGAAAATTCTGCATCACGGGAATAAATTACATTTTACAAAAGAAAACGGTTCTTTTAAATTGTAAAAATCTTTCACAATATCACTATTTTTACTGTATTTATTGGTAAGCATTGAAGTCAACTGTTTCTGATCAAAACTAGTTGAACACTTTAAATGTCAGCCAAACGATCTATTCCTGTTAAAGCGTTCAGAAAAAGCTGAGATAGTCAAATGCATTATTCATTATTCATGTAGCTATCCAACGACATGATGGATTGCATCAGATGTCAGGTGACTCCTGACGAGGTCTCGCTGTTCATTTTGCACGTTCTCTGGATCTACCGCTGGCTCTCGCTCTTGGTTAAGCACCAAGGCCACCCACCCCTTCTCACCAGAGCCAGTTCTGCCGACAAAACACAGCGTCTCAAGCCAGACGCGAGTGAGTCAGCTGTCTGCATCAGCATTCACACATTACTCTTTAGATCTGACCGAAGCACAGGAACGAGGACTGGAGTTTGGCCCAGAGAATGTCACCTACAGCTGGATGATGCTTTAGTGCTCAAGCACAAAAAATCTGATGTTTCAAGTCTCACAAACGTCAACAAATCGAGACCACACCAGCAGATTATATCTTTTTTTTTATTTTGTTTGAAACAAAACAATATTAAAATAAAAGCACTCGAGCTAGTACTTCAACCAAAAGACAAAGTGAGAAAAGAAAAATCTGTTCCACAGGAAAATGGACCGATTCAACCCTCCATCTAATCCAGTAACGAGTCTTTCATCGTATCACTTCCATTGCTTTGGATAGTATCAGTCACTTTAGAAGAATATAAATATCAGGAACATTGACGACTTTGGGAAAGCAGTGATCTGTCACCAAGCGTTTCAGCATCACAACGATCTAGAAATACCCAGCCAAATAGATTTAAAGTGAGGGTTTGCCCTACGGACATCATTCCTTGTTATATGGCTAGTGAAGATGTGATTGGTGAGTTGTAAATGGGTAATATTTTGGGATACAATATGAAATAACATGTGCGTGTAGCATGTGTGCGAGTGTGATTATTACAAAGCGCTGCTGGCCAGAAAATATAAAAGTAGAGTTCAAAGAGATTACGAAAGACTGGGTGAGTGAAGCAAAGCACAGCAGTACAAAAAAAGAACAAAACTGTACACACAGATGGGGGAAAGACTTCTGGAAGAGGAAAAAGACACAAAAAAAGATGAAAAGCAGACAAATAATCAATCAGGAAGACAATAAACAGGCAACACTTACATGTTCTGAAAGACAGACAGAGAGAAAGAGAGACAGACAGATGGGTGTAAGGTATATAAAGGGACTCTAGGCTCTGTAGAGCAGGATTCTCTCTGCACATGTCTGGCCCACCAGACTGGCATACTGCTCCACTTCCTTCTCGTCGTTCGAACCCTTCCGCTTGCGGGCGTAGGCCGCGTAGGGCATCACTGTCCTCCTGTGGAGCACTAACACCCTGCCTAGTTCCTTCAGTGCGTGAGCATCACCTACAGAAAGACACAGAGGCGAGAAAAGTAAGACAAACCCTGAAAAACTACAATTCTAAAGTTTTGAGTGTTAAAATTCAAAGAAATGCGTATAACAGTCATTTTTGAACTGAAAAAGCACATTTTTGAATGAAGGGTTTATACAGATACTGTCAAATTTAATTGCAGGACTTTTCAAGCACTACTTGATTCAGAGATTTCACTTATCAAACAATATCTTCTCTTTCCAATTCTAAAACTAAAAAAATAAAGTGAATAGCATGCAAAGAATTACTAGTAAAGTATTAGAAAGTATGCTACACTTTTACTTTACAGTTAGAGATATCTGTGTATACTTTCTTTTTATAACTGTACTGCCTTAATGGTTTGATGATTTCTACTGTTAAAAAAAAGAAATAAAAATGAAGTATTTGCAAAATCTCTCCGAAATCCTGATCAGAAACAAACGATTTGCGATATGTGCTCCAAAGTCGCGAACTGAACCCGCACCAAAGTCCCGATTTGAATCAAGTGATTTGCAATATGCGATTTAAAGTCCTGGGGCCCGTTGCATAAACTATGTCACTATGTTACTATGTTAAGACTGTGTCTTAAGAACTAGTTTTACCAACTAGCAATAGACAAGAGATAAATCTGTCTTACTTTTCATACTCATTTTAGACCAATCTATCATTTTGTAACTGAATTAAAAAAGTTATGACTGTTCTTGAGAAAAAAAAAAGAGAAAAAAAAAAAAGGTCACGATCCAATTGGAGTGCTGTGAAACAGTGAATCATTTGCTTAGCTCGCTAGTTTTCTGACATTAACTGAAATAGCGAAAGAGGTATGTTTTTTTAATTTTGCATGAAAAGATATGTGCTTATTGAAAAAATTCAACGCTTATTTCATAGATACATTGTCTTTCAATAATTCAAGCACTTTTCACATACCTCTTTAGAAATATTGCTATTTTCAATGGTTTTCCAGATTTTTGAATGTAGGGTTTATACAGATGCTGTCAAATTAAATGTCAGGACTTTTCAAGCACTACTTGATTCAGAGATCTCACTTATCAAATGATACCTTCTCTTTCAAATTCTAAAACAAGATAAATAGATAAATAAAAATATACTACCAAAAAATGGCAAAAATAAAGTGAAGCACATGCAAAGAATTACTAGTAAAGTACGCTACACTTTTACTATAGTAAAACCACAGTTAGAGATTTGTATTTGTGTATACTTTCTTTTTATAACTGTGCCTTAATGGTTTGATGTTTTCTACTGTTTAAGACAAAAAGACATCTGATGAACTGTTTTAAATCAGAAAAAACATTTGTGAAATCTCTTCGAAATCCTGATCTGAAACAAATGATATGCAATATGTGCTCCAAAGTCACGAACTGAATCAAATGAGTCGTGAACCTGCACCGAAGTCGCTATTTGAATCAAGTGACTCTCGATCCGCGCTTTGAAGTTCAAATTAAAGCTAAAGATTTGCGAACCCGCTCTGAAATTCCGATCTAAATTAAATGATTCGCAATTTAAAACCCTGATTTAAAACAAATGATTCGCGATCCAATTGGAGCGCTTTGAAACAGTGAATCATTTTGTGACGCAATGGTTTAACTGATTCAGAGTTTCAAAAAGCTCAGTTTCAACAATCGCTACGATTTTAAAATGAAAATGAATGGCTCTTTTAATTTGATCTGGTTTTTGCTAGTGAATGACTTGAAATGAATGATCCAAGTCACAAGTTTGAATCAATCGGAGAGATTTAGTTCATCTGTTCTGCTTTTCACGTCCTCAGAGGTATAATTTTTTTGAATTGACTTTTGCATGAAAGATATGTGTTTATTTCATAGATGCATTGTCTTTCAATAATTCAAGCACTTTTCACATACCTCTTTAGAAATATTGCTATTTTCAATGGTTTTCCAGATTTTTGAATGCAGGGTTTATACAGATGCTGTCAAATTAAATGTCAGGACTTTTCAAGCACTACTTGATTCAGAGATCTCACTTATCAAATTATATCTTCTCTTTTAAATTCTGAAACAAGATAAATAGATAAATAAAGATATACTACCAAAAATGGCAAAAATAAAGTGAAGCACATGCAAAGAATTACTAGTAAAGTATTACAAAGTATGCTACACTTTTACTATAGTAAAACCACAGTTAGAGATTTGTATTTGTGTATACTTTCTTTTTATAACTGTACTGCCTTAATGGTTTGATGTTTTCTGCTGTTTAAGACAAAAAAAATCAGAAAAACATTTGTGAAATCTCTTCGAAATCCTGATCTGAAACAAATGATATGCGATATGTGCTCCGAAGTCACGAACTGAATCAAATGAGTCGTGAACCTGCACCGAAGTCGCGATTTGAATCAAGTGACTCTCGATCCACGCTTCGAAGTTCAAATTAAAGCTAAAGATTTGCGAACCCGCTCCGAAATTCCGATCTAAATTAAATGATTCGCAATTTAAAATCCTGATTTAAAACAAATGATTCGCGATCCAATTAGAGCGCTTTGAAACAGTGAATCATTTTGTGACGCAATGGTTTAACTGATTCAGAGTTTCAAAAAGCTCAGTTTCAACAATCGCTACGATTTTAAAATCATTATAAGCGATGTTGAAATTTGAAAATGAATGGCTCTTTTAATTTGATCTGGTTTTTGCTAGTGAATGACTTGAAATGAATGATCCAAGTCACAAGTTTGAATCAATCGGAGAGATTTAGTTCATCTGTTCTGCTTTTCGCGTCCTCAGCGGTATAATGTTTTTGAACTGACTTTTGCATGAAAGATATGTGCTTATTTCATAGATATATTGTCCTTCAATAATTCAAGCACTTTTCACATACCTCTTTAGAAATATTGCTATTTTTCAAGGGTTTTCCAGGCCTAAATTTCAAAAAGTCAAATTCAAGTCCTTCAAGCACTTTAGGCACCTTGTACGAACCCTGTGAATGTTGCAATTATTCAAATTCTGCTTCCTTACAATTAAATTCAATTTGTAAGTCTGCATTTTGTTTGCCACCTCAATTCAAACTTAAATTCAAATCCAGGAACTTAACTGGACATTAAAATGCATTCTCAAGTCAATTCCAAAAAGTTAGACAAACGCTGAAAAAACTGAAGTGTCTTTTTCTTAACATGAAAAACCAGTTTGAAAAACTAGTCTTAAGTCTTTAATGTCACATGATCCTTCAGAAATCCTACTAATATTCTGATTTCAAGACACATTACATATTATCAATATTGAACAGTTTTTGTGAAAACACAAATTTTTTTCAGGACACTTTGATGAACAAAGTCAAAAAGAGCTGGCTAGTATTTACTTTTGTAACATTCTAAATGTCTTTACTGTGACTTTTGCTCAATTCAATGCATTCTTGCTGATTAAAAGTTTTAATTTTTCAAACAAACAAAAATAAATCTCTCAAACTGTTGAACAGGACTGCATATGAAATGCTACCTAAGAGTAGGCAGAATAAACACCCAGGTAAGCAACCACAACGCCTTAGCTTTAACATTTGTGCAGGGAAACGCAATGTACATTTTCGCTTTTGCCTAAAAATAAAGCCAAGGAAGGCAGCCCTCCAACTAACAAAGCTACTTCAATTTTACATCCTTCACTGAAACAACATGAAGTCACTGGGTGGAGGGATAAACATCAGTGCACGTGGCCTGAACTCAAAGGTTCAAATGAGGGTCAGGTGCAGATTCAAACTTACAATTAGCCAGGTATGAAGATGAAAAAGGATCCCTCCACCCTTAGGCAACGTCATCGGGTCAGTCAGGGTTACTACAGCTTGACCTCAATCGTCACAAACATAGAAGCAGGACCGTTCCAAAACCAGCATCTCAGAGCAGAACAGCCAAAAACGTGTAACAATGACTCCTTCAGTGAAGGAACAGCTTGGTCGGTTCTCATTTGTTTATAGGACTTGACTCCTGCAAGCCAAAATTCAGACACACATTGCGTATTCAGTCAAGAAGCCAACACCTTCCCCCATGAGCTGTTAAAACAGAAATTGCTGAAGAAGAAGGGGAAAAAAAGAAGCAGTCATTTGTGGAAGCCTGAAAATGGCCCTCCAAGGCAGCAGGACATTAAAATAGGAGAGAAAAAACCACTAGGCCTGGCTGACTAACTCAAATGAAGAAATACAACGTCAACTCAAATAGCTATGGAAGCCCGTTCCCACCACTGAATAAAAAAAGGTAATCGCAACTTTTTTGCAATTCTGACTTTTTTTCCCAGAACTGTGAGATATAAACACACAATGGCGAGTTATGAAGTCAGAATTTCTAGATATAAAGTGAGAATTGAGGGATATAAACTCACAGTTGCGAGAAATAATCACAATTGCGAGTTCTTTTCTCACAATTCTGACTTTTTATCTCTCAATTCTGACTTTTTTCTCAGAATTGCATCATATAAACTCACAATTCTGACTTTTTTCCCCAGAATTGCATCATATAAACTCACAATTCTGACTTTTTTCCCCAGAATTGTAAGATATAAACACACAAAGTCAGAATTTCTAGATATAAGGACAGAATTGAGGGATATAAACTCACAGTTACGAGAAACAGTCACAATTGCGAGTTCTCTTTTCACAATTCCGACTTTTTTCCCAGAATTGTAAGATATAAATGCACAATTGCGAGTTATAAAGTCAGAATTGCGAGATATAAACTTGCAATTCTGACTTCTCTTTTCACAATTAGGACTTTTTATCTCTCAATTCTGACATTTTTTCTCAGTTTTGCTGCATGTAACTCGCAATTATGAATTTGTTCTTGCAATTGTGAGTTTATATCACACAATTCTGAGAAAGAAAGTAAAAATTGCTAGTTTGAATCGCAATTCTAGGAAAAAAGTAAGAATTGTGAGATAAGTTGCAATACGTTTTTTTAAATATTCAGTGGCTGAAACAGGTTTCCATAAATAGAAGAACTGAGCCTAAGACCCTATGAAACAAGGCTTTGTTAAGTTAACTTTCAAAATGGTAAATGTTTTTAAAAATTTGAATTTTGACATTCTAAAGAAGTAGAATTCCAACATTTGAATTTTTGCTTTTCAGTTACATTTAAACTCAAAAGGATCATTTAGAATGTTGCAATTATTTGGAATTCTACTTCCTTCAATTCAAATTGCAATTCCACCACCTCGGTTTAAATTCAGGAACTGAATTTGAATTTAAAAAGTGAATTTAATGAGCTACAGAATATACTAAAATAAAATAGTACTTACTCAAATACTACAAATTGAGTAGACAAAAAGCTGGCACTTTTAAATTCTGGCATAAAGGACTAGGAAAATCATGTAATATTGCACAAACTGACAGAAATACACAAACTATAGGCCACCAGCCTTAAATAGAGCTGAAGGAACATGAGGGAAAATAAACACCGGGATATGCGAAACTCCAGGCCAAGAGTGACAGATGAGGAACAATATATTGCTAGGGATTTTTTTGTTTTGTGAAAGTTATGATTGTTATTAACAGATCTGACACCAGCTCACGGCTCTGACTCTGTGAAGTGCCTCATCTGGAAGCCAGCTGACAGAGATTTCATGGGGATGCTGGGTAATGTAAATTAGCCCTCATCATTTCACACACATAGGGGGTAGGGTTTAATTTTCACTGTTTCCCTGTAATATAACCAGTAAAACTCATCCGCCACACAGACACTGCTCAAACTTGGCTTCGGGTTTTGTGGGAGATTAAGGGAATGAGAAAAGGGAAGATTGGTTGGGGGGTGGAAAAGAGAAATGAAATATAAAACGCGAGCACAACTACAGTACCCACACTGTGCTCTCATTTTAATACAAGAGCAAACACTGTTGAGAAGACCAGCGTATGTGGTGTTCTTCCAGATCACATCATTTGACCAGTAACCACAGTATTTAAACGGTCTGAACTAGTATAGTAGGAAAATTCAGCCTGGGATAAGATGTTCTTGTTGGGAAAAATAAAATAAAATGGAAACAAGATTGATTAGATGCACTCTGTACTTGCGCACTGTGGTCCCACAAAGTATTTGAACACTTATGCAACGCCTAAAAATGCCTGAATTTTCTTTTATCATATGCAAACATATAAGATGAAATGACAACTGCAAACAAAAGACAATGACAACCACAATGAACAGAACATCTATTGTTTGATTTCAAACCTAATCTTTCTTTCAAACAAAATAAATGAAACATGTGTTAATATTTTGCTATCACATGCTGAAGAGGCCTTATAAATGTACAAATCTGTATGTTCTGCATCTGATTTGACCTGATCCTGGTCTGTAATGGAGAAAGATGCGAGCTACTCCAGACTGTAATACGATAGCAGCGCGCAGACAGATAAAGCAGGATAAATAGAGTGCGAGGAAGACAGACAGCAAAAGAGTGAGCGAGAGAGAAAAAAATAGGAGAGAGGAAAAAGAGAGGTAGCTGGCAGTCCATCACACTACATCCAATAAATTATAATAAATGAAGAGCAGACGAGACCCGTGAACAGCAAGTTCTGGACGTTCTCTCATAACCGTATGAAGCCCCTGCCTACACCCCCAAACTAAACATTGAGAGCTTTATTATTTCCACTCAAAAAGAAGAAAAAACATTCCCTGGAAAACCCCTTCAGGCGCTCAACGCTCGGTTTCTGTCCCAGAAAGGTACTGCACGAAAGCTTACTTTATACTTTTATACGGCATGTCTTCATTTATTCATCCACTGGCGCTTTTTTTTTTGCTTGCAAACAGTAGTTCCTGGAATTAAATAAGCTTTGGGTTTAAAATTCAAGTCAAGCCAAAACTCAAAATCAGCACAAATGTGATACCTTGAATAGTGAACTGAGGACCGCGGTCCTCTGGGGTAAACAGGTTGCATAATACATTAGCATTTTAAAGAGACAACCCAAGTAAATGCATCTAAAATGTGGGAGAAAACATGCTCAGCATGGTATTATGCAACTCGAGTGGGCATATTTCACCAAGAAAAAAGTTTAGAGGTACCTCTTATGAATTTTTGGTCTGAATTAGGGATGTAAGCGACAGGGCGAGAAGCAAAACTCGATATTATCGTGGTCACATGACGAAACAATAGGTCTTCCAGGCAAAAAGAGTAGTTTTTAAAATATATTTAAACTTCTTATTCTAACATAAAAGTTGTATTTTTGTCCATTATGTTTTGATATAGTATCTGTCATACAAACAAACCGAAAGTGCAATAAACACTATGTTCAGGCGATCAGCTCGTGATCCAGTGTTTTCTGTGCCTCAAAACGTCTAAATGAGTAAACTCATTTATTGCTTTAACTGAGTTTATGTGCATTCACATGTTTGGGAATGCAACGGCCACCAGTTATGCTTTATTTTTGCGGCAGATGTTTACAGCATTTCACTAGATTTGTAGTGAGACGTGTCTTTGTAAGCCTGTTTTCTGTCAAAATTAAAGGTCTACTGTTGTTTCCATCAAAATAAAGGTCTAAAAGTGCAGTATGAATTGCTGACAGCTAGCGGTCCAAATCCTGCAGTCCAAATGCTAAATATCTCTTTCAAGTGTAGAAATTAGGAAATGTACTGTAATTTTCCTACTGTAGTAAAGCAAAGTAAAGTAAATATTCCTATGAAATATATATTTTAATTTATTTTGCAGTGCTATTGTTTTACAATATTTGGCTATTACTGTCATTGTTGTTGTTATTATTATTTTATTCTAATTAGTTTGGCTTCCTAAAACACCAGTGTGAATGTAATTTAGGCTAAGACAGTATATCACAAATAAAAAGAGGGTTGAGTCTAGGACTGCAACAAACGATTATTTTGATAATCGATTAATCTAACGCTAATTAATCAGTAGACTTTTCAGCTTTTGCAATTAGTAAAAATATTATGTTGTACATATTCTAACAAATAAAAGTCACTTCAGTTTTAGAAAAGCATATGTGATTACAATTATTACACTTATTATATAATTAACTGGTAATATTTTACACTAAGGTTCATTACTTAATATTAGTTAATATGAACTAAAAATGAACAAAACTTTTACAGCATTTATTAATCTTAGTAAATGTTCATTTAAACATTTACTGATGCATTTATTTAAAAAAAAATGTGTTTTTGTAACATTTGGTAAATGCACTGTGAACTAACATGAACAAACAATGAACAGCTGTATTTATTAACCAACATTAACAAAGATTAATACACAAATGTAATAAATGTATTGTTCATTCATGTTAATGAATACATTAGCTAATGTTAACAAATTACACCTTATTGTAAAGTGTTACAAACAGATGTATTTGGCACACAAAATGAGACGACAGACAGAGAAACTGCCTTATAAACATCATCTCCTTTTGTAAGTCATACGAATACGAAACTAAATAAAGGTAAGTGATAAGAGGCTCTATTTATTGGATAAACTATTTTATTCACAACATAATTTAAAATCTTAATATACCTTATAGGGTTATGATAAGCAAAACAGTCCTGAGCTAGATCAAGCTTTGATCTCTGTAAACCAAACAGAAAAAAAAAAAAAAAAAATCAGTTTAATTCAATATTTTTTTCCCACTAAAAAAAGTATTTTATCATTAGCTAGCTCCATACTGGAGAGCTGCTTTTTAACAGGAAATCAAGTTGTAATTCTAACTGAAAGAGATTTAAGGCTATCTACTGCATAAAGTACTATATAAATAAACGTGATGTGACCGGACATTACTGGAGTAAGTTAACGTTACAGATCTGCAGAGCTTGTGCAAACATCCACATCTTTGTTTTTGTTGTTTTTTTTTGTCTTTTTCCGAAAGTGCACAATATTGATATAATATATTGACATACTCATCCATATGCTGCTTAGATTCTGCTGCGTTTGCTCTGAAGCGCTGTGTGAATTACAGTCTTGTGCTACAGTGCCACATTGGTCAAACCACATTATTGCATGCTCTTATAAAAAATAGCTGTCAACAATCGTTTATTGTCGATAATATCAACTAATCGTTTCAGCCCTAGTTGAGTCCCCTTAATGTTCAGGTACAAGTCAATTCACTTTTTTCTGACTTTAGTTTTCTTAGTTAAGAACATGGGTTGGAGCTCTTAATTTTCAACTTTCAAAGTGCTTTAGATAAAATAATTAAACTTTAAAAGGTACATAATTGAATTTTTTTTCCAATTCTTCATTTGTCTTTTTTTTTTAAATATCGCAATAAATATTGTATCGTCAGATATTGTTGTTTTCAAAGGCTGCATGCAAAAACAAACACACAGCACGATACGAGCAGTCTGACTCGTGAACAAATGACTTTTATGACTGATTATTTTAATGAATGACAAATCCGAAACAGTCTAACGGATGTATTATAACCAACTAATTTTGATTTCATGACATCATGTAAACTATACATCACATTCAGCAAATACAATAGACCTTGAGAGTAAAAGAAAATGAAAGCAGCGTTGAGATATCAAACAGCAATAAACAGTTCAGAATGAAAGCTTTTAGCTGCTCAATTAGGCACGACAATAACACTGTACAGAGCCGTCACGACAGTTGGGCTCTTTTTATTCGGACAATCCAAACATCCGCTCTGTATATAAACACACTCCTTCCCCCGACCCATTCTTACTCCATTCATCCATCCTCTAACTCGATTAACACTCCCGTCAAACGGCATCAGGCTTTCTCAATCAGCCGCGCCGGAGGTTCACCGACATGCTGCTTCAGGGCCAGATCTGTCCCGGGATCAAAGGTCAAAGGTGATGAATTGAACTTTCTCTGGAATGAGAGCGATGGCTGACCAAAGAGGTTTCTGAAACCCCGGCACGCTCCTCAAAGAGGAGGAGGAGGAGGAGGTGTGGAGCAACTACAGACGCTTTCTACAGAAACACGTTTTTTGTAACATACGAAAACTATTAATTCAATCTTTTGTACACTACCAGTCAAAAGTTTGAAATAATTAAGATTAATAATTGTTTCTTGAGCAGCAAATCAGCATATTACAATGATATCTGAAGGATCACGTGACTGAAGCCTGAAGACTGGAGTAATGATGCTGAAAATTCAGTTTTGCATCACAGGAATAAATTACATTTTATTCCAGTGATGACTTCATTCAAATGCACTGAAAAATCTCAATTATTCAAAGCTTTTGGCCAGTAATGTAACTCTAACTACAAATGATGATATAAATATCCATTCGTCGAGTGAGTAACATTAATTCAGCAACCGTTCTAACAGATTCAGCAAGTAATTTGTTAAACTGATTCAAACCGATAACTTTGCGTGTTGGCAGCGAATACGGCACAATAAAAATGAGTTTATTTTTCTCATCACATTTAATTCAGACTTCAAACTCACAAATCAGATAAATTATAGTTTCTTTCGCCGTGGTGCTGTAGATTCAGCCTAGACTGTCAGCCCCAAAGATCAAGAGCAGTGTAAACAAAGCCACATAAAATAACAAGTTTCACAACAATTTTGTAGCATTCATGTGCACTCGCAATTACTCTGGCATGACCTGAATTCTGTCAGTTGGGATAAGCACATAAGGTCAGTTCGGTACTCTGTCACAGGCCTGGTCCATAAGCTTTGATAAACAGATCTAGACAAATACAATACAGACTCACAGCCAGATTTACCTTATCAGGCAGTTACCCCATGATTGAAGAGTTCAAGCAGTATGTGAGTAAACATACTCCACAGACACTTCATTAAAGTGAGCTTCATCCTCGGGATTGATTATTTGCTGCCCTGACTCTGTACTGTTTTCTTCAATCACAGAGGCCCCTGACAGAATGTTTTAGTTTCAACTCTGAACTCACACAAAATAAAATCAATCACATGTTGGTTGAGGATGGTAGAGGATGAAAGATCTGTTAGATCAGGACAAATATATTATTTCAGATAGACCACCAGTACTTCATCACATATCACAGCTAAAACAAGAACTAGTCTGAACCGCAAACTGTTTTTTTGTGTTACATTCACACAGTTAAAAAAAGGTAACGGAAAATGGCAATTCATTTAAAGAATGGGAAAAAGAGTTAGAAAAAAAGACTTTTAAAATAAAAAGATGTTTAAAATCACTTAATGTTATGATACACGAGAACTGATGTGTGGTGCCACTGACATCAAACCTGGCGTGTCACAATGCACATACACTGAACAAAATTATAAACGCAACACTTGTTTTTGCCCACATTTTTCATGAGCTGAACTCAAAGATCTAAGACTTTTTCTAAGTACACAAAAGGCCTATTTCTCTCAAATATTGTTCACAAATCAGTCTAAATCTGTGTTAGTGAGCACTTCTCCTTTGACGAGATAATCCATCCACCTCACAGGTGTGGCATATCAAGATGCTGATTAGACTGGCCACAACAAAAGGCCACTCTAAAATGTGCAGTTTTATCACTCAGCACAATGCCACACGTCGCAAATTTTGAGGGAGCATGCAATTGGCAGGAATGTCCACCAGAGCTGTTGCCCATGAATTGAATGTTCATTTCTCTACCATAAGCAGTCTCCAAAGGCGTTTTAGAGAATCTGGCAGTACATCCAACTGGCCTCAAAACCGCAGACCATGTGTAACCACACCAGCCCAGGACCTCCACATCCAGCACCTTTTTTTTACCTGCAAGAGCATCTGAGACCAGCCACCCTGACAGCTGCTGCAACAATCGGTTTACAAAACCTGCACATTTTAGAGTGGCCTTTTATTGTGGCCAGTCTAAGGCACATCTGTGCAATAATCATGCTGTCTAATCAACATCTTGATATGCCACACCTGTGAGGTGGATGGATTATCTGGGCAAAGGAGAAGTGCTCACTAACACAGATTTAGGCCGATTTGTGAACAATATTTGAGAAAAATAGGCCTTTTGTGCACATAGAAAAAGTCTTAGATTTTTGAGCTCAGCTCATGAAAAATATGGGCAAAGAAAAAAGTGTTGAGTTTATAATTTTGTTCAGTGCACATAAATGAGATTTAAAGAGATACTCCACCCAGAAATGAAATTCTGTTATCAATTAGTTACTCTTATGTCGTTCCAAACCTCTTCCCAGAAAGGAAAGTAAATATGTGACTCTGGATCACAAAATGCATTTCCTACCTTACATATATCAAAACGTAACTGTTGATTAGTAATATGCATGGCTAAGAACTTCATTAGAACAACTTTAAAGGCGATTTTATATCTCAATATTTTGATTTTCTACATCATCAGATTCCAGATTTTTAAATAGTTGTACATCTTTGCCAAATATTGTCCATCCTAGAAAACCATACATCAATGGAAAGCTTATTTATTCAGGTTTCAGATCACACATCAATGTGACCATGGACCACAAAATCTGTCATATAGGTCAATTTTTTGAAACTGAGATTTACACAATCACCTGAAAGCTAAATAAATAACCTTTCCATTGATTGACAATATTTGATTTACATCTATTTAAAAATATGGAATTGATGTATAGTTTATTAGGATAGGACAATATTTGGATGAGAGACAACTATTTGAAAACCTGTAATCTAAGGGTGCAAAAAAAAAATCTCCTTTAAAGTTGTCCACATGAAGTTCTTAGCAATGCATATTACCAATCAAAAATGTAATTAAATAAAATTTTTATATATCTACAGTAGGAAATGTACAAAATATCTTGACATTATATATATTTTTATATATAATTTTTACACATACAATGTATTTTTGGCTATTGCTGCAAATATACCCATGCTATTTAAGATTAGTTTTGTGGTCCAGGGTCATAAATCTCAATTTAAAAAAACTGACCCTTATGACTGGTTTTGTGGTCAAGGGTCACATATGACTTGACTGCATGATTTTCTTTGTGGAACATACAAATTTATTTTAAAGAACAATGGAAACCAAACACTGGAGCCCAATTACTTCCACTGTATAGACAAAAAACACTAAGACGTTTATTTTTTTATGTTTAACTGAAGAAATAAAGTGATACATGTTTGGAACAACATAAGTTAGTAAATAAACAAACCACTTTGAGAGCTATGAGCGATCTTAACCTGAGGATGATTTCGTAGCTGAAAATGACCTCAGCGATTAAAAAAAAAAAGCATCAAATTCTTCTCAGTTTTCAAAAGAGGGCATGGAGTTTATAACAGTCGTTTCTACATTAGGTTTCTAATGCGGCTCCGATGTGGCTTCCACAGAATCCAAACATCGACCTTGTAACCAACCGTCAGACCGCTGGCCTTGAGCTCTGCTGAGAAACAGGCCTGAAATAGTTGGTCTGTCTGGCCAACAACAACAGGTCATGTAGGACTGGAGGCACCACAAGAACGATTTAAAAACACTGGGGGAAATGAAGACCTGCGTCTGGTTGCCAGTCAGCGCAGAGGTAGGTCAAACAAGACTGAGGGCCTCCCAAGCTCTGTGATAAAAACCAGTACGAAATGTGTGGGAAGCCATGAGGATTATGATGAGGTCATTCTTATTGGCATCGTCAAAAAAAAAAACAATTTATAGACTTGAGAATATTTCCTATCCATACCCTTTGTGGTTTTGACTTAGAAGCATTTATCACATCATGCCTGGTTGGGACATGTGTTACAGTGTCTGTTTTTTTCTCTGTTAATCTTTATTTTATCCAAACCAGCCACACTAAGACAAGCAACACACAATATTTTACTGGTCGCTCTGGCTTCAGAGACAAGTTCAAACGGTTGGCCGTGAGTGTAATCTCTTCTTGACCCTTACCTTGACCCCGTTCCCGAACGCTCCATTTAACATCCAAATGCTGAGCTATAACTTAAATATTTACACACAAGCGAAGTACAGCCACACTTATACTTGCCCCAGTGTGTTTACAGGGCTGACAGGGTCAAATGTGAAGACAGATGAACCTGAAGAAAAGGAAAATGTGCTAAATGCAATGATAAGAAGGGTGAGATTAAAATGCTTTTGTTTCTTATAAGAGGAAAAGTTCACCCAGAAATGTAAATGTCATTATTTGTTGCTAATGTTGTTAAAAACTCTTTTTCTTTAAAAAGGAAACAACAGATTTAACAAAAAAAGTGAAATTAGTGAAAAATTGGTTCAGATATAAAAATCAGTCAAAAAGGAAAAACAATCAGTTTGTTCGTTGCAAAAAGCTCCATGTTTTTAATTTCATTTATAAAAAAGCATCTCTAAATAACTGATTTTTTATTTTTAAAAAAAAAAAAAAAAAAAAAACATATTTACTATTAATTTATTTAATAATTTATTGTTTTCAGAAATACTGTGTTGTGCATTTACATTTTTCTGTTAAATAAAATTTGGTAAATAATTTTTCGGTAAATATTCCTTAAAAATCATGTTTGATAATTTTATTTCTAGTAGTAGTTTTTATTTTAACTAGATAATTTTATTACTAGTAGTAGTTTTTATTTTAACTAGATAATTTTATTACTAGTAGTACTATAAATACATGAAGTAATATATTTCTGTTACAGGTTAAACCAAACTTTTATTTTGCTGCGTTGCTGTTATATGATGATAGTTTTTGATGCTGAAATGATGCTGAAAATTCAGCTTTGATCACAATATATATATATATATATATATATATATATATATATATATATATATATATATATATATATATATTTGAAAACATATTCCAGCTGTTATTAGTTATTTTAAATTGGAATAGTATTTCACAATATTGTATAGATTAGTACTTTTGTACTAAGTACTTTTGATTAAATAAATGCAGCACAGGTGAGCATTAAAGGATGCATTTTCAAAACATTTACAACAAACCTTTGAATGGCAGTGTATATGTCTAAAAAAAAATTAAATAAAATAAAAAAAATGTGTGTGTATGAGCTCAGTGGGAGAAATAACAGCATACAAGTAAATAATGACAGATTGTTCATTTTAGGGTCAACTACTCCTTTAACATTGTGTTCGGATGGGACATCTGACATAAACAGACATGTGGGTATGGATGGATAAAGATCACAATGAGAAGGAAAAAGAAATGCATTGTGGTCTGTCCGGGGTGGACGTGTCTGGGGCGTCCTAAAAGCAATGCTCCCTTCATCCTCTGCCTGTATCACCCTGCACCAAATATGAATTCACAATGCTGACAGAATAACAGAAATGCCTCTATAAACCCTGCTCTTAAAATAGTGGAAAAACAGATCTTTGTGTAGAGACAACATCTAAAGTCAGGAGAGCACAAACACCCCTAGTGTGGGCTGGAGTGGCACATCCTGATTTAACAGGGTAATATAAACAACAGAGACTCCATCAGTCTCTCGAATTACATAAGCACACCAGCAAAGAGTTTAAATTTAATAACACTGTTTGTCATAAGCAAGACCTAGTGGTATTTTTCAGCAAATTTTATTTGGGGAACATCTGAGGAATTCTGTGTAACTGATTCATACGTATTCAAATCAGCTGGGCTCCAAAAACCACACTTTTACCGATAGCTGAATAATCAAATCAGGCAAAATATTTCACAAACACAGACGTATTGTTAATGACGGCTATTTCTGAGATTCTGAGAAAATCTTTTCTAAGTTTTATAGGTTTGATCATGAGGCACTAAATATAACTTATTTACTTTTCAAGTAAAAATACCTTTGTAATCTTTCGTGAAAGTGTATTAACTTGATCTGCCTCAAAGGACCGGCTTTGGATTTTGACTGACGTCACAACCCCTCATGCTTTTCAATCTTTCTGACTCCATTCTGGTATGTAATGCCCTCTTCTCTCGATCTCAAAACACTTTGATTAAACACTATAAACAGTAAACCCTAGATAGATATCTGGACACAAGTTTGGACACACTAAACTGAATTTCTGTATAAAACTATATTGCCAAACGATGGAGAAAATGGAGTCTGGGTCTTAGAGCATAAAGTCTAATTATATAATACTCTATTAGATAATTATAAAGTCTAATTGTAAGCATTATTAAGTATTAGGGTTCAATTATTTTATACACACACACACACACACACACACACTGCTGTTAAAAAGTTTGGAATCTGTAAGATTTGTTCATCAAAGTTCCATTTATTTGATCAAAAATACAGAAAAAAGGGAATATTTTGAAATATGATTGCAATTTAAAAATTGTAATATTATAGATTAATTTTCAGCATCATTACTCCAGTCTTCAATGTCACATGATCCTTCAGAAATCATTCTAATATGCTGATTTGTTATTAGAATTATATTGTTTGGAAAGAGTTGTCTGTGATACTTTTTTCAGGATTCTTTGATGAATAAAAAGTTAAAAAGAACAGCATTTATTCAAAATTAAATATTTTCTAACAATATAAGTCCTTGCTGATTAAAATTATTAATTCCTTTCAAAGAAAGAAAGAAAGAAAAAAATACTGACCCCAACCTTTGATCGGTAGTGTGTATTGTTACAAAACATTTCTATTTTAAATAAATGCTGTTCTTTTTTAACATTTTATTCAAAGAATCCTGAAAAAAATATTAAGCAGCACAACTGTTTCCAACATTATTTATAAATCAGAATGTTAGACTGATTTCTGAAGGATCATGTGACACTGAAGACTAAAGTAGTGATAATGAAAAATCAGCTTTACATCACAGGAATAAATTTATATTTTAAAGTATATTAAACAGAACCTCACTATTTTAAATTGCAATAATATTTCACAATATTACAGTTTTTTCTGTATTTTTAATCAAATAAACACAGTCTTAATGAGCAGAAAAGTCTTTCACGTATAATTCTCATTATTATTTGTAATGTAATATAATAACAAATGTAAAACAAACACAAATAAACAATATTTGTTAGTATTTGTTGGCCTGTATGCAGTTTTTAATACAATTTTTGCAATTCAATTATGTTAAAAACAAATAACACCCTTTGATAGTTCTGTAAACCAGAAATTTCTGTATAAATATATGTTTTAAATGGATGTTTGAACTGAAGAACAGCATTAACAAATGTCCAGGAACATGTGAAAGGCATCCCAAGATGCATTTTTATGAAGTTGGCTGATGAAATGTGACCCTGGACCACAAAACCAGTCATAAGGGTCCATTTTTGGAAAGTAAGATGTATACATAATCTGAAAGCTGAATAAATAAGCTTTCCATTGATGTATGGTTTGTTATGATGGGACAAGATTTGGCCTGAGATACAACTATTTGAAAATCTGAAATCTGAGGGTGCCAAAAAATTAAAATATTGAGAAAATTGCCTTTAAAGTTGTCCAAATTAAGTTCTAGCAATGCATATAACTTTGAAAAAATTAAGTTTTAATACATTTACAGTAGGAAATGTACTAAATATCTTAATGGAACATGATCTTTACTTGATATCCTAACGATTTTTGGCATAAAATCAATAATTTTGACTCATACAATTTATTTTTAGCTACTGCTACAAATAAACCCCAGTGACTTATGACAGGTTTTGTGGTCCAGGGTCACAGATATGAAGGATTATTTTGGTCAATACATCATCTCATACTTCCATGTGTGCCATTTCATAGTTTCCATTACTTTACTATTATTCTAAAATGTGAAAAACAGTAATAATAAACAATGAGAAGGTGTGCCGAAACTTTTGACTGCTATAAAAATCAGAAGGATCAGAGAAAAAGAAGAAGAGCATAAACTCTCTTTTATTCATCTGCGCCTCTCCCTCCCTTTTCGATGCAGACATGGCGT
The DNA here is from genome assembly GCA_033026305.1 of Cirrhinus molitorella. Lineage (NCBI taxonomy): Eukaryota > Metazoa > Chordata > Actinopteri > Cypriniformes > Cyprinidae > Cirrhinus > Cirrhinus molitorella. The sequence goes on along the minus strand of CM065126.1, from coordinate 5,912,052 downwards.
CTGCTTGTCGGTCCTGACATTATTATTATTATTATTATTATCATCGTCATCAAGCCCACAGTTCTGGGCTGTGACCACAGCACTGACCCCGCTTGACTGACGCTCCAGAATCCTGGACGCTCTCCATGCCTGGAACCAGTCCTGTTATTTCAACACACGTTTTGCAGGACCAATGCACCCCTCCTTTTGTTCACAGAACTGAGATCTATAAACACAGTTGACGGTTTACAAATCGAGTTTGAACGAAATGGCATCCAAGCAGCAAGTTTGCAGAATGGCTACCGTTATTAAACTGACACAAGTGACGTATATTGCGTAATTACAGTCATGGGAAATGCTGTTAATTCCTAGTTGGCTCCTACCGACTCCACCGATGTGTCAAACTGTAAGTCTGATAGTAAAGTGTCATGACGTGGTCGAAAAACGAGGTTCCCGAAAACTGTGATGGATCTCAATCGGATTTCACTCGTTCTGACCCGGAGTCCAATAACCTGCTGCAATTTTGACACTAAACAGACTGCATATTTGATAAGCCCAGTCAGCTGTGTTAGGGGAAGTTTGGCTGAACCTACAAGTTTGTCGGGAGGTCCTGTCACACTGGCTCTGGAAAAGGGAAAAGCTGCCAATGTCGTTGTATTTACAGGTTCAACTACAGGATCTTTCTGAACATGCGCAATAGAAAACAGTAGATGAATCGCAAAAGGTTTCAAAAACTTATTAAGGTGAAATTTTATCCCCTACAAAAAAAGGAATTCTATGTCGCTTATAGAAAATGAAGCCTATTTTAGGTTCAAATTAGGAAATAAAACCTATTAAAATCATATGTTAAAAAAATACTAAAATATTATAGGATTCATCAAATTTAAATATAACAATATATTTGAAAATATTGATACAAGTGATTATTATTATTATTATTATTATACAGGTTAAAAATTTCATTCCAAAAATCTAAGGGAAAAACAAATAATTTATTTTGCTTATAGAAATAAGCCTATTAACTAAAATAACTAAATTAATAAATGAACTAATAACTAGACTACACTTAAAATAGAAAAAAAGCCTATTTTACAATAGGATATAAAATCATTCAAATCATATAATAAAAAATAATATTATTGTTATAATATGTTACATTTATAAAAAATATATATTTACATATTTTAAATATATTCAGAACAATAATACACTATTAAAACAATAATTATAATTTATTATTTATTGTTACTGATGTATAATAATATATGAATACAAATTGTTATTATTATTTTTATTATTATATAAAGGTTACAACTTGTCAGGGTAAAACGTCATTCCAAAAATCAAAGGAAAAACATAAGAATTATTTTGCTAATATGTATTTTGCTTATAGAAAATAAAACATATTTAAGACTTAAACTAGGATATATAATGATTAAAATTATAAATGTAAAAAATATATATAATAATAATATTGCTATATTAACCTAAGGCTGTGTTCGATGCATCGATACATCGATGTATAGTCACAGAGATTTTACGATACGAGTATCGATACAGCTGTCTCTGTATCGATATTGTGACACGTATGTAGCAGTGGACCGCGCTTAATTTGAATACAAGAACAGAGTTTAAAACGGAGTAGAAAAGTGCAAGCGGTTTGTAAAAGATAATGAATAGGGCATAATATATAGGCTCCAACAAGGTTTAATCTGTCTGCAGAGGAACACATCCGGGGTTGCCCGATATAAAGAGACGTAATCACCGAAACGTATCTGCTAAGTGTGTTACTTGTCTTTGTCAACCTGGCAACCATGTGTACGCGCTTTCTCTCCAATGCGGATAAACACGCTGAAAACACCGGTTAGCTTGCAGTTTAGTGATCTTAGTTTAAATATTCTGAATGTAATTTATCAAGTGTTAATTTGAGAGAGAGGCAGAGGCTGTGTATGTATGAATTACCACAGTTTTGCCATGTTTCTTTATTTACAGTGAAGCTATTGCTGTAGAAATGTTACCAGCTCCTTGTTAAGAGAGAACGTATCTCTTCAGCGGGGCAGCTGAATGTCTGTGCGTGCGCAACGTGATCCATTTGAGTGACAAGTGTGTGCGTGAGCTACAGTGAAGACTGTGCATTAGTTTAGAACTCTTCTAATTTTTGTCTATTTTTTAAATGTAGAGAGTGTGATGATTTGTGTAATGCTAACCTACCAGCAATGTAAAGATGATTTTGAAAAATATATATATATTAGAATGAGTACATTACAATATAAATGTATTAGAATGAGTACATTATTTATGGGCTTAAAAACAAGAATACTGAAAATACCTGATTGGGAGTGCTCAATGTAAACATGAAACACATGCTGTTACTTATTTTGCACTGTGGTACAGTTATGGAGGCCCTTCATAATGCAGAGGTCAACTGCCAATTCTGCCAAGAGTTAGCAATGGCCCTAGTATGCAGTGTTTTCCTAAATTCTTTTGGTGAAATTCAGTGCAGTCCTGTATCGGGATACGCATCGTATCGTGACTTTGCTGGTGATACACAGCCCTATATTAACCCTTTAACTGTCACTCCCATTTTTAAACATAGACATGAAAATGCATAGACATGAAAATTAATATTATATATAAAATATATTTAAATATATATACACAATAAAAATAAATTATTAAAACAATAATTTTCATTTATTATTATTTTTGATATATAACAATTAAAACAGTCTAAAGTCTTAAGTATATTAATAATAATATAAACAATACATTTTACAAAATTACAAAAACAAATCTTATTATTGTAAAAAAAAATATATATATATATACATTTAAATAAATATAAATAAACAATACATGCTGGTATTTATTGGATTGCCTGTATGCATTTTTCAACAAAATCACTGTAAATCAATAATGCTAAAACAAATGAGTAAAGATAAAGTAAAGCAACGGATGAATCACAGTAATAAAAATTAGGTGAGAAAATGTGCCGAACTGTCATTACAAAGGTAAAAACAGCAAAAAGTAAACTAATTAATTAATCTTTTTTAATATTAACCAAATTAAATAAAATTATTGGGGACAAAAAGTGACCTAGACATGTTTTGTGAGATGAACCATGACAGTAGATGTGCTTTGTTATGGATTTACAGTCCTATCGAAGACTCACCTGCTTGGCCGTTCTCTTTGAGACGAGAGTAAGCAGAGATGTCAAGGCAGGGGATGCATCTCTCGATGGGCACCCAAGTGTATGTTTCAGGGCACAGGAGGTCTGAAGGCTGGTACTGACCCTAGGAATGAACAAACAAGAAGAGGAAGCACTCAGTCAGTGTACTGCTTTGTCAAATACCGAATATTTGCTCTAAAACAATGAGGAAAAAGAGGGGAAAAGCAGATGGCCTTCTGGTCCTTGAGTTGCGTGTCTTTTAGGGAGCTGCTGATAGTCATACAGAGCCAAACAAATACACACGCACCATTGTGACCGCAGTGTAAATAAGCAAACGCCTCAGCGCAGATCTCTGCATTTCTTCAAACGCACTCGAGCCATTTCTAGCGAAGGCAAAAGTTCAGTGAAACGCTGCACGTACGAACACGCTAAAGCCCGCACAGATTATGTGGCTTTAGTTCAGTATTTGGTCAAACGAGAAGCAGCACTGCGAAGGTCCCACCATTACTGACAGGATTCGTCTGTCATTATCCTGCGGTGGAAACTATGTGTCCTGTTTTTACAAGCCGGACAACATGGGAACGAGGGACCCTGTGGAACGTGTAAATAAAAGGCATTTTGTGAGGCGGCGATATGTTGGGTGAGCAGTGAGGGAAAGGTTTTCACACCCGTGTTCATCACTCTGTCATCAGCGGACTATATGGAGAGCCCTAAAGAGTGAGGTGACTTATTCGGAGCAGACCGATGACAAGCGAGCGAGGGTCACTGGATTTGAAGGCCTCGCTGAGCAATGAAAGACAATTTGTTTGAATTTGAGAGCCTGCAGACTGATGTGCGCACATGTGTACAAAATTAAAGAAAAGAGAACAGCAAAAAAACAGTACTAGTAATTCTAGACGGGTACAGAAAAATTCTTAAAGGTACAGTAGCAAAAACTCTAAGTGTTGTGAGGGTCAAAGAGAGGGTGGATAATGGTCATGCAATGCTAAAACACAACTGTTCTGATGCAAGAAACCTTGACTAACGTTACAATGGACTTTAGAGGAAAGGAATAAAATGCAAGTGCAGAATGTGATCCCTTTAAAGTAAAGGATGTGCTACAGATTCGGATATGCTTAAGTTAAACGTCACACTCCACAGCCCTTAAATGTGCAGCTTGCAGTCATGGATTCTGGAAAGGAATCTTGGCTGCTGGTACATGCGAGAGCTTGTAAAGAGATTTTGTAAAGATGCAACTTCCATTATTGGGGAAACCAGGAAGTAACCAGAACAAACAGATGATGCGTTCAACAAGCCAAACTAAAAACAGTCCCAAAAGTGTTGTTGTTTTTTTGGTTCTTGATCATCAGGCAGTTAAATAAAAGCAGAAAAAAAAAGAAATACAGCAAATAAATGACATAAATAGAGATAAATAAAAACAAAATCAATTTTAATTGAAATGTTAAATAATTAAAAGAAGAAGAATAATAATAATAATAATAATAATAATAATAATAATAATATATAAATAAATAACATAAAAGCAGTTACACATACCAAAAAAATAAAATAATAAGTATACAATTATATAAACATAATATAAGTTTATTACAAATAAATCCAAAACAATGAAACAAAATTATTTATTTATTTATTTATGAACCAGATTGCAGAATATAAAAACAAAAGCATCTATACAAAGAAAAGAAAAGGGTGTGTGTGTATATATATATATATATATATATATATATATATATATATATATATATATATATATATATATATATATATATATATATAACAACAATAAAATAAATAACAAATAATAAATACATAAAACTAAATAGATAAATTATTTATTATTTACTATAGCTAGATTGCAGGATAAAACAAGCATAAAAACAAAATCAGCAATACACGTCGAAAAGAAAGATAAAAAAACATAATAATAATAATAAATAAATACAAAAAAAAATTAATTAATTAAAAGCTGTATCTCTGCAGCAGACTTAACTGTGGATATTATTTCTGGTAAAATTATATAATAAATACTACAATATAATTGGTTATATAGCTACTGGGTATCGCTGGTGAACTGTTCTAAAATCTAAAATATGATGAATTCGGATGAAGGAATTATTGCCAAAAAATGCTAAATAATAATAAAATAATAAAAAATTTATAAAAAAAGAATAAAACTAAATAACTAATTTTTTAATTAATAAACCAGATTGCAGGATAATATTATTATTATTATATATATATATATATATATATATATATATATATATATATATATATATATATATATATATATAAAATAAGCTGTATCTCTATAGCAGACTTAATTGCAGATATTATTACTAGTAAAACCATTACAGTAAATACTAAAATTTGTTATTGTTACATAGCTATTGGTCATTTCTGGTGAACTGTTCTAAAATATAAAATATAATGAACTCAGATGGAGGACTTATTCATTTATTAACCCTGTAATAAAATCTGCAAATAGAAACAGTTGTAAATGAACTACTATCCCAACTACTATGTCCAACTGCAACACAGACGCAGAGGGTGGGATAAAGTGGTGTGCAATAAGGGGCCGATGTCAGTAACTGCCCTCTGGACACGCTTGCTGCCATCAATGAGGGACTCACTGCCTGTTCCAACAGGTCTGAGCCACTGAGAAACACACCTTTTCTGGGAATACGATGGGGGAAAATGATTCCCGGACAATTTTGACAACCATATTAACAGAATAGTAGGAGCACTGAAAGATCACTTACTATAACAAAGTTTAGCTTATGGATGCTGGCATGATTCCAGTTTCTTAACTTCATTTAGGAAACAACAAAAAACATTGTAACATTTCTTTAAACTGTTCTAAATGTGTGTTTTAATGCAACTCTACATGAACATATCTTGGTTATTTTTGACTCCATTTCCGAATCTTGAAAGACAATAGAGACATGTAACACGCAACAGAAAGACGTGTCTTGGCTTTGTTTCACGATACATGCGATACCTCATCATAATTCAGACTTCAAGCTCGCATTTCTGGAAAAACATTTCTTTTACCGTAGAAACGCGGTGCAGGAAACACTGTAGTTAGCACATAGTTACCGAAGCCTGTGATCTCGGGGGAGTCAGAACGGTTCATGCAGAAGACACTTGGATAAAGTTTGTCAAAGAGTTAAGACGAGAGAGAGAAAAAGATGGAGTCTGGCTGGTCATTATCTCTGCGTCTGTTCCACTTCCCTGACGGCTCTGTTGGCCACACGTCTCGAGGCTGAGCTCACTGCCGCACCAAAGGCCTTCTCTCCTCATAGCCTGTCCCTAAATCGCTCTCTAAGATTCGCTGTTTGCACGCAAGTGCTCGTTTTTAAATATGCCGGTTTCACACAAGGTTTAAACGTTCATCCTGAGGATGAAATCTGTGCGGAGTGTGAAAGCTGAATAATAGAGCAGTATACTGCATGACAGATGGAGGCGCCGGTGCGGTCACTTGCTCTTAAAATACTCCATCATTTGTGGTCATACAGATAAAAGTATTACATTTTTTGAATCTGTAAAGGCTCCACGTTTATTTGTGTACACTCACAATAACAACGAAACGTTGCGCTTTTGTAAACTTGCGTTCTTGTGAACTTGAGTGTGAAACTCTATGTATACTTGCCTTACAGACATGAAAAATATATCTAAAGAGAGTGAAATGTCTACTTTCAAATGAACCAATTCAAATAGAAAACAAATATTCTCAGATTATGTAATATATGTCTGTCATCCAAACAAAGAAAGCACTAGTTTATCAATACATTAGTAAAAAGTTACTGCAGTCTCCTTGCAGTTTTTCCCACTAGTCGACCAGAAAAATCTTTGGTCAAGGTCAGCTCTAAACTTCAGTAATGCAAAAATAGCTCATATGACTCATCAACATGCCAGTGGCAACTAGGTTGGATGTCAGAGCAGAACACATATGGACTTTGTTTATGATGCTTTTATGATGCTTATTTTTGAAGCTTAATTATACAGAATATACACTACTGTTTAAAAGTTTGGGGCTGGAAAGATTTTTTGGAACATTTTTGAAAAAAGTGTCTTATGCTCACCAAAGCTACATTTATTTGATCAAAAATGCAGTAATATTGTAAAAAGTTATTACAGTCTGATATAGCTGTTCTAAGTTTTTAATATATTTTAAAAAGAAATTTATTCCTGTGATTCAAAGTTGAATTTTCAGCATCGTTATTACAGTCTTCAGTGTCACATGATCATTCAGAAATCATGCTAATGGGCTGATTTGCTACTTAAGAAAAAAAATTGCTTATTTGAATAATGAATCTTTTGTAACATTATGCTGTTTAATGTCTTTACTGTCATTTTTGATTATTTGAAAGGTTTACTGAAGTGCTTTGAAACACGTTGCGTTTTTTAATTTGTTGACGTACATTTCAACTGAAAAATAAATAAATAAATAGCCAACAGCATTTCGTTTATATCACATCTTGGGCAAAGCTGCATTTGACAGCGTATAACAGCCGTAATTTCATCCATGTTGCATTAAAACAGCATTCTGTGCAAAATTTGAATGGATCTGATGCGTTTTATGGTCTGCACTGGTTTGCACATAAGTTTTGCTGCGTGCTATCGTATTCTCCAGACCAGAGTACACTGTGCAAAACCAGACTTCATTCGCCCCAATGGAAAGAATATTTACACAGTCTGAATCGTTCCCTATCTCCTATTTAGTACACTACATGCCATTCACCATACAGATTCTATTCTGTGAATAAGTGACAAATTTCAGATTCAGCATCTATACAGTGTAGGGGACCTGACACTTCAGATTCCAGAGATTATTTGATTGGACAGAATGTTTGGTGATGTCATCAAAATCACTGATACATATTGGTTAGAGACTAAACATTTTAAATGCTTATATTTTTATATCTATGCAAATTTTGTCATTGTTTTGGAGCACACTAGCTTACAGATAACATTAAAGGAGTGGTTTACTTCCAGAACAAAAAATTACAGATAATGTACTCACCTAATTGTCGTCCAAGATGTTCATGTCTTTCTTTCTTTAGTCATAAAGAAATGAGGAAAACATTTCAGGAGTTATCTCCATATAGTGGAATTTTATGGTGCCCACGAGTTCCAAAATGTAGTTCTGATACAGCTTTAAAGAGCTCTAAATGATTCCAGCTGAGGAATAAGGGTCTTATCTAGCAAAACATTCAGTATTTTCTTAAAAAAAAAAAAAAAAAAAAATGTAAATTTATATACTTTTTCACCTCAAATGCTCATATTGTCTGCTCTGTGTGCACTCTGGTTCTATACACATAGGGCATGACGAAAAACTCCTCCAACTTCGAAACTGTCCTACATCACTGCAGAAGTATTTACTTTTTTATTTACTAGTGTTAACAAAGTGAATGTGCAAAGGTCAAACGGCCTTTACAAAAAAATGTAAAACAGCAATGTAGGGCAATTTTGAAGTTGGAGGAGAAAATGAGATGGGGTTTTTCGAAACACTGTTATGAACTGCACAGAGTACGCAAACGCATGGCAGAGCTAGACAAGACAAGCATTTGAGGTTTAAAAGTATATAAATGTACATTTTTTTTAGAAACTGACCATTCGTTTCGCTAGGTAAGACCCTTATTCCTCGGCTGGGATCGTTTCGAGCCCTTTGAAGCTGCATTTAAACTGCATTTTGGAAGTTCAAACCCATAAGCACCATATAAGTCCACTATATGGGGATAATTCCTGAAATGTTTTCCTCAAAAAACATAATTTCTTTACGACTAAAGAAAGAAAGACATGAACATCTAGGATGACAACGGGGTAAGTACATTATTTGAAATTTTTCGCTCTGGAAGTTAACTACTCCTTTAAGGCTAACATATTCATACTAAAAGCCAAGAAAAATCTATTTTGATTTCACAGGAACCCCTAATAAATAATTTCTTAACAAAAGTATTACTTTAAAAAAAAAAAAAAAGCTTTTTGAAAAACTTGAACAAGAAGAAAAAGAAAACGTCAATTTGGGGTGATCTACATCTTCAAACACATACTTTGGATAAAATTTTCTGTAAGTGGTGTCATGAGCACCACATCTGCACTCCTGCATATATACAGATGGGAAATACTGAATCACGCTTTGAGCGCCGATTCACATGAACAGCTGAGAGAAAATAAAACTGTGCTCATCCTCATGACAACACCTCTGATGCTTTTATTGCATATTTTATTAAGGTATTCCGTCCGCATCTGTGGAACAACGCAGCTGTTCCATAAACCACTAACAGAAATGAACGTCAAGAAAATCCTGGTAACTTGATCTAGCTGACGCCCGTATCTAAAATGACAGCAGAGGGTATCATGGGATGCTTAAGACTTAAAAACAACGAAAAAAGCCAAACGAGCAAAAACTAACCATGTGGAGCATATTTTTTTTCCTTCGCATCCATAAATCCGTCAGTTCCGCTAGCTCAGCACACTGCTATCAGAGGAGGATGTGATAGCACAGGCTGAAGGCCAGGTAAGGGGGGGGGAAAGCATCAAGAAACGACATGCTCTCTGTCCCACTCTTTCCAGCTGATCTAAAGCCACTTTTGTCTTCTGCTGAGGCAGGATGTGGTTAAGAGTCTGAGGGTACGCACTCTGATCCAACATCAGTTCATAAGCGCAGAGGGGGGAAAAGAGTGAAGTGAGCTATGACGGCTGAAAGGACAAATTGAAACCAGTTTAATCCACGTGTTTCAGTCTGCGTTTCTAACTCCCCCGCGTTTGTTTAAAAGAATGGCACTACGAACACAACGCCATCCGTCTTCAAGTCCTCCTGCCAACCTGCTTTCACACGACAATGAAGGTAATGTTGACAGACGGCCCGCACTCGCTAAGGCTCATTGACATCACCATAGTGAGGAACACAGAGGATAAAGAAAAGAAAATAAGAACCGTGTTTGAGAAGCACCTTTCGTCATATTGCATGAATAGCTGTTTAAAGAAAATACACAATAATAAATCAGAGATAAAATCAGAAAAGCTCCAAAAACGTACACATGGATGTGGCAATGGCAGATTGGACGACTGCATTCGATAAAAAACCAATCGAGCTGAGAAAAAACATGGACATACAGGTATGTTGATTAATTTAGCAATGCACAATTTATATCAATGACTCCAATTTAATATTGACCCTGAAGCACAAAACCATAAGGGTCAATTTGTTGAACTGGGATTTCTACATCATCTGAAAACTGAATAAATACATGGTTTGTTAGGATAGGACAATATCTGAAATCTGAGGATGCAAAAAAACAAAACCAAAATCTAAATATTGAGAAAATCTTTTGCAATGCATACTACTAATCAAAAATTAAATTTTAAGGTATACTTACAGTAGGAAATTTACAAAATATCTTTGTGGAACATTATCTTTACTTAATATCCAAATAATTTTTGGTACAAAAGAAAAATCACAAATTTTGACCCATACATTGTATTTTTTTTTTTTGCTAAAAATATACCCATGCTACTTACGACTGGTTTTGTGGTCAAGGGTCACATTTCATATTTTTCCTAATTCTCTGCATTAGTTCAATTAAAAACATTAAAAAGTCACTGACCCATATTTAACTGTAACCACTCATAACTATAACATAATTATCACTGTATTATTGCCCAAAGCGTCTACACTTGTGCACCTTGTTTATTTTTCTTACTATTAATTAATTGTTTATTAGCATGCCGATTAGCTAGCTGTTTATTAGTACATATAAAGTACATATTGATTCTGCATGACTATATTTTAGATCCCTTAATTCTACACCATACCTAAACCTAAACTTAACAACTACCTTACTAAATATTAATAAGCAGGAAAATACAAAGTTTATTAAGGCAAAAGTTGTAGTTAATAGTGAGAACTGGTCCCCAAACTTAAATGCGACAGCAAATTTTGATCTGAATTTGAAATAATGAGCTAGAAACGATTTAAGAAAGAATTAACCCTTTTACTGTTACTCCTTATTTTGAACATAGACGTGAAAATGCACTATCCAAATTACAATTTTTATAATTCATGAACGAAAACATTTTGTAATATGATTTTGATGTACAATTTCCATGATAATACAATTTCTGATTTTAAAATGGCTTTCAAAGGATGAATTTTGAGATTTTAAGTCTTCAAGTAATATATAATTTTTTTATGATTTCTAAAAGCGTGATAGGGAAAAAGGCAACGAAGAAAGTCTTTTTGTGAAAAAGGTCTGAACCCCTCTTATGATGTTACATTTTTGAGGTGCACTCTTGTCATAAATTAATCTATTACTTTTTCTACATAATTTGTAAAACAAAACAGTGGTTAAATATCTATTTAGGAGTCTTAGACTTTTCCAACGATATATAGTTTGTCATGATTAGATTAGGATTTATATTGAATTTAAATATGGTGAAGTAAACGTAGGTGTCCCGGTGACGGGACGGTGACAGTTACAGGGTTAAAATAATCTAAAATGCATACAAAAGTATAATGTTCAACTAGTAAATGAGCATCTGTCAAAGACAAATATTGAATGTAGGCTTCATAAAACACATGTTGAAAGTCTAGTTTGTATTCAATAGCATTCATGGTAAACAAACTAAATAATTTATTTAAAAACATAAAAAAGGAACTCAAACCAACCCAAAAATATGGCCACCAAATATTAAAATAATTATCAACTAATGGTGTAGTCCATATTTTTATCCTCAGGTCAAAAAGATACTATACAAACTGCAAACAGTAATTGTAATATGATACCGGCTTTTTTATATGAAAGGGCGGTAAAGTCTTGAGGAAAAAAAATACCTTTGCTTCATTTTCACTTGCTCTAAAAACTCCGCCCCTCCGGCTAGGGCGCACCGCGGGGTCCATACCTGAGATTTATTAGAAAAGCAATTAATCAGGGGCATAAATCCTCGACTTCACTGCTGGCTAGGAATCTCTGTGAAAGACAACACCTCAACTCTGGCTGTGGGGAGTGAAGACGTCTACACAAGATGATCTGGGAGAGCAATCTTTACCTTAATGCAGTGGTTCTCAAACTTTTTTGGTCGTGCCCCCCTTTAAACGTATAAAAAAATCTGGCGCCCCCCTTCTTCCCGAATTTCCATCCCACCCGAGACTAACAAATAATTTTATTACCATTACAAAAAAAAATAATGCTTTTTTAATTGTAAAAATCTAAAAGGGAAAAAAACATCTGCAACACTTGAAACTTAAAATAGCACTGAGAGAATAACTGTATTACTTTTATTTTTGCTGTTTTATGCTGTCCCCAAGGCATAGGGCACACACACACACACACACACACATACAGACCTTTCCTCCTCACCTACGCAATTAACACCGTTTCTACACCAGACGCGAGCGGCAAAATACAGTAGAACCTATTTTAATCAGTACCCATTATAAACTTAAGTCACCGTGTCTAAACCGGACTCTACAGTTGTCGCGTCGCGTCACAGCGCAAAAGCTCTTCACTGGACGCAACAAAGCGAACGTTGCAAATCATTTTAACTTTGTGTCAGTACGTCATAAACAAAAAAAGGCATCAGCTTAATGTCGGGGATTTATCGCGCTCCACATTGAGTATAGACAGCATGTTTACAATGGTAGTTTTGTTGCGTCCCGTTTAGAGCTGTTGCGACGTGAAAACTGTAGCGTCCGGTGTAGACGCAGAGAAGCTGTGTTTAAGATACGTCTCCTCATATTTTCTGCATTTAGCTTTTGAATGACTAGCACCTGCCTGGGTCTGTGCGACTTCATTTGTTGCTTTCACAGACCAATCCGTCTCCCATTGTAAGTTACGCCCGACATTTTTCTTTATTTTTTAATTTTTCTGCAGATGGACCAGGGGGGGCGCGCCCCACACTTTGAGAACCACTGCCTTAATGTCAACTACAGAAAAAAAAAAGTTTGTCTACTCTGCTTTTATACATCTGTAATCTAAGAACTTTCTATACCAAAAAAAAGAGTTAATATTATCTCAAAGTCTAAATTCTAGTCAAACCACTTAAAATCTAAATCTGAAGGCCATCGTGTGCCATAAATGGAACCCAAACCCTCCCACCATGAGCCGAGGGGGTCTAAACAGGGGCGGGATGTCGGCTTTTCACCATTCACTATGATTTCATGCACATCTGGGGCCTATTTCCTCTGTAGAGGTCTATTTCATTTTTTAGAAGTACTCATAGGCACCTATAGGGCTGAGAAGACTCAATGAGAGAAACTAGATATTTAGACTTTCTAAAGAAGAGTGGTGTTAGACCGTGCAAAAGTCAAAGTCACACATTCTAGGGTGTCTGAACAAACCTCTAACTCTGAGCAATAGTAACAGTGGCACACATAGTAAAACATATAATTGTGTGCATTGCAGTCATGAATTCCAACTGCAACCTGTCTAAACATTTACCATGCTGTCTACATTCCCTCCTGCTCCATACAGTCCCGAACAATGCCTGGCCTATCCCATGATGGCAAACATACACAGGAACAAGGACAGGTCTGTGCACTGACAGACACAAGTGCACACTTGCTTTCACCCACTGCTATCTTATCTAGGCTTTGAGACACACACAAAGAGCAAACACGGTTGCCATGTTGTGCCTATTGTTTAAATAGTAGGTTACACACACAGTTGACGAGTACAGATGAAATAGGAGGCACAAAGTGCTAAAGAGTTGGAATTTAGATCAGGTGTCGAACGCTGTTCTATGTAAGCATGCAAACACATACAGTTTTGCATTTCAGCCAAAGGGGGCGAAATCGCTTTCAAATGAGTTGCTTTAAAATGTCTGTGCAATGAAAGGATTAGTTCACTCCAGAATTAAAATTCTCTGATAATTTACTCACCACCATATCATTCATGATGTTCATGTCTGTCTGTCTTCAGTCGAACATAAATTAAGGTTTTTGATGAAAACATTCCAGGATTTTTCTCCATATAGTGGACTGCAATGGGGGCCAACAGGGTGAAGGTCCAAACTGCAGTTTGAATGTAGCTTCAAAGGGCTCTACATGAACCCAGCTAAAGCTAACATATATAAACTTGTGAACAGCCCTCCTTCTTCTGTACTTCTGCCTACATCACGTGTGACGTCCAACATGATTAAGTAATGTGTGGAGTCCTGCTAGTGCAAGACAAGCATTTGTGGTTAAAAAGTATATACATTTTTATTTTCTAGAAAAATGACAGATCGTTTTGCTAGATAAGACCTTTATTCCTCGTATGGGATCGTGTAGAGCCCTTTGAAGCTGCAGTGAAACTACAATTTAGACCTTTAACCTGCTGATCCCCATTGAAGTCCACTATAAGGAGAAAAATCCTGGAATGTTTTCCTCAAAAACGTAATTTATTTTTGACTGAGAAAAGACAGACATGAACATCTTGGATGACATGGGGATGAGTAAACAATCAAGAAATGTAATAATAATTCTGGAGTGAACTAATCCTTTAAACCATGCCTTATTACCAAGGTATATGTTGCAAACATGTCAATGGTTTAGTGTCTCTTGCATTGAGAAAGCAATGTGCACATGCATGTTTTAAACACTTCAGTACATAGCGCAAGAACATTTAGCAAGCTAGATGTGTTTGTGTAGAGAAAGTTTTAGTCATAAAGTGCTAATATTTACCACTAGAGTGTATTGTACTGTGAAAATGAGTCCTAAAACTAGGAAACATCGCCTTGAGGTCAATGTTTTGTTTTCTTTTTTACACGTTTTTGGTTAAATGTCTGAAACAAAGTCTGTGGTAAACACAAGCTCAAGATATTTTCATATTTCATTCTACAACATTAAATGCATCAGTAACTCTTGAAAAAGCCGTAGAAGTAGCTAAATGGGACAAAGGTTGTTGGGGACATTAAACATCTCGACAAACAGGAAAACTCCTCAACTTACACTCTTAAAAATAATTGATCCAAAGGGTTGTTTTGGCAGTGATGCCATTGAAGAACCAATTTTGGCTGTCCAAAGAACAGCTCTTAAAAGAACCATTTTGAAGAACATTTAAAAAATCTAAAGAAATTTGTTCCACTATTAAGAGCCTTTTCTCCATTTGAAAGGTTCCGTGGATTTTCAAGGTTCTTTGTGGAACCATCAATGCCAATAAAGAACCTTTTTTTTTTTTAAAGAGTAAAATGGTTCCACAAAGAGCCTTTAATATCCATGGAACATTTCCATTTGACCTTTGTGTTGGGGAAAAAAGGTTAAAATGTTCTTAAATCTAACCACAAAACCAGTCATACACTCTTAAAAATAAAGGTTCTTTAGTGGCATCAATTGCTCCATGAAGAGCCTTGAACATCCATGGAACATTTCAAATGCAGAAAAGGTTCTTTATAGTTCAAAAAGATCTTTAGATTTTTAAAATGTTCTTCAAAATGGTTCATTTAAGAACTGTTCACTGAAAGATTCTTTGGGGAACCAAAAATGGTTCCTCTATGACATCACTGCAAAAACACCCTTTTGGAACCTTTATTTTTAAAAGTGTAAGCAGCACAGGTGTATTTCTAGCAATAGCCAAAAATGCATTTTATGGGTCAAAATTATACTTTTTTCTTTCATACCAAAAATCATTGTGTTATTAAGCAAAGATCATCTTTCATGAAAATATTTTGTATATTTTCTACCATAAATATATCAAAAAGCATTTTTTTTATTAGTAGTAATATACATTCCGGTTTTATACATTAAAGGCAATTTTTTCTAATTTTTCAAATTTTCAAATAGTTGCATCTGAGGCAAACACTGTCCTACAGTATCATAACAAAATATACATAAATGGAAAGCTTATTTGTTTAGCTATCAGATGACGTATAAATCTCAATTTCAAAAAATTTACCCTTATGACTGGTTTTGTGGTCCAGGGTCACATGACCGTGGCTTTAACATTTGTGGAGATTATCTTGATTAACAAAACTTGAAGGAAATCATAAACTTTAGTTGGTAAGAGAACTTATTTTCTGCAATAATCCAGAATCCCCCCCAAAAATACTACTGGCTTTTAGTCGAGGGAACCAGGGTGATACTAACTTCTGAGTTGGACTACAAAAATCCATCATCCCTGCAGCAGTCTAATGATTTAGGTTGTAAGACCTAGCTTGCACCAAAAAAGGACAGAGTGACCTAAACTAAGACCCGACGCTGCCCTTTAGGTCAGTTAAACAGCCAGTTCATGTCTCCACAAAGAAAACCCTTTCATTTTTCCCCAAACTGACCCTCTAGTCACTATCTCTGCCTCATCTCCACTTTCTCTGGCGTTCGCAAACACGGCACAGATGGCAAGACCGCCCTGTTAGGGCTGACATCAGGGCAGACGACGCTGAATGACACGTGTAAACACACTTTCACACAAACAGCGGTCAGACGGGGCTTTGTAAATGAGCAGAGGAGAGGTGCTCTGTGACAGACGTGTGTAAATAAAGAATCCCTCCCTCTCCTTACATACTAAACTATGGCATGCATACAGAGTACCACACAGCGGTCCTCAGGAGAGCATCAAACCGCATTCAAAATTCAGATATTTACACAAACCTGCAGTTTAAACACACAGAGTTGGGTGAGTCGTTTCGCCTCACTCGACACATTACCACGGGACAGAATTCAAATAAACACAGCGTCCCGACTGCTAACTAATGCCTCCTCAGACATACGCACACAAATACAAGCTCACTTGTAGTGCCTGGCTGGGCAGTGTATCAGGGGTTCGTGGATGACAGCTTAATGATGGGAAAATATTTTTACAGGATCACGTTTCAGCAGGGCAGCGTTTTACAGGCGCAGCCTCCCGAGCCTCGTTTTATCTCTCTATCTCTCCTGGCGTTTATTGGCGGGTGGCTTAAGCGCTGCGGTCTTACGGCCTTAACACTCACCTTCCTTTAAGTGCTTTTCACTCCAGACATCTCTGATCTGGCTTACCAGACGAACGCCCCAAAATAAAGCTCGCATGGAAATTAGCACCACATTTGTTCCACGCTTTTAACTACAAACACAAACACAAGAAAGTTTATGATCTGACAGGAATTTGGCTGTATATTGTTTATGTGAAAAAAGGTTTTAAACCTAACAAGCTATTATAAAACAAAACCAAAAATGTGTGGAGAAAATGTAATGGGATTGTTCCAAAAGTTCTGGGCTGGTACGATTTTTTTTTTATTTATTTATTTGAATGCATTTATTTGCTCAAAAACACAAACGCTGTCATTTTGTCAAATATTTTAAGAATCTAAAATAACAGTTTTCTACTTCAGTATATATTAAAATGTAATTTATTCCTGTGATCAAATCTGGATTTTTCAGCATCATTACTCTAGTCTTCAGTGTCACATAATCCTTTAAAAATCATCTTAATATACGGATTTGCTGCTCGAGAAAATGTATATTTTTAATAATAAAAAAAATTATGATTTTTTTATTATCAAGGTTGAAAAAAGTCATGCTGCTTCATATTTTTATTCTTTTTTTAATGCAAAGTTCAAAAGAACAGCATATACAGAAATCTTTTGTAACATTTTTGTAACATGTTTGATCAATATATTGGATTCTGAATAAGTACTCATTTCTTAAAAAACAACAACTTAATAAAAGTTAATAAATAAAAGATAATAAAAGTAAACATATTAAGTACAAAAATAGACTCCCATGTTTAATTTCAATGCTCTTACATGCAAAACAAAATAACAGGCCGCATGTTTTGTTCGCTCTGTTTCACCTATATAACTATATATCAAAGTGTGCTATACGTTATAGGGTCTGGAGGCCCTGTCACCCCAGACAAAGTGGCTGAATCCAAGGCTCTGAAAATAAACCGAGGGAGAGTTAATGGCAAGGCAAACACACTGCTCTCGCAGCTGGGCCGCTCTGGCTATTTTCACCCTGACATCAGATCTAAACTCTCATTTTCCAGCCCTGTGACCTTCACACCTCCCTCACTGAACCCCCAACCCCCTCTATCTATCGTTTCTCTCTTTCACTGCCGAGACTAAATCGTCTGACCCGACCTCTCAACTCTGACCCCGGGGGTCTCCTGTCATGTCAGCGCTGCTCATGTGGGGAGCAGAGGTAAGTGCACTGAACCAGGGCCTCAATGTAAACACATAAAACACGTCGCCTCTATTACCACACTGTGTCAACACGCTAAACGAATATCATGAATGTGGGTTATTTATTATTTAGGGATGCACAATATATCTGCGCAATCACTGTGCTCTTAAAATTTAATAGTGGCATCCAAAAGAGTCAATTTAAGCAAACGCAACGTCCATTTTAATGTCTTTCCGGTGCACTAATGCATTATGTGAACTCTCAACTGTCTCATCGACCCATAAACCACACAAAGACCAGACGCTGATGAATTCATGTCACACACTCAGACCAAAGCAAAAACAAAGCTTATTGTGAACTGCAACGCAAAGCACCCTGGTTTTATATTACTATAAAATAATACTCAGGTTGGCTGGGGTCTAAAAGAAAAAACACTGCGAGTCAAAGTGAGACCAAAAAGGGAAATATATTAAACACTTGTGAATATTTTAGTGAGTAAAATAATATTAGTCATGTCATTCAATATTTGTTTATAAAGCCTTACGGAAATCAAACATGGTACACGTTCATTATGAACTTCTTGAGACTTTCTGAGGGGCATGACAAAACTTTATTTTTTTAAGTATCTCAAGACTAAACTAGTCGACCATCTCGGCCCATCCCTAGTCTGACAGGCCAATTTTGGCAAGCGTAAAGTACCAAAAAATCTTTGCATTTAACAAAGCTGAGTTTTCAGCATCATTACTCCAGTCTTCAGTGTCACATGTTCCTTTATTATATAAAAAAAAATGTATATAATAAAATATAGTAAAAAAAAAGCAATAGTGTGAAATATTATTACAATTTAAAATCACTATTTTCCATTTGAATATATTTTTTTCAAATGAAATTTATTCCTGTGATGCTGAATTTTCAGCATCATTACTCCAGTCTTCAGTGTCACATGTTCCTTTAGATAGCATTCTAATATTCTGATCTGCTGCTCAAGAAATATTCTTACTATAAAATTATTGAGGACAGTTGTGCTGACTTTTGTAACATTATAAATGTAAATTCAATGCACCCTTGCCGAACGAAAGTGTAAAAGTTACTGAACTCCGATTTTTAAACAGTAGAATAAAAACACTCAAGGTGATTTGGTAAGGACACAACTTTGCTGACATATGAGTGAAAAGAGTATCAAAGTTTATGTACAGCCATTTTCAAGACACATTCAGCCAAAATTTGCATTGTATTACAGCAATGCTTCATCTAAAAATTAAAACAGTAAAATAGTAAAATATTATTACAATTCAAAATAACTGGTTTCTATGTGAATATACTGTAAAATGTAATTAATTCTTGTGAGCCAACGCTGAATTTTCAGCATCAGTGTCATGTTCCTTCAGAAATCATTCTAACATGCTGATTTTCTGCTCAAGAAATATTTCTTACTATAAACTATATTGAAAACAGTTGTGCTGCTTCATATTTTTGTAAAAAAAAAAATGACTTGGATTCTTTCAGGATTCTTTGATAAACAGAAAAAAAACATTTATATGAAACAGAAATCTTTTGTAACATTATAAATGTAAATTCAATGCATCCTCGCTGAACAAGTGTAAACTTCTTTCAAAAAGAGTTACTGAACTTTTTAACAGTAGAATAAAAACACTCAACTTTGACGTGACTTTGCTTATATATGAGTGAAAAGAGGATCAAAGTTCATGTACAGCCATTTTAAAAACACATTAAGCCAAAATTAGTGTCGTATTAAAGGAATGCTTCATTTAAAAATAAAAACAGACATTATTTTTTCTTCTGCTCATCAAGTCTGCATTTATTTGATTAAAAATACAATAAAAACAATAAAATTGTGAAGTACTATTACAAATTAAAGTAACTGTTTTCTATGTGAATGTACAGTAAAATGTTTCTTGTGAGCCAAAGCTGAATTTTCAGCATTATGCTGATTTTCTAGTCAAGAAATATTTCTTACTATAAAAAAAATACAGAAAACAGTTGTGCTGCTTCATATTATGGAGGAAAACATAACTTGGATCCTTTCAGGATTCTTTGACAAATAGAAAGAACAGCATTTATAGGAAACAGAAATCTTCTGTAACATTATAAATGTCAATTTAATGCATCTGTGCTGAATGAAAGTGTAAATTACTTTCGAAAAGAGTTGCTGAACTCAGACTTTTAACAGTAGTGTACACTAAATTAAACATTTTAAACAAACTGTTTACTTGAAATTCACTAGAAACATTTAAAAACAGATCAACTAGGGAGTAAAATAGTGCACAGCCACAAAAATCAACACAGACAGAAAGAGTTTGCTAGATGAGTGAGTATTTTTTTACTAATTGGAACAAGACCCTCGTGCTGGCTTCAACCGATGTCAAAACTTACACCGTACAGAAGGGAGAGAGAAAAGAGAAGAAACAAAGCTCAATTCAAACAAACTTTTCCCCTCATACGCCTCGCTGTTGGTGGTCTCAATTTAACCAAATCAAAAAGCAACTTCTGTCAGGTTGGCAGCCAATGGAGCACTTGGGGAAGGGTGAAAAATCAGGCGAAGAGGGAGGGCGCTGGAGTGAGAGGTAAAATAAAAAAAACAAACATTCAAGGTGATTTGGAAAGCAGGGCACGACTTCGCTTATATATGAGCGAAAAGGAGATCAGAGTTCGTGTACAGCCATTTTAAACACACATTTAGTCAAAATTTGTGTTGTATTATAGGAATGCTTCATCTAGAAATGAAAACAGATATTATTTGCTCTTCCAAACCTCCTTTTCAGATCCGTTCAAGAACCTCAGAGCAAAACAACAACATATTTGTGGTGAACCGTCTGACTGTACAATAAAAGGAGCTAAAAGATCGGTGGTTTAGCAAGGCGTACCTACTTTAGATAATGCATTTTGACATTTCAGTTCTATGCTAACAAGATCACACTTGCACAAGCCTGTGGGAAAGTTTTCGGATGGGCAGCGAGACCCCGATGCTGGAATCTTCCAGTCTTTTTCCCTGTCCTGACATGCACCACAATCACAAATCCAATCTCAACAGCACGTAACGAAAGTGCAGACCGCATTTAAACGGCTAACTGACAGTTCCACAGGGCCGTAGCTTATTAATGAAAGAAAAACAAGTGAAAGAGATTACGCTGCAGAACCGAGCACGCTTCAAAGGCGCTTTGATGAGGGGGAAAAAAAGGAGAAAGGGCAGAACATGCCAAACTAAATGTGTGGTAATTGTTTATCTTTCTCTCAGACCACTTTCTTTCATTTCAAGCCCTCATTTCCTATCGTTTCATTTAGCGCATCATGCTGGCTTGATGGTGTGGTTTATGGGACGGGTGCAGAGACGGAGGAGCAAGGGTTTGAAGTGAGTCTGATGAAAGTTGAATGAGATGGGTTGGGTACAGAAAAAAAGACTTCTGGATCATACTAGGATTGTCTTCAATGCCTAGCAAGACAGCATTTTTGAGCATCATAGACGCATTCAAACTCAAAAAATGCTTTTTTTCCTTTACAGTTTTTTCTGTCAACCTGAACTGTACTGAAATGGTTGTGAGTTTAATCAATGCAAAGGTTTGACAAAAATAAACACGCACTAAAGTGTGACCATGTGTGCAAGCACAAGCAAACACGTACAACACTAGAGGCGCCGAGAGCGAGAGAGCAAGAGTAAGAAGCGAGCACTTGTTCCCACCTGCCCCTGCATTCCCGAGGATTTATACAAGAGCAGAGAGAGAGCGCGAGATACAGAAACACGTACAGCAAACAGGATGAGGACTCTATTATAGAGATGTAGCGATTAGATGAGAAGGGTCCTTTGTGCTGCTATGCACTGGCTCCAAACGCCACATGTACAATCTGCAGGGATCCCACTCCTTTTGATCACTGAATTTCCAAGAATTCTGGATTGATTCAAAGAAAGATGGACATCATAATGGTTGTACTCACAAGGACCACATTTTTTGCCAATGAAATAAATTAGAGTTGAGGATAAACAGAAAAACACAAAAACAACTCTGGGAGAGTTTAGCATTATAATATACATGGCAATGTTAATGTACTTGGTCTTGGTGGAACAGATGGTGGAACAGATCTGCAAAACTGCTGCGACGGAGCAAGTTCATAAACTTGCTACTGCCAATACATTCACAGATATAACATATATAAAATAAACCCCATATATATAAAATACATGAAATCAACCCTTAGCAAATCTGCTGTATACAGTGTGTGCATAATTAATAGGCCTGTTGATATTCTGGTCATATTTTTTTCCAAGCACATCTTAATTCAATTCCAAACATCAATCTTAATAACTACTATTAATTTTGTATTTAATCATTTAGAAGTTATATGTGACCCTGGACCACAAAACCAGTCATAAGGATCAATTTTTTGATCCTGAAAGCTGAATAAATAAGCTTTCCATTGATGTATGGTTTGTGATAGGGCAATATTTTGCCGAGATACAACTATTTGAAAATCTGGAATCCGAGGGTGCCAAAAAACTAAAATATTGAGAAAATCACCTTTAAAGTTGTCCAAAGTAAGTTCTTAGCAACGCATATTACTTATCAAAAATTAAGTTTTGATATATTTACAGTAGGAAATTTACAAAACATTTTGATGGAACATGATCTTTGCTTAATACCCGAATGATTTTTGGAATTTTGGAAAGAAAAATCAATAATTTTGAACCATACAATGTATTTTTGGCTACTGCTACAAATATACCCCAGCGACTTCTGACTTGTTTTGTGGTCCAGGGTCACATATATAATTGTCCACGAAGGCTGGAAGTGAAAAACCAGTTATATTTAGGTGTGCATAATTTTCTTTTACAGATAAAATGAGATTGAACTCATTATTACATACCCATGAGAAGGATGCAGTACTAAATCAATGCTAGAATTTGCAAGGTAAGGCATGACCACTGGACAGCGAAATGCTCATTGGGTCAGCATGGTCAGAAAAAAAACAGGTGGAGAAGAAAAGACATGTTAACTGCAAAAGAATTAAGAATTAAGGTGAAATATTAGGTGTGAAACCATCAGGAACCATTTATTCTCTAACGCCACAATTTTGGGAGTCAATTTTTATCTCTTATCCTGACATGTCTGTCTAGATGGACTAAAAATGAACTCCCAAAACTCACTGCCAGATCCTGGAAGATTAATTCTTGAAAGAGTGGTACAAGAGGATGTGATGCTGGTGCTTCAAGAGTCACTGTCAACTTAACTGTCTATAAAGCCTATAGCCATAGTATTTCATATCAGCATGTTATTCTTATTAAGTAAGGGTCATTTTTTTTAATGATTTTTATCCAAGCAAAGTCTCTGAGAACTTGAGATATTGAACTTCTGGAGACTCCAGGTAGGTTGCAGTTCTGGAAAATGGTGGCGCTGGAGACTAAATGCTTCCTGATGTTTTCTGCATAATTCATAACTTAAGTCTTAATTCGTTTGCAGTTAACATGTGTCTTTTCTTCTCCACCTGTTTTTTCTGACCGTGCTGACCCAATGAGCATTTCACTGTCCAATGGTCATGCCTCACCTTTGCAAATTCTAGTGTTGCTGAGTTAAATCTCTTTTTTGGCTTATTTTATCTGAGTATACACCTAAGTATAAGGAGTTTTTCACTTGCAGCCTTCATGGACAATTATGTATCACTTCTAAATAATTAAATACAAAATCAATAGCAGTTATTAAGATTGATGTGGTTTGGAATTGGTAAAATGTGCTTGGAAAAAAATATGACCAAAATATTAACATGCCTAATAATTATGCGCACACTGTACAGGTGGAGCTGGGGAAGGTGGAGGGTTTCTGAAGCGAGCTGCAACTGCTACAGAAAGCACTAGATAAGTATTTGAATGCTGAGCAGCAATCTCATAGGCTGCTGATGTGAAAATAAGCCAGTCAGCTGCACCATGTGAATAATGACGTTTATATTCATTTTTAGACTCTAGAATATGGAACTTTTACAGTTCTTTATGACAGTGGGAACCCTGATTCTCAAAAGCAGTGCTTGTATCTTCTTCACTTATGATGTCTTTCACGGAAAAAAACAAAAGACTGTTGTAAACGTCTTGTCATGTGGTTTAGCATGCTAAAAACACAGTTCCTGACACTACAAATACATGCTACCGTTAAAAAGTTTAGGATCAGTAAGATGTTGTTTTTTTACTCTCATCAAGGCTGCATTTATTGGATTAAAAATACATTGAAATAAAAAAGATGTTTTCTATTTAAATATATATTTTCAAATGTAATTTATTCCTTTGATGCAAAGCTGAATTTTCAGCATCATTACTCCAGTCTTCAGTGTCACATGATCCTTTAGAAATCATTCTAATACGTTCCTCAAGATACATTTTGTAATATTATCAATGTTGAAAATGATTGTGCTGCTTAATATTTGTAAACCATGACACCTCTTTGAGTATTCTTTGATGAATAGAAAGCTTGAAAGACCCCAAACCTTTGTCAGTGTATATCAGCATTTTCACTTTCTCTGGACAAAAGCAAAGTTTCTTTTTTATCCCTATACTACTCAGTCTGAACTATTTGTGCTTGTTATTTAGTGGAAAATCCTAAACTAAATCACCAAAGATCAACGAATTAAACCCTAAAAATAAACAATAACTACATAGTTCACCTAAATTACACGGCTTTGCCACTATTCTATAAATAAAACTCATCTTTAATGTTACTGAAACTCCCTTCAAATCACTCGGGAACATTCTTGGTCTTAAAATACAAAAGAAAACAACACTAAATAAAAATTTGTTGTGCAACATCACAAGGCCCCACGCAAAGCAGGGGAATGGGGAAAGGGAGGCACTGAAAAAAGTCAATAAATATTACAATCAAAAATGTTTCTAAGAATCACAGCTAAATATAACAATGGAAAACATGAACAGATGTTGTCTATTTTGGTTTAGCATGCTACAAACTCAGCAATGCATGCATCATGCTAATGCATGAGAATGAACTCAATTTCTGTCAGTTCTTGGTCCAATTTGATTCAAATACATTTGTCCCAGATGAGAAGTTACAGTCAACCAAAGAAGGGTATTACAGTTGGAGCGCATAAGCGCAATCCCTCTTGTCTACACTAGAGGGACTTTCACTAAAAAAAAAAACATACCTGCCAAACAGGTGTCCATTCACAGAGTCAGGGCTCTTCATGCTTTAAAAGACACATTAAACTCACTAGGTATTAGTAATGCTTAATGGTGGCACATTTGCATCAAGGTTGGCCTGAGCACAGTGCAAGCATTATCCATTTAACCCACTGAAATTCCTCAGGTTTCCGACATTGACTTAGCGGCAAGCGGCTCTTAAGACTAATGAAAAGCCTCTCCAGATGACCGGCAGCCCGCACACAAACACACAAAGGCGACCCCAATACAGTTCTCAGACGCTTGTTTCCTTTGGCCTGGATGTGGAATTCACAGGAAGCTTTGGGAAACACCTGGTGGATGGAGCGGGAGGCAGGTGTAGGGAGGGTGGAGGGGTCGACGCGTCTCTAGCCAGAACCCCACAGACCTGCTCATTCCACCCCATTAGACACATTCAGAAGCTTGAAAGCTCGGGCACAGTCGAGGGCCAAACAGCCATCAGAGGCTCAGGCACAGAATGGGGCCGACAGGGCCAGGAAGTCACGTCTCGAACTGGACGGCGGTCTGGCTCGACTAGCAGTAAGAGGAATGGAGCACTTGGCTGGCACTGGGCACAGCCTCCCTTAAAAGGACTCCAACCACTGCCTTTGTGACCAGTGAAGTTTAAACGGAGGCCAGTTAAAGTTCTTGGCTTTGTGTCTGGTTGTTTTTGTTTATGGTCTGCTCCAGTCCTTTTTTCACAACAACTAAATAATATATTCTGAATAATAAAAGTATTTTTATCTTAACAAAAAAAAACTTTATATACCGTATTGACCCGAATATAAGACGATATACACAGGGCCGGATTAAGACTGTAAGGGGCCCCTGGGCTTTACCTCTTGAGGGCCCCTTTCTTCAACAAGAACTAGTCTACATTTACTCAGTGTTGATAACCACAATGCGCAAGTTGTCAGCCTTTATTTTTGCAGTAATAAATGCCATTAACAAAACTTCCAAACCTAAAGGTCTGTCATATAAAATATACACAGATATCACTGCATGAACTACATGCGTAGTCGGACATATTTTACACAGATATCTAAAAATGTGTAGCATTTAATTGTACGTGTTAACGTTGGATACATTCATTATGAACTGTTAGGAACAATGTAAATTAGCGTAAAGTACATCTTTACAAAATGGTCTATGCACTTTTGATTTACCTTCCCAAATATGTATTTCTGCTTGTGGATCTTCGCAGTTTTTAAATGCTTAATTTACTTTGATAACAGTAGACAACTTTTCTTGAACAGAAAAATACTATGCAATGTTATTTTACATTTTCTGTACATGAACATCTAAAAACCTAAAGCTTTGTTTATTTTTTATCTTTGTTCTTTAACAGTTTATTTATTTAATTGATTGCTTACAATTTGTTCATTTGTTCTTACGGACTGTTCACTTGTCTTCACATCTGAACCTTCAGTTGCCTCATGATTTGATTTGATTATGCTGATGCATCACAATGCATAGTAAATAGTAAATGAATAAACAAATTAAAGCTATTTTTGTCGTTTTACCTTTGTTATTAAAAATAAACAAAGATGCAAATAAAAAAAGGAAGCAAATACAAAATAGGCCTATGAAAAAAAAACAGACATTAAATAATCAAATGTAAATAAAATTATTCAGTCAAGAGCAGTGAGTAATTCCCTCTTTTTTATTTCGTTGTTTGAGGTAGGATATTATAATCATCAAAAATCGCCGGCTTCCTTTGAAATATGTTTGATTATTGTGCCTGATGCGCCCGTGACCGCTCCGTTCCTCCACCCAAGTCAGAGGATGCCGACAGTGACAGAGATGCTGTCTGTTCATACGCGAAAGCAAGTTAAGGGAGGAATGCCAAGTGACTGTTTAATGAATATAAGAGGTTCCATAAATGCATTTACACAGTAAAATTACAAATGCAAAAATAATGTTATACCATGAATGTTTTACTTTTTAAAACATAAATCTGAAATGTCAGAAAAAAGGTTGATCCAATGATACTTTTAAATATGAAACCAAACCACCAGTAGGTGGCGGAACGGCTCACTGAATCACTCGACGACCCGATTTGTCCAAAAGTGCTGAATCATTCATTAATGAAACATTGCTGTGTGCCGCTCGGAGATTCGTGACTGTTCTGCTTTGGCTTTGCTTAGAACTATTTTCGTAAGCAACGGTCAATAATGTGTCTAAAATGTAAGTCAGTTAATATTAACTACTTGTTTATTGAACTACTGCTGTATAAAATCAATGTCACATTCGCAATCGTTCTGGCTTGGTCATGTGATGTTGCTTACCAATATCATATGTTATATTTACAATATTTATCTATTTTTCTACCGCAGTATGTTTGTTCATGTTTGTTTTTTTGTGTGTTACTGTTGTGCCTATTTTGTTTTTCCGTAAGTCAGATATGGCTGCACGAGCCTCAGCTGATGCAACCTTGATACTGTACGTTATCAGTCACCGTTTACACTGAAAGTAATACAATCAGAATCAT
Source organism: Cirrhinus molitorella (assembly GCA_033026305.1). Taxonomy (NCBI): domain Eukaryota; kingdom Metazoa; phylum Chordata; class Actinopteri; order Cypriniformes; family Cyprinidae; genus Cirrhinus; species Cirrhinus molitorella. The sequence goes on along the minus strand of CM065126.1, from coordinate 5,884,166 downwards.
TCTCATGAGAATTTCGCTGCTGTGCTAGTTGTTTGTTATTGATGTTTTAATCAGGTTACTTCTCCGGTCAGGCAAGTAAAATTCTCTTTCACTTGTCCTTTCGCAAAGTCCCGGACAAGCGTTAATGTCGAGTCCTGCATTAAACTGATTAAAAGTGCACTGTAAAAAACGCAACTGCATACATTTTGAGTCTCAAATACTAATATACCAGCATGTATTGTATATTAATACATTCTGAAGTCTGTTTTTGTCCAAATAATGAAAATACATGCGGTCCAAAACAACATCTTATTGTTGCTGTTTTGTGATTATTGTTAGTTATTTGTTGTACTGTGATGTACAGAGCTCATCTTTTTAATATTTGCCACCGTTCTTGAAGTCTAGATTATGTTTAACCACTTATATCTTGTAAGATGTCTTACAATGTTGTCTACATATTAGACTAAGATATTTATTAAGATTTCTATAAGAATTCACTGTTTATCATTCAACAATAAAAAATAAAATTGATGTGGTTACTTTATGCTTTTTTCATCCAGGAAACAGTTTTTAAAATCAATAATAATAGTTTCTTGAGCAGCAAATCGGCATATTAGAATTATTTCTGAAAGATCATGTGACACTGAAGACTGGAGTAATGATGCTGAAATTCTGCTTTGCATCACAGGAATAAATGACATGTTAAATAAATGTAAGAAGAAAACAGTTATTTTAAATCATACTGTATTTTAATTAAATAAATGCAGTCTTACCAATAAAAAAATCTTAACAAACCCAAACTTTTGAACAACATTGTGTGAATTTGGAGACCATTTTGCATTTATTAAAAAACAATCCACATTATTGTCAGAAACAACACAACTAATACAAATTAATATATTCTGAAGACAGTTTTGTCTAAACAATGAAAATAAATGGGGGCCAAAACAACACCCTATTGTATTTATCAAAAAAACAATGTTCAAAATGTACATGTTTTTTTGGGTTGAACTATCCATATAATAATCTCAGTACTCAATGAGGTGACAAATGCATTATTGTGTTATAAAACTGCACTGTGAAATTTCTAAACACTACATTTGTTTAGTGTATATTTCAGGCCTAATGCTTGTTAAATAAATCTGCCTTGTTCCCATATCACTTATGCAACAATTTCACACATAAACAAGTATTGGCTCCAGCACATAATGTAAACTTTGCACACAGTTGGCGTGCTTTGCCAAAGGACACAGTGGAGGTACACAGTGTTCCCTGCCTAAAAAGAAGGGAGTCGCTCTAATGCGATGGAATTGAGCTCTAAGCAGCGCAGGGCATGAGAGCTCAGGGGCTTTGAGGAGACACAGCGGGTGCTGAGCTCTTAGCAGAGGTGCAGGGGGTCATTCTGAAACAACACGCTGAGATGGATTTCAAGAAGACATTCCCGGACAGCCACAATAATACCATATGCCTTTGTGTTAAAGGAGTACGGAAAATTCTGTCATCATTTACTCTCCCTCATGTCTTTCCAAACCCTTCCACAAAATACAAGAAGAGAATTTAAAGACTTTTCCATGCTCTTTTTGCAATTAGAATTAATGGTGACTAGGGCTTTTAAGCTTCAAAAAGATGCAAGAACATCATAAAAGCAGTTTATACAACTCACTTTGTGTGAGAAACATCCAAATTTAAGACGTTAGTGACTGAAAATCTGCCCAGGATTTCCTTGCATGTTTTATGAGAGAAGATTCATGAACAAATCATTCAAAATGCATGTTATTTTTTATTTAGTAATGACCTGAATAAGACATTTCACATAAAAGATATATAGTTCACAAAAAAATAATAGTTGAATTTAGAAAAATGACGGCTCTATTTTGTTTTGTTTTGAGTCCATGTTTGTCCTGAAGAGTTAAACTGCACACTGTTCATCAAAAAAAAATTTCAGGTCACACAAATTCTTTGGTTTTTCTGCAATTTTGTGTATTTAAAACCCTTTCCAATAATGACTATGATTTTGAGATCTTTCACACTGAGGACAACTGAGGGACTCTTATGCAAATGATCTTCAAATTCAAAAGTTTTCACCATTTAAACAGGGAGATTTTCATAAATTCAACTATTATTTTCTCTTGTGAACTATATATATATATCTCTTATTCAGGTCAGTACTAAATAAATAACATGCATTTTGTATGATCCCTCTAAAAAATAATTAAAATAAATTATAAATAACTCACTGATGCATAATTAACATTTTGCAGATTCTGCATAGTGTATGTAAACTTTTCATCTGTAAGTTTCATATCATACAAACACACATATTTATTTATTTACTTGTCATATCTCACGAACTAGTCAATGGATGAGACTGCACATTAAATATTAGCTTTAAAAAAAGCTCTTTTGATGCTTTAGTGTCCTTTTCGAAGCTTGAAAGCTTCAGTCCTCATTTATTGTATGAACTGAAAAGTGCAATAAGCAGCATTTGGATTTTGAATGGCATGAGTTGTGATTTCTATGTGAACTGCTTGATTTGAAAAGGTGGGTTGTGGATGTAGGTGAGAAACAGACAACCTTCTAACCCCAGACTAATCTCTCAGTGCACAATGGCAGGAGGTGAATGAGAGGGGTGAGTGGCACTCATCGTCTGATGTGAGAGCTGTGCTGGGAGACATTACCCATACAGAAGAGTGAGAGCTGGGCTCCAACCGAGCTCTATTCACTATTCCACACGCACAGCTCTGCAGAAACCGGCTCCACCGAGAGAGTCCAACAAAGACAGAGACGGAGAGAAAGACAGATGCACAAACAACTTCCAGTACTGCAGATACAGCCTGGGGTTGAGAGTTTCGACAGACTTACACGATACTGCAGTGCGGAGAAACAGTGAATTAAGATACCCAGCGGCTTTATGCTCATTGCCGCATTGCAGAGATGCTCAAAGCTTTGAGATGGGGAAGCTGTGTCATGGTTTCTAATAGAGTGCAGCACTGATAAACCTGACTTGGATATGAAAACAATCAATATCAAAGCTGTGATAAAATACGATGGATCATTCTACTAAACAGGTGCTATTTGTATAATAGAACTTTTGCATATCACAATGAAATCTTGTATTTTAAAGAATATATATACACCGGTACTTTCACCAGCTAATAAATGATTTTATTGCTGTAGGAAATATATTAACATTTCCAAACATTAATTTTGCCATTAACTCCAATAATCCAGTGAGATTTTTGTTTGCACAGGGAGTCTGACAACAGCCAGTGCTCCACACACATCTGATCTCATCATCCAGTCTGTCTAGAATGACATGAAAAAACATAAACAGAGACAGACCAAATCCAGAAGAACTGTGGCAATGTCTCCAAGATGCATCAAGAAACCTACCTGCAAAACTCAACGCTGCTTTAAATGCAAAGCATGGACACAGCAACTGTTGGTTTAATTTAGTTAATAGAAGAACATTGATAAAACAATTTTGATAGTATCCTAATTTTACAGCACTTTACACAAGTTCCTTTGCAGGTAGGTTTCTTGATGCATCTTGGAGACATTGCCACAGTTCTTCTGGATTTAGTCTGTCTTAATTTGTTCTGTTTCTTTATGTCATTCCAGACAGACTGGATAATGGTGAGATCAGATCTTTGCATGGAGCAATGGCTGTTGTCAGACTCCTTATGTAGGGCCCCTTTGAAATCCATTTTATTTTTTCCCCAAATTCCGTTATATTTTTTTCCAAATGTTGTTTATTTCGTTTTTATTTTTCTGGATTCCATTTTTTTCCATTTAAATATTTCTGGACTCCTTTTTAATGGTTAAATAAAATATTAATTCAAAAACCATTTCCAATTAATTAAAATCATGAAACTTTTACAATTTAACATCAATTTAATGTTAATTTAATTTTATGTTTAAGGGTTTATCGAAAATGACACGTTTAGGGCCCTATGAAATCTTGCTTTTTATTTTTACTAAATTCTGGTTTCAGCATGTCTAATTATTTGAATGCATAACAACTTTTATTTATTCTTACAATAGCCTTGTGAAGTTTTACTCCCTCAGAAAATTCCCTCAGAAAAGTAAAGGAGGTTTACTACTAAAATTAAAAAATGAAAGAAATATTGTGTAATTATTTCTTTAAAAAAGAAAATGCTAAAAAAAAAAATACTAAAGGATCAAAAAATAAAAAGTAAACCTTGGTATCTTCGCAGTCAAAACTGAACGACATAAGAAATGAATGGTGAATGCCAAAAAAATACCAAATAAATGTAATGGGGAAAAACATCCCCAAAATTCTAAACAATTATAAAAATAATAATAATAATAATAAAAACATTTTCAGTCAGTGGTTGCATCAAAGATATTTTGAAAAAATGTCCAAAAAGCTCTTTCTCATAATGGTAATTAGAGCTGTCAAGCTCAAAAAAATGACAAAAATGGGACCATAAAAGTGATCCATATGATTCGTTTGTGTAAAAAAAGACAGAATCAGTAGAAATACTGTTCTGAAATCTCATTAAACTTAAATAAGCCACATCAAGACATATCACGTCAGGTTTGTCGATGACAAGAAACTTATCTGTATGTGCTGTATGTCTTGAGAAGCCATTTTTGAACTGAACATAAGCATGAAAGATATTTCCAGGCAAATAAAGGCAGAATCATAATTTTGGGTGCGCTATTCCTTTAAAGACAGGAATGTTTAAATAAAGAGGAGAGCCGTCTAGCTTTCCGATAACACTATCAAGTGACTCCGTGAACTACAGTAGCTCTGACCTCTTCCTCAACCGCTAATAGCTTCTACAGCCGCATATGTTCCCTCTTCCTCGCCTTCAGCTCCCAGGCCAGTCCGTCACTTTTATTTACATTCTTGTTCTCTCTCACCATCTCCATCCATCGCATATGAATCAGCTGTTCGGTTTCCCAGCATCTCCCTCGTCTCAGTAAAACGACGGCCAACGCGCTTTACACTCAGCCACACCTGCGCAAGCACTTACACAGAGCTCCCGCTGGACCGCTTTACCGTCATCCTCCGTAGCCCTGCGGCCCAGCTTCAGCACAGCTCCAAGTCCCTTGTTCGCAAGAGATGCCGAAAACCATATACAAGCCAAGTGTGAGGCTGCCGAACACGTCGCAGAAACAGCTAACGGTGTCAGAAACTCAATAAGCTACACAACAGAGCCAAATCTGGAAGCATACCTCGACATTTTCCGTGGCCTGTCCGCACCAAGAGGCTTAAGGGCTGAAAAGCAGGTATGTGGTTGCGATATTGAGATTGTGCTGATGAATTCTGCAGGTCAGTCTGATGCTGAGTTCACTGGAAGTCAGATATATTAGCTTTCCACATTTCAGAGTAGTCCAAAATTGAGGAACATTTAGTGTTGTCATGTTGGCAATGCTAACATTATGTAATTGAAAAAACAAGCTGACAAGCTAAGATAATAAAGTGGCCTGGTGAGTGAACTTTGGTGAGTGAAAGTATGTGCTGGATTTATAACTAAATATATAATAAATAATGTGTTTTGTAATAATAACAATTCAAACGAAAAGAAATAGTGCACAAGAGAAAATAATAATTGCATTTTTAAAAATGACTTTTTTAGTGATAGTTGTTCATGAGTCCCTTGTTTGTCCTGAACAGTTAAACTGCCTGCTGTCCCACAAATTCTTTGGTTTTTCAGCATTTTTGTGTATTTGAACCCTTTCCAATAATGACTATGATTTTGAGATCCATCTTTCACACTGAGGACAACTGAGGGGCCCATATGCAACTATTACAGAAGGTTCAAACACTCATTGATGCTTCAGAAGGAAACACGATGGATCTCAAAATCATACAGTCATTGTTGGAAAGGGTTCAAATACACAAAAATGCTGAAAAACCAAAGAATTTGTAGGACCTGAAGGATTTTTCTGAAGAACAGCGGGCAGTTTAACTATTCAGGACAAACAAGGGACTCATAAACAACTAGCAATAAACAACAACAAAAAAAACACAGCTGTGGATCATTCAGGTAAGAAGACAGTATTATGAATCAACTGTATGTAAACTTTTGAACAGGGTTATTTTTATAAATGTAACTATTATTTTCCCTCATAGACTATATGTAAATATATTTTAAGTTAAATACCTTATTCATGTCGGTACTAAATAAAAACTAACATGCATTTTGTATGATCCCTCCTACTTTGGTAAAATAATTAACATTTTGCAGATTTTGTTGCCTCTTTTAATTTTATTTAAAATGAAATAGAGGTATATTAAATATGCTAAATAGAAGTATTTTAAAATATATAAAAAATTAAATGAAAACCTAAAATGAAAATGAATAATAAAAGCTAATTCAAAATATTACTAAATACTATAATAGTATATTAAAAAAACTAATTTAACACTGATCCTCCTATACTGTATCTACCATCTCACAGGTCTAATAAAGAAAGGAGGAAGAGATATTTCCTGTGGCGAAGGTATGTTTCCAGAAGTGTGGCACTGCGATCGCTCCAGGGCGAGTCATTTGGGAGCAGTAATGAGAGAAACAGAACACAGCGGCAATCGAGCGGAGAGGTGTGATGCTGGCGGACGACAGACGATTAACACCTTTAACAGGTGTCTACTTCAGCTCCAAAACAGAAAACCACGCTGTTGATTACACAACCACTGCGGCCTGCCTCATGCGCAACAATGTGACAGACAGGATACATGCATATAAAATAGTGGACACTTGCACCCGCTGGAATGACTTGTTTTGGCGCATATTGTTTTACTGTTCGGCAAAGTGCAGCCTAGGGAAAAAAAAAACGTTTCTGAAAGTGAGAGAAAAAGCAGGGTAATTTATCTTGCACTTCAGAATTGTAGCAGAAGATTTATGCAACCAATATAGGTAGATGCACAAGATACAGATGCCTTTTGCTGGATGATACCACAGTGGATGTGAACTCTATACTGCCACCTGTGGATGCAGCATGACGACGCAAGAGCAAAGCTTTAATTTTTTTCGGTGCATGTACATCACTGATTCCAGATTCTGAGCAGAGCTAACAGAAGACGAACAGAAATGAAGGCTGATGATCGGAACCGTACCTTATAGCGCATCTTGGGACATGAATGGACGTAGAAACCCAGATAGTAGTAGGTGAGTTTGGGCGACTGCTGCTGCAACTGCCTGGTAAAGGCAATCTCCCTGCAGAGGAAATAAAAGCAGAAATAATGTTTTACAGGCATATGGGTCATGCTACAAAACAGGCAACTAGGTTGTCCAAAAATTGCTGACATTACTAGCTTTGTGCTCAAAGCTGTGAAACTGCATGGTGCTCGTTACAAAGAGAATTTAATGCTGAATTAATGCTACAAATATCCACTGTTCAATTATCAGTTGATGTTGTAATAAAATCATGGTAACAGGGCTGACATTTTTAGATCAACAAGTAGCATCTATGTTTATCTACATAGTTTGAAGGATTTCTTTTCATATATGCAACATTTTATGTGACTTTTTTGCTTTTATGAAACACAAAAGATGATATTTAGCAAAATGTCCAAAAGTAATTTTTCATAATGTAGAAAGTAGCAAACAAGTAGCATAAAAGTGATCCATATGAACTGCTTTCCTATATATTGAAGACTTACAATAGCTGTGTGCAAGAAAAGACAGAAACAGTGCTCTAAAATATCATTACATTCAAATATGCTGCACTAAAACAACTTACTCTCAATATTATAGAGATTTTGAGAGATGTATCATTTACCCAGGAAATAAATCAGGGAGCAAGTGACAATAAATCTGATTAATTCCGCATCGCATTAAAATAATTAGTGACTGGGCTTCTCGTTGGTTTCATACGGATTACTTCATCACAGAATATTGTTTTTGACAAGACTTACTTTGTTAAAAAGTAGACATGTCAAGCTTTCTATAGCTATATGTCTGGGCGTCGAATATTTGCTGAGTTTTGATGCTTTTCACAAAAAATTAACTGAAACTCAGATCACAGAGACAGAGACGGCTGAAAGCACACCCTGTTTTTTGTTTTTATTTTACAAAAGCACAAAGTTTTGTTGTTATTACAAGCATATACAAATAAAAGTAGACTATTTACAGGTTCAAATGATGTATTGCTCTTCATCTGTACGATAAAATATGACGCCGTAATTTAAGTTCAGGGTTCCCACTCTAAGCCAAATGTCAAATTCCCTGACTTTCACTGACTAAAAAGATGAATTTCAATGACCTATAATGAACTGATCCATCCATTTACAAGCTTTATTTACTTGATCACAAATGTTTTTTAGTGCAAAACACACATATACACTACTTTTTTGTTTTGTTTGTCTTTTACCCGTTAAATTCACTTGTATATTTTTCTGTACTATTTCTACAGAAATTAATTTATTTTAAATTAATTTTTAGGCTTTCATAACCATAACCTAACCATAACAATAGGTAAAATGCATGAAACAACATAATAAAACACATTATAGAAAAATTACATTTTGGAAACAAAAATTGAAAGCAACAAACAAATCCCTGATACTCCATGACTTGGACAAAATAAATGTAAAATTCCCTGACGTTCAATGTCTGGAATAAACCTTTTAAAATTCCATGATATTCCACAAATTCTATGACCTGTGGGAACCCTGTAAGTTCCTTTAGAGGTCATCAGGAATCAGGAAGAAATGCCACAAAACGTTTTTGAACAGTACGATTTTTCGTTGTTTTTTAACCCCTTAATTGTCAAATTTACTTCATTTTACAAATAAATCCTAATTTAATCATGACAAACTATATATCATTGGAAATGTCTACAACTCCTAAATAGATATTTTACCATAATTTTGTGTTTCAAATTATGTTGGAAAAGTAATAGGTTAATTTATGACAAGAGTGCACCTCAAAAATATACTTTAAAAAAAAAAACAGTTGAAAACTTAAAATCAAAAATTCAAAAATTCAAAAAACTCAAAATTCATCCTTTGAAAACCATTTTAAAATCAGGCATTGCATAATTACCATGGAAAATGTACATCAAAATCATATTACAGAATGTTTTTGTTCATGAATGATAAAAATGTAAGTTTGAATACTGCATTTTCACGTCCATGTTCAAAAATGGGAGTGACACTTAAAGGGTTAAAGAAGTCTCTTCTGCTCACTAAGCCTGCATTTATTTGATCCAAAGTAAAGCAAAAACAGTAAAATTGTGAAATATTTTTACTATTTAAAATAACTGCTTTCTATTTGAATATATTTTAAAATGTAATTTATTCCTGTGATTTCAAAGCTGAATTTTTAGCATCATTACTCCAGTCACATGATCCCTTCAGAAATCATTCTAATATTGCAGCTCAAAAAACAAAAACATTGATTATTATTATGTTGAAAAACAAATGACTAGAAATTCTTTCTGGTTTCTTTGATGAATAGAATGTTCAGAAGAACAGCATTTATCTGAAATTGATTTTGTAACATTATAAATATCTTTATCATCACTTTTGATCAATTGAAACCATCCTTGGTAAATAAATGTATAATGTTACAAAACTTTATTTTACTTTATTTATTTCAGATAAATGCTGAACCTTGGATCTTTCTATTCATCAAAGAATCCTGAAAAAGTGTCCTCGACAGTTTTTCATATTGATAACAATAATGCAAGACGACTCGAGTAATGCTGCTTAAAATTTAGCTTTGACCAATGGAATAAATTACATTTTAAAATACGTTCAAATAGAAAAGAGTTATTTTAAATAGCAAAAATATTCAACAGTTTTTGCTGTACTTTGGATGAAATAAATGCAGTCTTTGTGAGCAGAAGAGACTTACTTAAAAAACACTAAAAATCTTTTGGCTGGTAGTGTAATTATACAACTACAATGTGTTGCATCAGGATATGATGCTTAAAGTAGATAAAACATCATCAGACTTGCTGCATATGGATCAGATCAACAGTTTCCCTCCTAAACAGCCATTTAAATGTGTATCTGGAAGTGGAGAAAAAGAGGAAGTGGAGGAGAAAAACAAAAGGGAGCTGAGAAAATAAAAACAGGAGGAAAAATAGAGGAGATTTATACTTCCTCCTGCGAGCAATCAATGAGCTCCCTCTCTCTCACTCCTTTCAGCTCTCGCTTTATTCCCTGCACAAACACGTTTCTCTTTTCCATAAATAAATCCTGCTCTTTCTTCTCTCTTCTTCTGCATTTTGTACACCTCATACTCTCTGTCTACCCAAAAATTAGTGAGAGAAATCTTTTTTTTTTCTTGGAGAGGAAGATAGAGAGAAGCCAAGGCAAAATAAAAGTGGTGGAAAATGAAAGAGAAAAATAGCAGAGGGAAAAGGAGCGACGACAAACAGCGAGGTGCTGGAAGGTCATGCGGTCGCTGCCAGGTTCCCGGGTTCCCATCCCCTGGTGACAAAGCCTGGCTCTCCATGAATGAGAGACGGATAAGAAGAGGCTGTGGAACCCATTCACAAAAAAGATGGAGAAAGAAAAAGGGACAGAAAGAAAGGGCAGCCCCCTCCCTCCTCGATTCGAACCCCAGTCCCCACCCGCTCGAGCGCTGGCAGCAGTTTGAAGCCTCCATTATCTCCTCTTCAGCGCTCTGACACCCCTACACAAGCCAATTATGCCGCAGCGCTCACCACGGACAAGACGTCTGCTTAATATTAATGTCACACACACACACACACGCACACACACACTCAGAGCAGGAGATGTGAGGACCATCTACATAACACAATGTCTAACTATTATTGGAGATGTCAATGAAACAATACAATATATATACACACACATAGGTAAAGTTTCTTACAACAGTAAATAAAATCCATTAAAATAAACATTTATAGTCTTTCTAAAACCTCTAACCTCTAATCTAAAGAGATTTTAACTGAATAACAAGAAAAATATATAATTAAATTTGATGAAACCTATGAAACCTATAAAGAACATGCATGAGTCATATTTGGGATACTTTTACTCATACTTTTAGGACTTTTCAGACAATTAACTACTTTTATATATTACTATTTACTACTATATTTGTTGTACTGCTCATTTTTTGCCAACATCAGTATTGTATCTGGTTGGTATTAAAAAGTTGGTATTAATTTTACACAAAATGCAATATCAGCAGTGTTATTCTATCATGTTTTCTCCTTTTTTTTTTCCAAATCACGACAAACGCCAGTCTCTTTTCTCTATAAAATGCGATAGATCTGCTCAACCAATCACAGTGCACCATTACACGCATTGTAAACAGTAAAGGGAGTTTGTAAATGAGATATTGATTTAATTCAACAGCTAAATAAACAAGAAAGTAATATTAAGTGACTTACGTTGTCTGACTCTATTGACACTATTGCCCGATTTTGCTCCATTTCTTTGTGAAAAATAGTTTGAAACAAAGTCACAACCGAGCCGCTGCGCATCTCCATTCAAATACAGCGGTGTTTTTTATGAATGAACGTGCGTTTTTACACTAATCTAGTGAGTCAATTTTCCATTCATAAAAACACTCACTTGCTTTATTCCTCAATGAATCAGCTGTTCGAACGAATCAAATGAATATAATTCAGTAATTAAATAAGTGACTTGACGCCACCTACTGGGTGTAGTTTCATTTTTAAAGTATATTTTCAGTGATTTAAATCATTTAATATTTCTATATTCAAAATGTAATATTTAAAACATTAAACTCTACATAAATTTATGAATTTGATAGCACAAAAATTGACTGTGCCCCTAATTTTTTTTTTTTTTTTAATCGAAAGTTTTTAACGAAAAGTAAGCATAGAGTCGTGCTGGATTTATTACATATATATATATATATATATATATATATATATATATATATATATATATATATACACATACATACATAATATATTTGTACATTATCTATTACTATATTATCTATTACTATATTACTATTACTATTTTCTATAATATTTGATTTACTGCATTTAAAAAAAGTTTACAATTAGTTACAATTTATTTTATTTAGTATTTTTATAACTTACAAATAAATTCTAAAAATGTTAACTAAAATATGATAAAATGTTCAGACACACAACAGTAAATGTTATTAAATATATACATAAATAAATGATTCTACAATGATCCAAAGAATGAATAAAAAGAAATCTAAATTGCCAAAATAAAAAAATTAAAAAATATATATTACTATTTATTATAATATGTTGAAATGCCTTTAAATTTATTTAAAAAAATAACAATAAATTTTAAATATTTTGCATACATATAAAATTTATTTATATATTTTTAAATATTTGTACATTATCTATTACCATTTACTATTTATTTACTTTAATTAATTTGAGTTAAAATAAAAATAATAATAATAATAATAATAATAATAGTAATAATAATAATAATAATAATAATAATAATAATAATAATAATAATACAATGATCCAAAGAAGGAATAAATATAAAGAAATCTAAAATTACCAAAATAAAAAAATAAAATAAAAACTACTTTTAGGACCTTTACAGTATTTTTTAATATATATTAAATATTTTTTAAATATTTACATTAGGACAATTAAACAATTTCTCCACCAATTTGTAGAACCATATGCAATCCAAAACAAAATGTGTATTTAAACTTTATTTGTAAAAATATTTTTACATTATCTATTACTATTCACTATAACATTTGTTGTACTGCCCTTAATTGGTTTAAAAACAATATTAAAAAAAGCATATATATTTACCTTTTATTTACCCGACTTACAAATAAATTCTAAACATTTTAACTAAAAATCAAAAAAAATGTCCAGACACACAACAGTAAATGTTACAAATAAAATAAATAAGTAAATTAACCTACAATGAACCAAAAAAAGAAAAGAAAAGTAAAACTATTTATGCATTTTTTTTTTATTATTCAAGGTTATAAAGGTTTGTGTGTAAATTAAGTGTAAATTAATTTTCAGCACGTTTAGGACTCTGAGGAAACTCGTTTTGTTTATCTTTGCTGGCTATTCATCATTATTTTTACCGTCCAGCGCAGCATGGAGACACATTGCTGAACAGTGTCACATCCTGCGCTCAGACAGTCTCACTCAATCACACAGACACACAACAGCACAAAGACACTGACCCCGCGGCTGACACCAGCTGCTCTGGGCACAACAGAGCCCCACGCACAATCTCCACTTCTCACTCACACTTTCTCTCTCTTAGCCTTCTTTTTATTCTTCTGGCTGTGAGAAATGAGGCTCCCGAGGCCTCCAGACACCCAAAACTGACTATAACACACACACACACACACACACACATCTGGCATCTCCTGTAAAGTGTAACCTAATCAGGTGAGCAGCCCATGTGAAATATTTACACACATATGTGAAATATTGGCCTGTAACTGTGGGTGTGTATGGTTGTGTTTTGAAAATCATATGCCGTGAACTCTCTGATCGACCAGCACAACCACTGAAAACCTATTGGAAAACATAATCAGAGACTTAAAGAATCAGGATTCTTGTGTTGTTCATCTGCAGCATTAATGCTGTTAATCTTTTGTTGGGAGGTAGTGTAGCCTAGTGGTTAAAGGTTTAGGCTGGTAACCAAAAGGCTTAGGCTCAAACTATATATATAATCTACATGTGAAGTGGATCAAAACCTTTTCAAGTCTGATTAATTGTCAATAGGGCTGCAACAAACGATTACTTTAATAATCGATTAATCGAATGATTATTGGAACAATTAAACAACTAATTGTCTTTTTTTTTTTCACTGATTAAATCAATAGACTTTGATTATTCAGCTTTTGCAATTATTGACTTAAACTTATAAAACTTAAACTTATTGACTTAAACTAAACTTATTTTGTTATATATTCTAGCATAAATTAAAGTCACGTTAGAAAAGCATATTATGCAATTACAATTATTATACAATTAATTGGTAATACTGTACAATAAAGCTCTTTAATTAACATTAGTTAATATGAACTTTTAAAATAAACAAAACTTTTCCAGCATTTATTAATCTAAGCTAATGTTAATTTAAACATTTATTAATGCATTTATAAAAATCACAAGTTGTGTTTTTAACATTTGGTAAATGCACTGTGAACTAACATGAACAAACAATGAACAGCTGTATTATAATTAACCAACATTAACAAAGATTAATGCACAAATGTACTAAATGTATTGTTCATTCATGTTAATTAATACGTTCGCTAATGTTAACAAATGATACCTTATTGTAAAGTGTTCATTATACAAGTATTTTGCACACAAAATGAAATAACAGACAGAAAAACTGTCTTATATAGATGTCAACCGATGATTAATCATGATTTTGCTGATTAATAGGCATCGATAGTTGATTGGCGGAGCTATCAGTCTTCTGCAAAAATCCATGCCGATAGTTTTTCTGGGTTGCGTCTGTTGTTGAAGCGGCTAAGGCGGCTCCTCTGTCATTATACAGTATGAGAGCCATAGATATGTATGATGAGAGCGGCCTCTAGAGGCGGAAATCACTGACAACACCTGCTGTTTGTTTACACACGTGATACAGCACCCTGAACAGAATGGGACACTTCAAATGCGGATTCAAAACATCGACAACAAACTATAGTTTTCATATCATTACTTAGTAAGTACTTTGTTGACTAGATGCTGCATTAGTAGAGAACGCACAGCAGTACGTTTGCTATCAAGGCTGAGAGGAAGCGAACATTAGCCTCACCTCAAGAGGTTAAAACAATGTGACCAAAACAGTCCAACCCAAATGTTTAATGTAATGACTGTTGCAATCTATTTGCATTAGTTTATATCCAGCTGATTACATGAATGCATTTGTTAGCCAGCAAGTTGCATATTTAAAGCTAGTGACGTGAGACAGCAAACTGTGTTCATTCAGCCGACAGAAATCCTGACGCATCACAGAGCGCTATCAAAGAGTTTTATATTAAATACTGCATATCTGTCCCAAATCGATGTAAATGTGCATAAAGACTTCACCATGGGCTGGAAGATTGTGTGTATTATACATTTTTAGCAAAACGCTTTTCTTTCTGTGGCTCTAATAAAGTCTGTATGTTTCATATAGAGAGCTATAATATAGATTGCACTTTCTCTTTCAGTTTGCTGTTGTTTTAAACAACGAACTTCAAACTCATCTATGCTGTTTTTGATAATTCTTGAAGTAAACTTATGTCCATTTGGTGATTAAATAAACAGTTTTAGGCTGCTGTTTGAACTGAATGCGACATGTCTGATGTGTGATAACTGCACACTTCACAATAAGAGTCCATTTGTAGCATTACCTAAGATTAATAAATATTGTTCCATGTTAGTGTGTTAATTTCAATATTTACTGAAATTTTTAATATATAATTAATATTAATACATTTATTATTTTACAAAATATGGTTCAGTCCCTTTTTTAAATAGTAGATCACTGTTTTAGTTTCCATTTATTTCAGTCGATTAATCGGTATCGGACAGTGTGGTCCAACCTAGCTATTGGTATCGGTAAAATCCAATATCGACCTCTAGTCTTATACACATCATTCTGCCTAACATCTCTCTTTGTAAGTTATACAAATAAACTAAATAAAGATCAGTGATAAGGGGCTCCATTTATTGGATAAGCTATTTTATTCACAACATAATGTCTTAACATACCTTATAGGGTTATGATAACCAAAACAGATCAAGCTTTGATCTCGGCAAACCAAACTATCGCTTTAATGAAATTATGTTTTTCCAACTAATAAAAGTATTTTTTCATTAGCTAGCTCCACACTGGAGAGCCGGTTTATAAAGTTGTAATCAAGTTGTAATTCTAACAGGCTTTTCATGTTAAATACCATAAAGCTGTTTTATTTAAGGCTATCTATTGCATAACGTACTATATAAATAAACATGATGTGACCAGACATTACTGGAGTAAGTTAACGTTACAGAACTGCAGAGCTTGTGCAAACATCCACATTTTTAACTGCTGGTTTTACACACTGCTGTCAGTTTTTGTGGTGTTTATTTCGCTACTGAGAGGAAAGTGCGCGATATATTTACATATTCATCCAAACTCCGCTCATTTGCTCTGAAGCGCTGTGTGAATTACAGTCTTGCACTACAGAGCCACACTGGTCAAACCGCATTATTGCAGGCTCTTACATTACGTCATATGAGATCAAACGACTACTCAACAACAAAAATATTTGTCGACAATTTTTTTTATTGCCGATGATGTCAACTAATCGTTTCAGCCCTAATTGTCAAGCAGTTAAATGTTGAGAAGGTCAAAGATTAGAGAGAATTTATGATTGGGTGACCAACCTGAGAGCAGAGTAGGTGCCCAATGAGAGCGAGGAGAAGTCTGGGTGGTAGTAGAGGTACACAGACGACACACAGGAGGGCAGGATGTCCAGAACTCCTACAGCTACTATTCTGCCATCCAACCAATACTGCTGATGGAAAGAGCCGTAGCCCACTTCAGGACCATCAGGAGCCATCTCAGCCTGGAGAAGATGGACGAAAGACAAAGAAAGAACATGAATTATTATTATAAAAATGTAATTATTATACAACATATTTATCTGTAAGTTTCTGTCTCTTTCTTTCCTCTTGAAACTGCTGGTCAGACTCAAACTTACATTACTCACATGATATTTATAAGTGTAAAAAATAGAAAAAAAGAATAATATATTCACAAAAAAAAAATGTGAAATATTATTAGAATTGAATATATAATAGAATTTTAATTTTCAGCATCATTCTTCAGTGTCACATGATCTTTCAGAAATCATTCTAATATGCTGATTTGCTGCTTAAGAAACATTTCTTCTTATCAATTTTGAAAACAGTTGTGCTGTTTTTTTTTCAGGATTCTTTTGTGAACATACAGTTCAAAAGAACAACTTTTTTATTGAAATCTTTTGTTACATTATAAATGTTTATACTGTTCATTTTAATTAATGTTTTTATTAATGCTTTTATTCGTTTTTGTGCTGAAAATCTTTCAACTGTTGAATATATCTATCTTTCAATTGTTGAATGAACAACTCATACTTTGAAGCTGGGAACAGAATCATTGCTACAAAAATAGTATACATTTTTTTTTTTTAGCAAAATGATTTGACTTGGCCATAATATATACAGGGTTTGAATCAAAAAAAAAGTTTTTTGATTTTCAAGGACTTCAATCAGAGATCTCACTTATCCAACAATGTCTTCTCTTCTCTTTTAAAATTCTAAAAAAAAGATAAATAGATAATACAAATATACCAACAAAACAAAATAGCAAAAATAAAGTGAAGCACATGCAAAGTATTATTACTAAAGTATTACAAAGTGGGATTTGGGATTTATATTTGTGTATACTTTTCCTTCTTTCTTTTCTTTTCTTTTTTTTTTTTAACTGTACTTCCTTAACTGTTTGATGTTTTCTACTGTTTAAGAAAAAAAAAAAAAAAAAAAAACGAAAAAAAATATTTGCGAAACCACTCTAACTCGAAACATTCGCCATACACACTCCGAAGTCCCAAACCAAATCAAATGATTTGCGAACCTGCACCGAAGCCCAGATATGAATCAAATGATTTGCAATCCCAAGGGAAAAGATTCACAAACTTGCTCCAATGTTCCGATCTAAATCAAATGATTTACGCTCTGAAGTCCCGACCTGAATAATGATTTGAGAACCATCATTCCAAGTTAAGGACTCAGTGTTTGGATCACAAATAATTTCATTTAGATGGGATCTTCAAATTGCGTATCGCAAATCATTTGATTTAAATTTCACTTGATTTAAATCAAATGATTTGCGACACCTGCTCCGAAGTTCTGATCTAAATCAAATGGTTTGCGAATACACAAAGTTTTGACCTAAATCAAATGATACATGATTAGAAGTCCCAATCTAATCGGAATTGGAGCACTTCAAAACAGTGAATCATTTTGGATGGAGTTTTAAAAAGCTCCATGTTGCCCATCACCATACATGCATTTAAAATTATTACAAGCAATGCCGAAATTAGAAAATTAATGGCTCTTTTAAGTTGATCTGGCTTTTGCTCATGAATCGCTTGAAATAAATGATCAAAGTCACGAGTTTGAATCAATCAAAGCGGTTCCAGCGTAAATGACTCAATTGACTTAGTTCATCTGTTCATCTTTTTGCATCTTCAGCAGAATAAGCGAAAAAGTATGATGTTTTTTGAATTGTGTGACTTGAAGACAATGTATTTATTTATTTCATCTGTTTTAATTTGAAGCTCTGTTTAAGTACCTCTTCAGGAATATTGCTATTTTCAAAGGGTTTCCCAGGCCTTAAATATCAAAAAGTAAATTTCAAGTACTTTAAGCACCTTGTACGAACCCTGTATATAAAGTATAGGGCACATAAATGACACACTAGAAAGGGAGCAGCTTTAGTCATCATGAAAAATCCCAATGTGAAACGGGGTATTAAATTAGTAAAGGGAATGACCTGATTTTATGCATCAGGATTTGGAGGGGAGGGGCTAAAACTTTCTGCAGCCATTTTACATTATATTGCCTTTTTTATTCAACTTTTAAATTTAAATTCAAAATAAGACCAAGAACGGCCAGTTCCAGTCATTTCATTTAAACTTTAAGCTGAATTTCCAAATTTACCACTTTCCAAATTTCCTATATTATTATGCAAATCAATTAAAAAGACTAAAAAAGTAATGAAATATGTTTCTGTGTATAATTCTGTGTAAAAACGAGTCAATCAATGCTCAAACAATTTGAAAGTCTGTGCTTGCAAAGGAACACAGGGTGTACAGTAGCTTGCTAATAGTTCCCACATGTGGGCCGAGAGCGGAGGTGTGTGTGTGTGTGTGTGTGTGTGTGAAGTGAAAGTCTATGCCAGGCACACACAAACTACGAAAGGCGATTTAATAAAAACCCTTGCATGAACAAAATCAATCTCCACACTGAAAGCCTGGGCTGGAGGGACCGAGGGGCTGTTTTTACCCTGTGTGTGAAGGGGCGTGTAAATCATTGAGTCGAACCACAAAAAACAACTAGCACTACTGTTGTGCCTGAAGATGAAAGCCCACATTCCTTCATGTGACAAACGCACTCATGTATGAATATATGTCTGCTGTTTTGGACGGCCGTAAAACCCCGGACCGTTACCTGCCCGAGATCGTATTTCCCACTCAAACCTTCACGCTGGCTTTTTTCAATCAAGTGGCTTATCGAGGAGGGCGCTTTATTCAGCCTAGTCCACCAACGAGACTTCAAACGGCTTGGCGGGAGGGGGCCTACGCAGCCGTAGCCGAAACGGGATCTCTCCGCGGCCCCCTCGGCCCATCTGGGTCCAGTTAGCCCTGCAGGAAGGCGGCTCGTTATCACAACACCAGGGGAGCGACTCGGCCAATCCGTTCAGTATGAGAGGCCTTAGACGCTGCCGTGCCACGG
The DNA here is from genome assembly GCA_033026305.1 of Cirrhinus molitorella. Taxonomy (NCBI): domain Eukaryota; kingdom Metazoa; phylum Chordata; class Actinopteri; order Cypriniformes; family Cyprinidae; genus Cirrhinus; species Cirrhinus molitorella. Next base: position 5,864,741 of record CM065126.1, on the reverse strand, counting down.
TCACTCACCTCCAAATTAAAACCAACACAGAAACATCACAAACGCCACTCATGATATTCAAACCTACACAGTAAAACATTTTGTAATTTTAACGGTAAAAGACTGTAAAACCTTGTTAATTAGTTAACGGCAAGGTCCCTTACCATATATGGTGAAAATCCATTCTCTAATGGGACATTTCATCCACCTTATTTTTAATGTAATAACCAGTGCAGCCATTTGTAACTTGAATATGCAAGACTTCCGGTGTTATTTGCTTCTAGTTACTTTTAGCTGTACAAAGCAGCTTGTTATGCTGTGTGACATTGCCAAGTGTTATTTCTTGTCATTTTTTTATGTTTACTGTACTTTGTTATTTTTCTAGTTTTTAGTCTCTAAATTTTAGAGAGATTTTACAGTGGAATACTATTAAATGTACAGAATTTGGAGGTCAAATGAAAAGTCACTGTACACTTTACAGTGACAAGCCAAACAACCCATTTAATGGCATTTGTTTTACTAACTATTTTTCTTTAGTTTTTGTTATCAGTTATGTTCATTTGGCTTTTACGTTACATCTGAGGTTTATTAATTGAAGTTTAGTGCACTATTTTAGTGTCACAAAAGTGTTTTGTTATTGTGTTTCCATTATATTCTATTTTAAACTTTATATATAGTTTTTCAAATTATATAGTAGTTTTTTTCCTGCTTTATAATGTTATAATGTAAAGATTTCTATTTCAGATAAATGCTGTTCTTCTGAGCTTTCTATTCAAAGAACATTCAAATAGAAAACAGTTATTTTAAATAGTAAAAATATTTTTTTCTGTACTTTGGATCAAATAAATGCAGGCTTGGTGAGGAGAAGAGACTTCTTAAAAAAAACTGCATTAGTGATGTCAAATCGATTCATTGCATCCAAATTAAATGTTTGTATATATGCGCATTATATTATGTATGATTTTAATATTATAATATAAAACAAATACTATACATATACATGATAATGATAAATGATGTGTGTGTGTGTGTGTGTATGTGTTAGAGCTGTAAAACAAAAATAAAAGTTTATGTTTGCATACTATGTGTGTGTGTACTGTTTATATTTTATGTATATATAAATACACACACATACATGTATATATTAATGAAATTAATGAATTTTAGATTTACACATAAAATATTTATATATCAAATTATATACAAATGTTTACATGCAAATACAATCAATACATACAAATACTAATAATATATATATTAGTGGTGTCAAAATTAGCGCGTTAACGCAGGAGATTAATTTTTTCATTTTAACGCGTTCAAAATATTTAACGCAATTAACGCATGGGTGGGGCCACCCCACTCACAACTGCTTATGAAATGCTTTTATTTAAATGCGCAGAGCGTCTTTAAGAACACATCAAACAGGAGACATTTCAGATGCGCGCTCCAACTTTACTTCAGCACCAGACGCGAGTCAAACGACCGCAGAAGCGGTACCGGTGACGGGGAGCTTAAGTAAAACGTTAGTGAACTGCGGTCAGATGAGATGCTGTCAGGACATATGTCGGTAAAAACGAATTTAATTGTCCTGTCAGCCTATATACTCTGCTTGTAGCGTGCGCTCTTGAAGTTCACGCGCAAATGTGCCGACGCGCGCTGTATTAGGCTATATTAAACCCAAATGAAACTGCGAGCATGCAAAGTCGTAATTATATCGTCAGGTAAAACATGAATTCACAAAAAAAAAAAAATTATTTATAGGTCAAAGCAGTGTCAGATCAAGTTCAGCAGTGACAACCTTTAACAGCAGCCAAAATATCCTTATAACCAGTTGCTGTGATGTCTGTTAATTAAGGAACAAAAATAAAGAGAGGAAATTAATAACTAAGTTTTATCTTTATATAATTTAGAATTTGATATAATTTAGGCTATATTTTCTTGCTGAAGGGCACAGGTAGCTACTATATATATATGACATTTATTATAATGGGTTTGTGTGAAGATTGTTTCAAGTTCACTTAAATTATTATTATTAGTTATTTTTTTTAAAGTCTAATAAATGTTAAAGTGATAGCTCTTAATGATACTGTAATGTTGAATGATTATATATATATATATATTTTTTTTTTTTCAATGGTTAAGTATTAGGGGGGGAAAATCAATCAGTGATATTTGCTTTCAGTCCTAAAACAAGATGGCGTTAAACAAATATTAAAAATATATGTTCTTTATGTTGTTTCTACATTAATTTGAAGCATTAAAGTGAAATTATTGCAATATAAAAGTATAATTAAAAACTTTAATGTCAGGTAGAATTAATCGCGATTAATTTCAGGTAAAATGTGCGATTAATTAGTTAATTTTTTTTAATCGATTGACACCACTAATATATATATATATATATATATATATATATATATATATATATATATATATATATATATATTTTTTTTTTTTTTTTTTTTTTTTTTTTTTTTTTGTATATATATTATTATATATATTAATTGATTATTTGCGACTAAGCATTTTGCAGCTCTGGTGTGTGTGTCTATATATATATATATATATATATAACGTTTTTGTCAATGTTATAAATAAAACAAAGATTACCAGAGTATGTATTACAAGAAAATATCATTTCATTTTCTCGACTTTCCGTTTTTTTCTTTGCATTTCCTTACAAAATTTACTAATAACGTCCGAGTGATAATTTGTTTCTATGTTTTTTTCCCAGTGTAAAAGCTACTTGAAACTAACTTCTCTCTTTTAGCATCATTACAGATATATAAAACAGATTTTAGTACTTTGTGAAGACCAGTGTTGAAGAAAGTTACTTTTAAAATTAATGCATTAAAATATCACATTACTCCATAAAAAAGTAAATAACTGCATTACTTGGATACTGATGGAATGTAATATTATGTTACTTTTTTGTATTTATTTTGTCACGCCTTCCTCATCCACTGGCCACTCTTTTAGTTATCGTAAGCTAGAGTTTCTATTTATAAAGTTGTAAATATAGATTTGTTTTTTACACAAATGCATCGATTCACTTCAGAAGGCCTTTATTAACCCTCCAGAGCCATGTGGAGTATTTTTTATGATGGATTGATCCACTTTATTGGGCTTCAAAATCACAACACCCATTCACTTTTTTTTTTTTTCTCCATCAGTGTCACAGATGGAGTTTTGCTTCCTTGCCACTGTCGCCTATGGCTTGCTCAGCTGGGGACAACAACTACATTGGGGAAGACTAAATTGGGGACAAACAATTTATTAATTTGGAACTATTGATTAATTTCCTCAAACTAAAATTGTTTAAAGTTTCTTTTTGAATTATTGATATATTACTTTCCCATTTGATACTGTAAAGTTGCTTTGACTTTACAATTTGTATTGTAAAAAGTGCTATATAAATAAAGCTGACTTGACTTGACTTGACACTGCCATTATAAAGCTTGGAAGAACCAGAACACTTTTACACATAACTCCAACTGTATTTGTCTGAAAGAACAAAGTCATATACACCTAGGATGGCTTGAGGGTGAGTAAACCATGGGGTAATTTTCATTTTTGGGTGAACTATCCCTTTAAGTTCAGTTTGGTAAATTCTAGCATCTTTTAAAGTATAAACTTTGCTCGGTTCACAACATCCCTAGAGAGGTGTTACAGTAAACCCCTCATTTCCCCCAGCGAGGACCACATTCCATATGTATAGGGGTTAGTTATTTTCATTCAGAGCGCTTGTCCAGCGGGTTGGCGTTTTAAACTAGCTGTCAGTATTAAGTACACACAGCTCAAGATGAAGGTGCTTTCATAGCGCGGCTAGCGGCGATGATTAAGGGCTTGCGGTGAAACGGAGAGCCCCTTCTCAATCTGCCTTTTGGCACCACATGTGCCGGGCCCCGCTTCTGTCAGAACCAGACTCGAATCCAACGCCTGTCATGCTAACTTACCCTCCGGCAGCGGAGAGCCGCTAAAAGAACGTTAAGCTCTCAGCACCACCCGACAGCCGCCCATCTTTCATCCATAATGATCTGACGGTATGTTCTAGATTGTGTTTTCGCTCCGTTTTAATGAAACGCAGCCCCTGCAAAAGTATTTCACGGTAAAAGTCTCAGGCATGTTTACGCAGCCATGACCTAAGTGCGGGAAATGGCGTCACCTTGACCTTGGGATCACCTCGCCGGACAGCCTAATGACTGCGTCTGTGCCACTGTGAAGGCCAGCAAAATACACAGATGAAGCCAACAATAAAGGCAGGGGCCCAAATCACAAGCATATGGTGCTCTGTGTCGCTCTTTGTTTGGCCGGCTTTCTCTAGCGTGTAGTGGCGTGCTAAGCGTCCGTTTGCAGTCGGCGGAGGGGATGGCAGCAGGCTGTTTGTCAGGCGGATGGGGTAGTTAACATTCCTGTTTTATTAACAATACAGTGACTCTTCTATGTCGCAGAAACAATAAGAGAGGTTAATATATGCAGGAAACCATCCAACCAGGAGGCTGCACCAATACACTGATACATGTACTGTATCATAATAGTAGTATAGAATAAGAAGCTTGACATTACAAATTATATAATTGTAGTAAAAAATGTGTTTTTGTGTAAAAAAAAAAAAAATAAATAATAATAATAATAATAATAATAATAATATAAATTAAAATACATTTATTCATGTTTTCATTATTTTAGCATTTTTGTAAAAAAAAAAGTATATAATTTGTCAGAATATACAGTAATACGAGTGTGTGTGTGTGCGCGCATACAATTTATAATATATAATTACTTACATATAAATTAAAATACAATTATTTATATTTTATTTTAGTATTTTAATTAAGTTTATATAATTTGTTATATTTAATTGTATGTGTGTATTTGAGCATAAAATGTATAATAGTATAATAGTATATAATAGTATCAATTTACATACAAATTAAAAGACATTTATTCATGTTTTTATTATTTTAGTAAAAAAAAGTTTCTATATAATTAGATGTGTGTGCTAAAATGTATAACAAAAATTATTTACATACAAGTTAAAACATGTTTATTCATAAAATGTATAATAACGGCAACAATTTACATAAAAATTAAAAGACATTTATTCATGTTTTTATTATTTTAGTATTTTAGTAAAAAAAAGTTTCTATATAGTTTGTCAGACTAATTGCATGTGTATTTGTGCATAAAATGTATAACAAGTTATTTATACAAGTTAAAATGTTTATTCATGTTTTTATTATTTAGTATTTTAGTTAAAAAAGTTTACATATAATGTCAAAATATATAATTGTGTGTGTGTGTGTGTGTGTGTGTGTGTGTGTGTGTGTGTGTGTGTGTGTGTGTGCATAAAATGTATAACAACAATTTACATACAAATTAAAAGACATTTATTCATGCTTTTAGTATTTTAGTAAAAAAAAAGGTTTATATATAATTTGTCAGAATATATAATTAATTAATATAATTATGTGTGTGTGCCTAAATGTATAAGATTTTACATACAAATTAAAATACACTAATTCATGTTATAACAAACATTTTTATAATATATATAATTTGTCAGAATATATAATTATATATGTGTGTTTGTGTAAAATACATTTATTCATGTTTAAATTTTAATATTTTAGTAAATGGTTTATATTTAATTTGTCAAAATATATAATCATATATATGTGAGTGTGTGCATAAAATCTATAATAAAAATAATTTACATATAAAATTAAAATACATTTATTCATATTTTTAATCGTTTTATTTGCGTATTAATGTATATACATAAAATTAAATAAAACAATATACTAAAATATTTTAAGATACTATAAACAAGTTCATATTTTATATATATATATGCATAATTTTAGAAATTATTTAAAATTAATTTAAATTATTTTTATTACAAATATAGTAATAATTTAATCTTTATATTATAGCATTAAATACACTGATGTTCAAAAGTTTGGGATCAGTAAGACTTGTAATGTTTTTTTAAAGAAGTCTCTTATGCTCATCAAGGCTGCATTTATTTGATCAAAAATACAGAAAATAAAAACCGTAATATTGCAAAATTATATTACAATATAAAATAATGTTTTTTATTTTTGTAACCCTTTATCTTTAACTTTATCTTTAATGCAGTATCCAAACTTAATTTTTTTAGAATTCATAAATGAAAATATTTTGTAACATGATTCTGATGTACATTTTTCATGGTAAAGCAACGTCTGATTTAAAAAAAAAAAAAAAAATTAAATTTTAAGTTTTCTACTGACATATAATTTCTTATGACTTCTAAAGTGTAATAGGGAAAAAGGCAAAGAAGAAAGTCTTTTTGCGACAAAGGTCAGAACTCCTGTTATGAAGTAGATTTTTTTTGAGGTGACCTCTTGTCATAAATGAATCTATTACTTTTCCTACATCATTTGTAACACAAAACAGTGGTCAAATGTCTATTTAGAAGTCTTAAGACCTTTCCAATGACATATAGTAGATTAGGATTTATTTGTAATATGGTAAACTTAGGCGTCCCACAATAACTTCAGTTCTCCTTCTGTGATCATTAGAAGCTACATAAAGTTAACTTTTCACATTAATTTGAACCCTATTTTGAAAACCACTGCTGTGTGTTGAATTTTTGATGTCAAGTCATCAGTGGCTCAACATCCCTGAATTCACCCTATAGCCTAATATAGTCTAGTTAGACAGATAACCACAATATACACTGTGAGAAACACTACACAAATAAAAGTGACTTGAGTATAGTACAATAGAAAATAAAATACCCCATTATATTATATTACATCCCATGTATTGACTACAGTGATTATTCCCACAGAGCACTAAATGTCAAAGAATTACTCCTCAAACGTGGCCCTGGAGAGGAACCCGCTCCGGCACTGGGAACGCTGCAGGACTCAAATGTTATTCGAGTCACACAGGCACTCTAAACACACAGCGCTCATTAGACGCAGCGCTCAGCGACGGCTCATTTAACCCCACGTGGAAACAGCAGCGCTCGATTACGGCTGCCATTTTTCTCCGAGCCGGCACTCACGGCATGGCGTGGCACGCTCCCGTCCCGGGAACGGCTCTCTCTGGGACACAGATGCAAAGCCTGTCCTGGATACAAGCAGGCATGTGGACCTCTGATTACATTACGGGGAAGTGTTTATTAATGCGCTAATGAGTTCATTGTGTATCCTTCAGATGAAAATATGTGTCGTGCTGGCAAAGACACAGAAAGTTGAAGTCTAATTGCTATTGCTTGTCAAATCCAGTCAATAGAATTAAACACTAAAGGAAAAGCGATGACATAAATAGCGTACGCCGAGTATGTGTGCATATGCATGTGGAAAAAACAGGGGTATGGGGCAAAAGCAGGGTTTGAGGTCTATAAAACCTTGACGACTAATTACACAACACCACTGTTAACGAGCATTTCCCCTTAGGACAGACATTTCAGGTCAATAAAAAGACATTTAAAAAAAAAAAAGCCAAACAGAAACAGACATACAAATGCAACACAGGCGTGCATCAGGGGAAGGGCATCTCAGTGACGCAAAACACCCCATGTGACACACACGTGAACAAACACACACGCACACCTAGATAAACACAACCAGGTGAGGGACTCTAATACACGCTAATGGCAAATCGACAATTACGTTTGTTTACTTTTGACTTTGCAGGCGAAGTTCAAATAGTGTTATTGTTCACGCATCTTTAAGTCGGCGGATACGCCACAAGCGCACACAGCTCTGCACCTGATGTCAATTGCCCCTTTAAGATTCTCTGCATGCAAAATCCTAGTTTATCTGTGCACGAAATAAGTGAGTCGTTTATATAGTACTACACTCTTAAAAATATAGGTGATTCACGATGCCATAGAATGCCTTTTTTGTTCCATAAAGAACCTTTTGTGGACCTGTTTCACAAAAGTTCTTTGTGGTGAAAGAAGGTTCTTCAAATTATAAAAAGGCAAGCAAGAGATATTTCTTTAAAGAACCTTTGACTGAATGGTTCTTCTATGGCATCGCTGTGGAGATCCTTTTAAAGCACCTTTATTTTAAAAGGAACAGTCCACTTTTTTGAAAATAGGCTCATTTTCCAACTCCCCTAGAGTTAAACAGATGAGTTTTACCATTTTCAAATCCATTCAGCCAATCTCTGGGTCTGGTGGTAGCACTTTTAGCGTAGCTTAGCATAAATCATTGAATCTGATTAGACCAGGGGTCTCAAACTCAATTCCTGGATGGCCGCAGCTCTGCAGAGTTTAGCTCCAACCAGCTCCAACTCACACCTGCTTGGACGTTTCTAGTAATCCTGAAGACCTTGATTAGCTGGATCAGGTGTGTTTGATTAGGGTTGGAGCTAAGCCCTCAAACTCAATTCCTGGCCCTCCAGGAATTGAGTTTGAGACCAGTGGATTAGACCGTTAGCATCACGCCAAAGAGTTTCAATATTTTTCCTATTTAAAACTTGACTGTTCTGTAGTTACATCGTGTACAAAGGCCGACAGAAAATGAAAAGTTGTGATTGTATACGTAATAATCAACGAACTTTGCCGCCGTACCGTGGGTGCATCAGGCGCAATGATATCATGCAGCGCCAGAATATAGTCCCTAGCCATTTTACTATTAGCTAAGTGCCAGTCACGTTGGAAGTTACCTAGCTGGGGACTATTTTCAGGCGCTGCGTAATATCATTGCGCCTGCTGCTGATTATTACGCCGGAATGAAAGCATAGTTCCTGTCCATCGCAACTTTTCATTTTCTGTCGGTTTTAGTACTCAATGTTACTACAAAAGAGTCAAGTTTTAAAAAGGAAAAATATTGAAACTCTTTGGAAATACTCTAATAATCTAATTGACCTGTTGGTAAGCCCCGCCCCCCTTAGTTACTGTTGCTGCCTCGGACAAACAAACAGAGTTTCCCACTGTTTTACAATGACAGTTGTCAGTGTGAAAACCTTGTCCAAAGATGTTTTTGATAAATTTTGAACACAAAAGGACCACCTCTCATCGAGGAGCATTCAAGCGGAGCTTTAATGTCATGGAGATATATATAAATGATTTTAAGATAAATAGATGTGTAACATGATTCATTTGAAATCGAGTGTTTACAGAACGCAATGCAAACGGAAGTAATCTCATGTTACGGTCGTCACGATCACAGATGACAACATCCAGGATCAACACTGTTCATGTACTGCAGTGTAAGATTCATTTAACCAGTTTAATATGGAGAGGCACTGAAGTGCAGATCTTTGTCTATGTGGTTTTGACTTACATTATACATGACGTGAGAATAGTTAGCTGAGGTTTGTACGTTAACATGGACTCACTAATTTTAACGATATTTACAGACATTAACTGTTTGAGCAGATGAAAAAGGCCACTTAATGAGAGTATGACAACCAGAAAATAAACGTTAAATAATCAAATAAATTCCATTGCCAATCCTCTCAGGATACCTGGAATCAGTGTTACAGATACGTCAGGCACATCGTTCTATTATTTTTGTAGCATAAACACCATTAAAACAACGAGGGCTTCAGATCTTCCAACGTTTCTCTATGGCGCTGAAACCTACAGATGTCCGAGTTCCATCTCCGTGCAGCTGATACTCAACTGCCATTGGCTCATCTGTGTTATAGGGGCGGGGCTTACGATAGGTCAATTCTAAATCTAATAATAATCTAATTCTAAATCTAACAGCGTCATACATACTGTAAATGCTGTTCTTTTTAAATTTTTACCTTTTATTTTGAAATCTTATGGTCATTTTTGTCCATTTTATATATATATATATAGAATTTTGCCTGTGTTAATGCTAACTAACATATATTTTGTTTCAGGCGTGTATTTTTATTGAAATGTTAATATTTCACCCTCATTTCCTTTAATAAATCTATTTTACACTAGGTACAATAGTACAAAAATCTCTTCATTGAAACCCATTAAAACTGCAATTTTTAATCCTAGGGCCATTTAACTATAAAATGACTCAATATTTGTTAAAGGGTACATAACATACACAGTTTCACCTAATCTCATGTTAATCCTGAGTACCTATAGAGTAGTAATGTATCCTTAATATCTCCAAAAAGTCTTTAGTTTTATTATATTTATAAAAGAAAAATACAGCTTTCCGATTTTCTCTGGAAAAAGCCGAACTTATGGAGGCGCGCCGTGGGCGGAGCTAAGGTTCCATTCAACGATCACTTGCGTTAGGATTGCCAATAAAACAAACATTTGATGGCGTTTCACTTACCATCTGCAGTTCTGAATCATTACCGGGATCTTTTATAGCTGGGACCGCTTCGTCTTTCAGTATCAATCAACGTGCAAATCCAGCGTCCAACTGGTCCTCATATGTGAAACTTTCATCAACAAACACACACTTGCTAAAATCAATTGCTGCCCCGGAGAAAGGAACTGCTAGTTATCTTAACTGCTAGTAAAATAACACTAGTTATCTTTGCCTTACAACTAAAAACACACTTCTTTAGGGACATTCTTCCCGAGTGAATCCCTTGCAGAGTGCAGCGAATGAAGCACATTGATGGGCGCGCTCTTTCTCACGGTCTGGCCGACGTGATCGCGGGCGCCGTGGGTGCACTTTTCCGGGAGAAATGCTCAAATGAGGAGTTCCACCACCTAGTATGTCATTAATGCCACGATCGAAAAAACAAAAACAGCCGAAACTTGTACCAACCCAGAAGTAAGATTTTCGGTAAAGAAATTTTCTGTCATTTGTCCAAATTACTTTAACACTGTAAACAACTCTGAATATACGAAACACCATTGTACCCCCCTTTTAATAGGCTTTCATTCTGTTCAAAATTAAAATTGACTACTTTTTACTAGATGGTACCATTTTTTCAAGTTTGGCATATAAAGCAAATACTCGCTTTATTCCTGTTTTCTGCTTATGCATATTATGGTCTATTATAAATATAGAATATAAATATATTATATTATAAATATAAATGATGCAGTTATAATTGTGTGGGTATGATGGTATGGATGTCAGAGTGTGGTTTGTATGTGTGTCCTAAATAGCATTTTTTTTTGTGTTTGTGTGTGCGCACCTGTAATGTTTGCGAATCACAAATCCCACTGCTGTGTTTGCCAGCTGAGCTTTCGCTGGAATCTAATGGGAAAAGTTTGGTACTGCAGCCAAACAAAATCTTACTAAAAGCTCATTTTTTGAGAACACAACTTGTTTAGATTTATGGCTTTGATTTTCTATCAATTTTTTAGTTCAAAATGTTTTATAAAATATATATTTTATATTAAAATTTGGTCTTATTTGGTCTTAACCTCAGTAACAATCTGCCAAGGGTCTTCTTTAAAATTAGACCAAACTTAAGTCTGTACTCCCAACATTTTTATGATAGTTTTTTGACATGGGCATTTTTGTCCTCTATGAACCGGTGTAACTTTTTTAAAACGATACACAAAGGTTAATCAAAGAAAAAAAAAATCAGTTTCTACAAAAATATTAAGCAGCAAAACTCTTTTCAACAGTGAAAATAAATGTTTCGTGAATAGAAAATCAGCATACTGGAATGATTTCTGAAGGATCATGTGACACTGAAGACTGGAGTAATGACAGAAAATTCAGCTTTCCATCAAAAAAAATAATTACATTTTACAATAGAATCTAAAAGAGAAATAGCCATTTAAAATTCTAATAATTTTATTGTTTTTTCATCAAATCTTGCATCCTGAAAAAAAGTTTGGAAAAAACATAACCTAAAAAGTATAAGTAATTTATGCCATCAGCAGGACTGATGTTGGAGCGTCTGGCTACCAGCCTTTGCGAGGTGATAAAAGCATGTTTGCTATAAATGCTAACAATCTTCATTCGCACAAAGGGAAAGGCAGAGTGCATATGTTTCCCTCCACATTGTGCCCCTTGAAAAAAATGTAGGAAAAGTTAAGTAAAAAGGCTTATAAGCCACTGCAACTTGAAACACAAGTAAACGGCTTTATCCCAATAGGTTTACCACAAAGATTAATGTGACTATGAATGGTGGCGCTGGTCTATTTAAGGATCAAATGCAATCCGCAGATACTAAAAATTGTCTTACAATATTGTTGCAATAAAAACCTTTTTAAAAAAGTACTGTGGGCACCAGTGTTATTATCGTTAACTAAATGTGTTACATTTTTTCTTAATATTGTCAATTAAAAAATTTATTTATTAAAATAAAGTTGAAATCAAATAATAATATTAGATCAAAATCTTACATTTGAGAAAAAAAACTGAGAAATGTTGACAGTTAAACTGAAGTATTAAAATGACTAAAACTTAAATAAAAATGAAGTAAAACAGAAAAAAAGGCACAAAACAAATAAATTAAAACTGAAACATAAAAATTATAAAAATTACGGTAGCACTTTACAATAAGGTATCATTTGTTAACATTAATTAATGTATTAACTAACATGAATGAATAATGGAAATTACATTTATTACACTATTTATTAATCTTTGTTAATGTTAATGTTAGTTAATAAAAATACAGCTGTTCATTAGTAAAAGCTGAAATTAATTAATAAATGCTGTAGAAGTCTTGTTCAGTCTTAGTTCATGTTAATGAACCATCAAGTGTTACCAAAATTACAAAACCACAAAACAAAATGATTCAAATTTACATTACATTTAAAATGTAAAAACAAAAACAATTAAAAATATTAATAAATATTAGTCAATAAATTATGTTACAAAAAGCATTGCTTGATACAGTGATGAATTTGATATATCCATGGCACATGACACTCGGTATTTACAAAGTATTTCCAAGAATAACATGCTACTACTATGGTACAAGTCCAAGAAAAACTTGTAGTACCACAAATCATTTAAAGTGCATGTTTTGACATGTCATGGTAATACCTTGTTTTTTGGACATGCTACTTGTTTGTTTTCTTTGAAGTGGAGTACATATAAACACCAAGGAAAAAAAACATCAAATAAATACAATTAAAGTATATTTGTACCATGCCACAGTACTTTTCTGGAATTCAGAAAGTACTTTTTTCTTTAATGGAAAACCAAATGGAACCGATTCTAACATTCCAAACATCAACAAACGTTTGCCGAGCCACATTTGCTTTTTAATGTCCTCTCCTGCTCCTCTATAATAAAGAAACACAACAAGAGGATCGCTTAATAATGATAGATGGACATGACAGAGACAAGACGATCTGTCAAGGACAATTTCACATCACAGTCAACTCTGTGTTTGCATCCTGTGTGTGGCCATGCCATGCTGCACAGAAAATGTGGTTGGTCTGGACGACACATTAAACTTTTTCCATTGTTTCATGACAAACAAACAAGCCAACAATTACACTGCTACCCAAAGAGCCATTTCCACATGTTGTTTGTCTCACTACGGCTCTCATATAGAGCAAAATTAACATTCTTACTTATATATGGCGTTACCCTAAAGTTTTATATAAGCCTGTCAAGAATAAAAGTAAGTTTCCTTTCCAAATGAAATGAAAAAGTATACAATTTTGAAAAAGAGGCTCTGTGCAAAATCATTATAATGACTGCCAAAAGAAACTACATGCACATTTTTTGAGCTCCTCAGCAGAACAAGGAACAAGAAATGTAGGAGTATGAACCGTATGGAAGTACTGATGAAAATGATAGAATCATCTGCTTTGAGACTATACTGGACCTGTGCAATTTCAAAGGTAAATCCTCTGAACTGGCCAAGACTTCAGAAAGAGAGGCAAATCTAGTTATACATTTGCAATGTAAAAAAAACTTACCTCTAAAGGAGAGTCACAAAGGAACCTCTTGAACTGTGAGGGAAAGAGGTAGAAAAGAAACGTGTTACTTTAATATTCATCCACATATGTGACCCTGGACCACAAAATTAGTCATAAGAGTCAATTTTTTTAAATTTAGTTTTTTACATCATCTTGTTTTTATATTTGGCCGAGATACAACTATGTGAAAAATCTGGAATCTGAGGGTGCAAAAAAAATAAATAAATAAAAACATTGAGAAAAATCGTCTTTAAGTTGTCCAAATGAAGTCAGTACCAGTGCAAATTACAAATCAAAAATTACATTTTGATATATTTACAATTGGAAATGTACAAAATATCTTCATGAAACATGATCTTTACTTAATATCCTAATGATGTGGCATAAAAGAAAAATCGATTGTTTTGACCCATACAATGTTTGGCTATTGCTACAAATACACCAATGCTACTTACGACTGGTTTCGTGGTCCAGGGTCACATATGACAAAATACAAAAGATATAGTTAATGGGCAGTCTCATGAACACAGTTGAGCACATTTGATATGGCTTTTTGCGTAATTTTATCAAACTTCTCTCTTTTGGCTGTTGCTACCAAATGCTGCATCACCAAATCCTCATTAGACAACTAATGTCTGACTAGGTTTTAGTGCATGTACAGAGATAAATGAGAAAAGATGTCTGCAAACAACAGACACTCAAACAAACAGATCAATGCTTTAAATCTTCAGTTCAAAGATGCTGTCAATTCTGCTTTATCTAAAAGAGTTTAAATCAACTTGGCTCTTTAACAACACACACAACTGCAACTTTTGTAATCACAGTGATGTAAGACATTTAATATTGTTTACTTAATTTCACAATGAGTAGCTGTTTGGTCATTAGTTTGTTTTGGCCGAAGAAAGGCGCCAGTAACTGGCTAGCATTGTGAAGGAAGTGAAAAGGCAAGATGTTTATTCAACTTTATCTTTGCTTAAAGCCCGTTCTTCTGTGCTGTGATGGACCTGATTTGTTTATTGATGACTCGCAGGTGATTTGGGTAGTTTGCGTTTCTCTGTTTAGACCAAGAATAAAGCATGTTAGGACACAAAAAAAGTTTGACACCCATGACCAGGGCACACAAGAGTGACTTAAAAAATGTAGTTTTTATATTTATAACATATAGCCTAGTTAAGTAACTTGATACGACCGAGAGAATGCCGTTTTCCCGAAATCCACAATTGTAAATTTGACACTGATTTTATCCAAGAGTTACATTTTAGTACAATATTGCCAGTGTTGGCTGGTTTTGCTCGATTTGTTCAGTGAAAATAGTTCAAAACAAAGATCACAGCCACACATCTTTGAGCAACATACAGCTGTGTTTTGTTACTGAATAATTCAGTGTTTCTAAATGAATCATTTAAGTCAATGATTCAGTGGTCCATTCGTAAAGACAGGCACTTGCTTCAATTCTTGTTCACACCTGAACTATAACTATCCGACTATAACGTGAGCTGTTATATTTGGGTTAAAATACATGCTTTTAAAATAGGCCTGTATATTATTAATAAAATAGACTATAATATAGGCCTACACTAACAAATCTCACTGAGCTTTTTTAATGGTAATGGATTAATAAAAAGGTTGCTTTTTTTTTTTTTTTTTTTTTTAAATAAAAAATAAATAAAAGAGTAAAACATTAAATCTACCATTTGAAAAAAAAGCTTTATATTTGAATATATTTTGAAATGTGTTTTCCTCTCATGCTAAACTTATTGCTTTCTTTCTAATCTTTCAGTGTCACATGATTATTCAGAAATCATGCTGATTGTTGCTTAAGAAACATTTTTCATTATTATAGCTGGCGCACCACACTGATGGAAAAAAAAAAGCAAGATTTGAAATTTAATTGACTATAACAAATATATAAATCAGAATAGCACTAAAATAGTAAATATTCTGAAAATGAGGAGCATGTTTCCCATCTTTCCACAGTCCCAATTCCAGAAAAGTTGGGATGTTTTGTGAAATGCCATAAAGTCAAGAATATGTTGTTTGTTCTGTTTAACCTTTATTTAATTGTCAGAAGTACAAAGAAAAATATCCAATGTTTTCACTGGCCAACTTAATATTATTTTTGTTAATATAAACAAATTTTGAGCTATGATGCAGTTTAGCTTGCAAGGACTGAGAAGCTCCTTTGATACCCAAACTTGATACCCTCACCTATTACCAATCCACCTGCTTGCTGTGAACCAAAAAACACTTTATTTGGTTATTTTTGGTTATTTTAACTTTTTTCCACTTTTATTTTGCCTCTGTCCCAGCTTTTTGGAGTCAAAATAAATGTGTTTATATTTACAAAATACATTTAAGTTGGTAAGAGAAAACTTTAATTTAAACTATTTTTTGTCTATTAAATAACAGTTAAATGGTTAAATAGAATTCAGCTATGAAATATTCTCACAAAATGTATGAAATATAGTAAAGTACGGTTTACATTTCTTCCATTTGCATGTGTAAATGTGGTTATTTGCCCACCAAAATAACCATGTCCACTAAGTCAAAAAAGGGTAATTCAATATATTCTCAAAAAACTGGGGACTAAGGGATACATATTATTATTTTTCACTGAAAGCTAATTTAAAACATTCAAACATATCAAGCAGTAAAAGGGTGTTCAAGAGTTCCAAGAATGGAAGAACAAACTAAAATCTCATCTGTAAAAATGTCAGTGTGGATATGTTTTAAACATGAATTATGACCTCATTCATTTGAATTACTGTAAATATAATAACAATCCTCATTATAAACACAAAATAATAATAACTTTAATATTCAGTGAGGACAATTAGACTACGTTTTATTTGATGGGGGCGGTGAGGGTCCTGAATAATGGGTAGGGGGGCACTGGCCCAAAAAAGACTGAGAACCACTGAACTAAAACCTGGTCTGAAATAAATGCGACAATATTTTTTTTTTTGTTATTTAAAGAGTGCGTTAGTAATATGTGCCTATCAGCAGTCTGCTTTTTACACACACAGAGACGTGTAGCAGCACACAAACAATGCCACCCGTTCAGTATTTGTTCTTGCAAATTCCACCATGTAAATAGCAAATCCGCCATGGAGCGAGCGCAACTGGCTCTTAAAGGGAATGAGAGATGAGACTCTGATTGATTTAATGCACGTTACGCCCACAACACATTAACTCATTAAGAAAATAGGGACAACCCTTTTACGCCATGTGCCGACCATTTTTCCCATCCTTAAACTAAGTGCACCTGCGCCGTGCGTTTTAGACCAAGTGCTTAGATCGTTAAAATAGGGCCCAAAGACACATTCATTAAGACACTTGCTGACATCTACACTCTAAAAAACAAAAAACACACTTAAAACTTACAATAATTTGTTACCCTGCTGCCATAAAATTCTATGTCAGTCAACTCAAATAAGTTTATTCAAATTGAAATGTGACAACTTAAATATTCGAGTTGACTAAACGGAAAAATTGTTTGTTAAACTCAACAGCTGTGTTTGTTACTCGGCTGCCTTAAAGTTTTACGTTGAATCAACTCACATCTAAGTTGTCACTTTGTAAAACATAATATTTCTGTCTGTATAGGTGACGACAATGTTCAGAAGTGAAAGTTTTCAAATCGCACAGGATTGTTTTGAAGCCATAATATAATATTCTGCAAAAATGGGGCTTTATTCGTCAAAAGTCTGTGTGTAAATCATACTTTGTGTGAAAAGGATTTAAAGTTGTCTGAGTTTTACTGCCTCTAGTGTTCATTTCAACTGGAAACTGCAGTGATTCGTACATTTAGGTATGTTTTTTCAGCTTTGCAGAAAGGCACGTATTTCCAATGAGCCTACTTAGTGTGAGACAAAAAGTGATCAGATCAAAGATCTTCATCCAACAATGCAAACCACAAATAGAGAAAAGTCAGAAATGCATGGAAAAAGCCAGTCTGTGTTTACTGGCACTGCTTCAGCAGCATGTGTTTGATGGCTGTTGTAGCTGGTTGTCATTGCTGATCCACAGGCCTGTGATACTAACATACCCTGCTAATGGTGAAACATCATAAACCAATGAGAGAGGGAGAGAGAGAGAGCGAGAAGAGCACTTTATACAAACTAAATGACAATTCATCCACACTGAATCCATTAAACTCCATTAGACTTGAAAAAAACGTTCAAAATGAAGCCGCAGATTCCAGATCTTCTTTAGAGTAAATTGGATGGAATTACATTTGGTTCCATGTAACAAACTCGCACAAACGCATATTTCATGCCCTCCATCTTTAATATACAGACACACACAAAGCGGGTCTGGTTGTAATCGGGCGAAACCAGGCTCCTGTGGTTTAAAATGCTACAAAACAAGCGTGAGCCGCTTCGCTTATTGGACAGCGAGAGGGTTGGAGAGAATTAGTCAGCAGTTACAAACTCCATATGGTGATTTCTGCATCTGTGATGTTTAGAGAACTATCAGCGTATGTGGGTTGGGAATCAAGAATAGCCCTAAATATACCACAACCGCACAATTTATGATGTTCGGTTCCGTTAAAGGTGCTTGAACATATACACTTTTCGGAGAACTGTTTCTGTTATACTGTATATACTTTAAACTGCATGGTTTATATCAACAACTGAGTCTTTTGCAATAAGGCTCAATTTGTTTATCTCTTCGGGCGGTTGTGAAAGAGAAACGTATTGTTGGGAAAGTGGAACTGAGAACGATGGGATATGGGAGAGGGGTGCGGTGAGTCGCTCAGGGGGTTAAAGCTGGCAAAGACTCACTCCTGTGCTGCCAGGCACTCAACAGGGGGGTTTGTGGGTAACGGCTCCATGAGAGAGGGCAACGCAACCATGCATATTTCCGTTAGTCTTCTTGTTGATCTCCTGGAGCCTGGCAGACGTGACCCTGCCTGGTTACTAACTTGGACTGGACAGCATTAAGACACATTCACATGTGGATTTACATTTTACATTTACATGCACAAAAGAGAGAAAAGAACAGAAAAGAGAACAAGAAAAAAAGTAAGAAAAGGAAAAAATTAAAAGGAACAAAAAGTAACAAGTAGGAAAACAAATGAAAAAGAATAAGGAAAGAATGAAGAAATGGGAATAAAAATAGAAAGGGAAAGGAAAACAAATTGGAAAAAAATTAAAAGGAACCAGCATAAAATGAAATAAAGAAGTAGAAAGAAGAAAAAAAGACAACAAAAACCAAACAAGCAAACAAACAAAACAACCACATAGTAATAACTTGCTCTCTGACATCACCAAGCCCTTCAATTTCCTAATCTCTCCTGATTAAATCAATTCCTGGTTAGTAAATGTTTTTTCTCTCCTTGAATCTCCATGTTAAAGGAAGAACCTGTTACTTGTCAACGACCGGCATGGTACAAGCATGCTTGTTTCTTCCACCAGCATCATTCTCTCTGTAGCCCTTCTTCAAATGTGTTGTTCTGAAACGCTCCAAAATGGCCTTTTGTGAAAGCAAAAAGGTGAACTCTGACCAAAAGTAGGAAGTGAAATGGCTCAGCAGGGATTTAAAGCTCTGCTAGCTTGAAATTAGGCAGAACGTACTGAACATTAGGGATCGCTCCTTAACGGACCATGAAATCTACTGTTTAGATCAACCTACATCTGTCAGAGAGATAATAAGGTAACAACATACTTCATTCCACTAGTTAATATTCTCAAACTTTAAAAGAAAATAAGAAAAGAAACAGCTCATTTTTAGAAAACTCATATATTAACACTTCATATAAAAAGTCTGAGACCCTACAAGATGGTTATTATGGTCTCTGTTAAACAAAACTTGCTGGTAAAAATAAATGTGAATGGGTCGATTTGTGTTCTCCCCATTGCCACTCATTATAATTAGTTAGTGTGCCATTAGGAGTAAAAAAATATGGTTTTAACAGTATTTGTTGTGTTGAAAATCAGTGCCACATGTGTAGGTGCTCAGTCACGCTTCACTACAGACAAACTACAACACCAGAAATCCCTGCTTCTGTGTGTGTGCGTCTCAATTACAGTCTTACACTCACAATAAACACCCGTTTAAACTGATTTCAAGCAACATTAATGACACAAGTCATTATTTTCCACTGAGATTTTGAGGGAAATGGGTTACTGCATAAAAAGCCCACAACGTTTACTTTAATCTTTAATACTTATTTTCAAGATAAGTAAGCGTTATAAAAGAAATTAATACATTAATTTAGTAAATGCATTCAATTTATTAAGTGACAATTTATAATGTCAAAAGAAACCTGAAAAACAAAATGTATGAGCTTCAACAAAAAAATATCAAGCAGCACAACTGCTTTCAACATTGATAATAATCATGTATTATGATTATGTAACCCTGGACCACAAAACAAGTCATAAGTTATAATAACAAGTCATATATATATATATATATATATATATATATATATATATATATATATATATATATATATATATAATTAAAAAAATTATATATAAAAAAAAAACACTCACAATTCTGACTTTTTTCTCACAACTGCAAGTTGACATCTTGCAATTCTGACGTAATATAAATTCACAATTCTGACATTTTTCTCAAAACTGTGAGTTATAAATGCACAGTTGCAAGTTATAAAGTCCAAAGCTGAATAAATAAGCTTTCAATTAATGTATGGTTTGTTAGGACAGGACGATATTTGTTCAAGATACAGCTTTTTGAAAATCTGGAATTTGAGGGTGCAAAAAATCTAAATATTGAGAAAATCACCTTAAAAGTTGTCCAAAAGAAGTTCTTAGCAATGCATATTACTAATCAAAAATGAAGTTTTGATATATTTATGCTAGGAAATTTACCAAATATCTTCATGGAACATGATCTTTATTTAATATCCTAAAGGTAAAAATATAATTTTGACCCATACAATGTATTTTTTGGCTCTTGCTACAAATATTAAGATTGCTACAAATTAAATTAAGACTGGTTTTGTGGTTCAGGGTCACAAATGTTTCCTGATTAGAATATTCAAATGATTTCTGAAGGATCATGTGACACTGAAGACTGAAGTACTGATGCTGAAAATTCAGCTTTACATCACTATGTTTTTAGCCTTAAAGAGCAGACGAGGCTTTTTTCAAAAACATTCAAAAATCTTTTGAACGGTAGTGTAAATTCACATCATTTAAATTCAAATCACATTATTCACAAAGTCAATGTGATTTCAGACAGACAGGGAAAGTGGCGGAAGTATAAGGAGGTTGCGAATGAAAGAAGGAAGATAAAGGAAGGACTGAGGGCATGGAGTGAGAGACGAGTGACTTTAAAAAACTCCCCACCTCACTTGATGCATATAGACCCATTTCTCCCATCTAAGCGGAATGCTAATGCAAACATACGCACACCTTCCACACTATAAATAGAGCTCTGTTATGGCACCAGGAAAGAATCTGGCAGGAGACGGTCGGCTCTGACGACTTATTATTTATTAATTCCCACATTTTACGAGCATGAGGATTTATTCATTTGCTGTTGGCAGAGCCGGGCCAGTTTCCAGGCCTAAGGGGGACAAAGGCCTCTCTCAGGTTACAGAGAATGTCAAGTAGGTCCACATCCTGTTCACCCTTAGCGTCTGTCTACCAGTGCGTTGTCCTAACACAGAGTGAGTGATTGAGACCAGAAACAGATTCTAGACAAGCATGCAAGCGTAAATGCACAGTCAACACAATGCAAGCCCAAGACTGTGGCGGTAAAACACATTGAGGTCTCACAGGGGTGATAGAGTTCCCTTCTGACGCCTGTGCCATTACATCAGACGTTATTCACTTAACAAGCTATAAACATTCTATTGCATTTGCTACACTGTTGCTCCGCCATGAAGGCAGTTGATCTAAATGGCAAAGTGAATACATTTACATTACATTTAGACATTTAGGACACTAAGGACTCAGCTGTTTGGAGTGAGTTGGGCAGGTCATTCCACAGGAGGGTACATTTAATGTGAAAGTCAGTGACAGTGATTTTGTGCCTCTTTGGGATGGCACAATAATGCTCCGTTCACTTGCAGAACGCAAGCTCCTAGAGGGCACATAAGTCTTAGGTAAAGGGGAGCAGAGCCAGTGATGGTTTTGTAGGCAAGCATTAATGCCTTGAATTTTATGCGAGCAGCTATTAGTAGCCGGTGCACTTTGATGAAGAGAGGTGTGACGTGCGTTCTTTAATTAAAAATTTATCTTGTAGCCACATTCTGGATTAACTGTAAAGGTTTGGTAGAACTGGCTGGAAGACCTGCCAAAAGAGTTAAGCAATGTTTTAGCAATATATCCAGATACACTACCTTTCAAAAGTCTAGGGTACATAATTTTTAAATAAATAATACTTTTGATCAGCAAGGATGCATTAAATTGATTATAAGAGATAGTAAAGACATCTGTGACCATTTAATAATGCAATAATAATGATTAATACATCATCTGAAAGCTGAATGAATTAGCTTTCCATTGATGTTTGTTAGGATAGGACAATATTTGGCCAAGATACAACCATTTGAAAAATCACAATACTGAGAAAATCAGGTTAATTTTAAAATTAAGTTTTAATATATTTACTGTAGGAAACCTGTTAAGATTGGTTTTGTGGTCCAGGGTCACATTTGTAATGTTACAAATCAGCAAATCAGCATATTAGAATGATTTCAAGCAACACTGAAGACTGGAGAAATGATGCTGAAAATTCAGCTTTGCATCACAGGAATAAATTACATTTTAAAATATTTTCAAATAGAAAGCAGTTCTTTTAAACTGTAATAATATTTCATAATATCTCGGTATTTACTGTATTTTTGCTTAAATAAATGCAGCATTTTTCTACTGAATGAAAAAAAATAAATTCTCACAATTCTGCCTTTTTTTTCTCACAATTGCGAGTTTACATCTTGCAATTCTGACGTTTTTTTCTCAGAACTGTGAGTTATTAATGCACAATTGCAAGTTATAAAGTCCAAAGAAAGTCAGAATTGTTGGATATAAACTCACAATTGCAAGAAATTAAGTCAGAATTGTGTAATATATTATAAACTCACAATTCTGACTTTCTTGCAATTTGGACTTTTTTTTCTCATAATTGTAAGATATAAACTCGCAATTGCGAAGTCCAGTTCTGAGGAGAAATAAACATGTTCACAGAATTGCGAAATTATATCACAAAATTCTGACCTAATTTCTCAGAATTGTGAGTGTATATTGTGCAATTCTGACTTTATATTATGCAATTGCGACTTTATTTCTCAGAAGTGAGAGTTTTTATGTCACTATTCTGAGAAAAAATAAATAATCAGAATTGCGAGTTTGTATCACACAATTATAAGAAAAAAGTCAGAATTGTGAGATAAAAAGTTGCAATTGCCAAAAAAAAGTCTGAATTGTGAGTTTATAATAACTCGCAATAACTTTTTATTCAGTGGCGAAGTATATGGGCTTCCATATTTGTGAGCATAAGTGATTTTTGAACATTAGTGTACGCGAGTATGTTTCAGGTCTTGATGTAGAGCTGCATTGCACTACAACATGGCATGAGAATGTCTATACGGCAAAATTAAAAGCTATGTACAGAGCATTCACAAACCAGAGATCAATATGCTATTAGTCTGCTGGCTGACTTCATTGACTGCAATGAGATGAATCTAGATTTGTCTCTAGCACTTGCTCGATACTCTTTCTGTTATGACACACTAAAAAGCTCCAAAAATGTATACAATTTGTGGTCTTGCCCATCCTTTTATACTCAAAATCCTTCCAAAAGCACTGAAATTAAACCACATTTTCACTAAATTCATGACCTGTTCGACATTTTCCTGTTTGACATCATTCTGTTGTAACAACCACCAAACCAGCTCTTTATATAAAATTTGATTTCTCTTGGCCTCCCTTTGTTCTCCCGACAGGGTTTTAATAATGTAAAGATTTCCTACAAGCTCTCAGACTGCGAATGTTGCTTCTTTTATGACACATAATTGAGTTATGGCCGTGTTTCACAAAGCAGGGTGTGTGCGCGCAGCCCAGCCTAAGACTGAAATAACACACGGTAGAAGAGTTTTAGTCGCTTGCACTGCAACAGATCCACCCAGTCCTAATTCACTTTCTACCAAAACCCAGGTGAATTATTGGCCAATCCAAACAATTGCTCATGTGTCTTCAAATGGAGGCCACTGCAAAACAGTTCTGAATGTACTATATAATTATTACAGCAGCTTTTCATTCTGCAACAGACACAAATGAATATAAATCGACACAATGTTACAGGTTAAACTATTATAGTCATTTAAATTTCTGTACTGCCATATATTTCTACTACTGCACGACTGTTACTAAACTCATCGAGGGAGATATTAATAAAGCCATTGAACATTGGACAGAGGCTGTTTAACAACTCCGGCTGAATGAATTATATATGGGCCAAAATCTGTTCAGTCAAAAGCATTTCCAATCTTCATTTCACATTTAGATTCATTCCCTCGACAACGCAACCGTATAATAAAGCTCCTGCTGTGACGTGCAATGTTCTCTGAGGAATCTATATAAATATCTAGCCTCTGATTTAGCTCTTCACCGCAGGATATTCTTCAACATCTTAATTTAAACACTAGAGTTTTGTCAGAGTCATTATAAAATCAGTGCATTCAGATAAAAGCATTGTACAGAATGCAGACCCCACACTGAATCTGTGCACTTTTTCTTGTTTTCTGCACTTCAGGCACTGAAAAAAAATGTTGCTTTGAGACGGTTTTCACTCAGAAATGGCTTGCAAACTTCACAAATAATTACAAATGAATAGCAAACAACACATGGAATTAAATGCTACATTTAGAAGTTGAAATAATTAAATGGTATTTCAGTTTAATTTACTATTATATATTTATATATTTTAATATCATTTATATTATAGTACCGTTTTATATTTGATTTAATATGACCCTTTCATTAACTAATTTTACAGTGTGGGTAGGAAAAGCCATTGATCAGATTCAAATACAAATTCCGAAATCTGCACTCTTATGGTCACATACACAGTTTCTGTAAAGATCGTTCCATGTGTGTACGGAATAGCAGTCACTTCCGCATTTGTAACCATAGAAACATTTTGCCATCTTGCAAGATTGAATAAGAATTTAGCCATTTGGTATCTGCCATTTATTGGCTAAAGACACTTCTTGTCTGGCGATTTTAACTAAACTACCACTGATAAACATGCTGTGTTTTGTTTATGCTCTGTAGGCCGCTTTAGAGAGCGCTGTCTTACAGTGTTGCCACGTCCTCGTATTTACAAGTGATTTTAGGAATGTTGTTTGGTCTAAGCTTATAAAGCTAGGCACTTTATGGAGTTAAAAAAGTGGTCTGTGGCGGATATAAGATATATGATTTTTTTGCCATAAAGCATTTGGGTGTTTTACTGTTTTTTAGGATCTTCTTTCACGGTTATTTTCTTGCATCTCACATAAAGACGACGACACATTTCTGATGCGTGTTTAAATATGTTATTAACAATTAGTTGTTCCATTCATTTCCTACACACTGCAGCTAAATTCGGTTGTCAGTTCACCTTTTACTGCTTAATCGCGTTCTGTACACATTCAAAAAAATACAGGAATGACAACTGCATAACCTCCCAAAAAATACAGGTAGTGACAACCGCATTTACAGACATTCTATGCAGTGTATGGAACTGAACAACTAGTTGTTAAATAACATATTTAAATGCACATCAGAAATGTGAGATGCAAGAAAATAACCATACTTCCTGCTGCCAGATGTATATTTGAGTTAGTGAGTCATTTCATGTTGCCAACAGGTGGCACTAACTGAATATTGGCATGTAGATGTCTTTAGGCCAGGACTCTTATCAAACCTGTGAAGTCTGGGGCAGATCGGACATTGCATGTTTGAGTGAGTGTAAAACATGACATATGTTGCCAGAAGGTGGCGCTATAACTATAACTGCATATTGTCATGTAGAGGTTCAGGACTCTTAGCAAACATGTGAAGTTTGGTGCAGATCAGACATTGTATGTTCAAGTTAGTGTAAAAAGTCATTTCCTGTTGCCAGTAGGTGGCGCTATGATTATAATGGAATATTGGCCTTTAGATGTGTTCAGGCCAGGACTGTTATTGAACTTGTGAAGTTTGGGGCAGATCGGACATTGTATGGCTGAGTTAAACACACTTCTACTCCCACGGCGAAACATCGAACTTCGTTGCGCTGCCATGGACACGCCCTATAATGAAAACTCAAGATCTTCGCAATTTAACATCACAGGGCTAGATGAGACTGACCAATTATAATGTTGATGTCATTAAACCTCTAGGAGGAGTTTGTTACTGAGTAATACGTCACTTCCTTTTGCCAGCAGGTGGCGCTATCAATATAACTGAATATGGGCATGTAGATGTTTTCAGGTCAGGAGTGTTATCATACATGTGAAGTTTGGGGCAGATCAGACATTGTATGGCTGAGTTATAACAACTTCCTGTTTCATGGCGAAACATCGACAGGCCACCATGGACACATCCTCCAACGAAAACTCAAGATCTTCGCAATTTAACGTCACAAGGGCCTTTAGATTAGACTGACCAAGTTTGCTGTTGATCTGAGTAAATCTCTAGGAGGAGTATTTCAAGTATGATGCCTGAAAATGGAAAAAAATTACACAAAATATGCTGAGAATATTAAAAATAACTGACTTCCTGTTGGGTTTCTTGCAGGTATTGGTGCGTTACATGAGTATACCAATTTTCGTACATGTGCATGAAACGTAGCTCGAGAACTGAAACCCATATCAGACATAAATTTTCACCGGTTCTAATGTGTGTGCAAAGTTTCATGACTTTGAGCATGTTTAGGCCCTCCATTAAGTGCCTAACTTTATGAGCTAAGACCAAACAACATGCCTAAAAGCACTTATGTAGATACGAGGACATGGCAACACTGTAAGACAGCGCTCTCTAAAGCAGCCTAAACAAAACACAGCATGTTTATCAGCAGTAGTTTAGTTAAAAATCGACAAAAAGAGTCTTTAGCCAAAAAATCTCAGATATCGAATGGCTAAATTCTTATTTACTCCTGCAAGACGGTAAAATGTTTGTGGCAATAATTCTCTAAAATATGGGAGACAAACGCATTCGACAATCGCGTTAACTCTCAAAAAATCCAGCCAAGCACATAATGCAAGAACAGAACAGCAGTCACTCCAGCATTTGTAATCATAGAAACAGCACTGTCTTGCAGTGTTGCCATGTCCTCGTATTTACAAGCGCTTTTAGGCATGTTGTTTTGTCTAAGCTCATAAAGCTATAGCTTGTATAGCCACTTTATGGAGTTAAAAAAAAAAAGTGGTCTGTGGCGGATATGAGGTATACAAATTTTTTTGGTGTTATAAACCATTAAGCATTTGGGTGTTTTACCATTTTTTACGCTTGTCCTTGTTTGTTGTTGTTGTTTTTTTTCTATGACAATCTGGCAACACTGACATTTCACTGCAGGGCTCATGAGCACAACTAGCCCCATGTCCAAATGAGCTAAGGTTAAGACTTCTTTCACAGGTATTTTCTTGCATCTCACATACAGACGAAGACACATTTCTGATGCACGTTTAAATACGTCATTAACAACTAGCTGTTCCGTTCAGTTTCATACACACTGCAGCTAAATTTGGTTGTCAATTCACCTTTTACTCCTTAAATCACGTTCTGTACACACATAATTCACTAAACTAAGGTGACAACCGCATTAACTCCCGAAAAATACAGGTAGTTAGAACCGCATTTACAGATATGCAGTGTGTACAGAACTGAACTGAACAAGTTGTTAGAGGGATAGATCACCCCAAAATGAAAATTTTGTCATTAATCAATTACCCCCATGTCGTTCCAAACCCATAAAAGGTTTGATTGTCTTCGGAACACAATTTAAGATATTTTGGATGAAATCCGGTAGCTTTTTGACTGTCCCATTGACTGCCAAGTAAATTAAACTATCAAGGCCCAGAAACATATGAAAGACGTTGTCAAAATAGTCCATCTGCCATCAGTGGTTCAACCATAATAATAAAAACGTAAAAAACGTATCTGTGTGTTGTGGCTGATACAGAACAGCGTACGTTGTTTATGTCTAGTGGATACTTTCCAAAATGGCGCTACGGTGACATAGAGGAGACGAATTGTTGACTAAAGACGTTATTTTTGTTTTCTTTGCATATAAAAAGTATTCTCGTAGCTTCGTAAAATTATGGTTGAACCACTGATGGCAGATGGACTATTTTGACAACGTCTTTCATATGTTTCTGGGCCTTGACAGTTTAATTTACTTGGCAGTCAATGGGACAGTCAAAAAGCTTTTTAATGGTGATTAATGACAAAATTTTCATTTTGGGGTGGAGTAACCCTTTAATGACGTATTTAAACCTGCATCAGAAATGTTAGATGCAAGAAAATAACCGTGCAAGAAGTCTTAACCTTAGCTCATTTGGAAACTGGGCTAGTTACGCTCACAAGCCCTGCAGTGAAGTGTCAGTGTTGCCAGATCTTCATAGAAAAAAAACAACAAACAAGGACAAGTGCAAAAAAACAGTTAAACACCCAAATGCTTTATGTATTATAGCACGAAAAAAATTATATACTTATTTGCCACACACCACTTTATTAACTCCATAAAGTGCCTAGCTTTAGGAGCTAAGACCAAACAACATGTCTAAAAGCGCTTGTAAATATGAGGACATGGCAACACTGCAAGACAGCGCTCTTTAAAGCAGCCTCCCGAGCATTTAAATGCGGTTGTCAAAATGTCAATATTATATAGACACAGCGATGCTCACCCAGGCAAAAACATACTCTGACACAGCTATACGGTTCTATAGGTGGATGCCAGTAAGTATGAGCAATAGTATAAAGCAGGGTTCCTCAATTATTTTTCACCAAGGGCCAAATTCCGCCAACAATACCAAGTCGAGGGCCACCAACCATGTTATGACCAAAATGTTTGCTCTTATTATTATTATTGTTATTATTATTATTATTATTATGAGTGTTGTTATTGTTGCTTCTGTTTTTATTGTTGTTTTTTGTTAAAAGATTCACAAGATAAATATTCAATTTTTTTTCCGCAGTAGTTTGTTTTATTCAAACAATTACGAACATTTTTTTATTTGGATACAGAAAACTAAAGAACTTTGTCTGCTGAATATTAAAAACAAAAAATATATAAAAAATAAAAAGTTCTCCAATTTCCATGTCTGCTATGCAAGTCAACTGTTCCTGCTCAGGCTGGCTCTCTCTCCACTTTCCCTAATTGCAAATTTAGTTTTTAGCATTCATATTTTCATACTTTCATACTTTTATGGATCAAACTGTATCAACGTGTCCCATACAGACGTGACGCGATAAAAGGTATCTTTTCCATTAGTTTTTATGCTAACCACGCGCGCAGTGACAAGCGAAAGCATTCTATTGTCGAAATGGTTTCTATTTTCTGCGATGTCGCGGCTGGAACAACATACAAACTGATAATGATAATCTCAGGTAATGATTGCGTGCTTTATCAGTTGTTAAAATGGTCTAATGTAAGTTTGAATACTTATAGCCATACTGAAAGCAACAACAGATAGTTTACAGCAGCTCTTGAAAATAAATTAAAGCAAACATGTAGGCTACATTAAAACTGCGCACTCAATGCGGACCTGCAAGTGTTTTCCATGACAAAGAAGGTATCAGTCACTCAGTATGCAGTTTTAATAATGTTAAAACAGTTTAATATTTACGAATTAGATTATAAACTTGTCAATTTCGTTGGGAGTGCAGTGTGCTTTTTGCTTTTAAATGGCATTGAATGGATTCTGTCGCATTGCGTTGTTGCATCGCGTCTGGTTAGGAGTGTGAGGCTTTATTTGTAAGATATTGTTGTCGTTTTTGTGAAATGATTTAAATCAGTAATTAATAATAATCATTACTCTTTCCACTCGCGCGCCTCCCCTGACATTCTCTTCTGAACAGGCAGCATCTGGTGAGCGGGATACAGAGCGGGCGCGGGCGCATCGGGCGCAATCATCAAACATATTTCAAAGCAAGCCGGCACCACGGTCCTGACCGTTTAGCGCGTATATATATATATATATATATATATATATATATATATACACACACACACACACACACACACACATATACATATATACATATAGAAGACAAGCAAGAAGTTTGGGCAGCATTTCACAGGTACAGATTGTGTGTAGGTCTAGTGAAAAGCTAATGTGCACGCCAGAAGTATATGTACATTTGTTAGTGAGCAGAGCTTCAGGTCAATCTGTTGTGTTTCATGCAGTTGTGAATGTGACGTATATAAGCCTGTACCTCGCTCTCCCCACACTCGCTCTGAGCGTCACCGTGAACGGTCATCTGGTAGCGGGCGTAAAGTGCCGCAGACTGCTCGTACGATGCCAGGAAGTCCGGGTCCTCAAAGCTGACCGGCACTAGCCTCACCTTCAGAGTGATGAA
This sequence comes from Cirrhinus molitorella, assembly GCA_033026305.1. Classification (NCBI taxonomy): domain Eukaryota; kingdom Metazoa; phylum Chordata; class Actinopteri; order Cypriniformes; family Cyprinidae; genus Cirrhinus; species Cirrhinus molitorella. The sequence continues at coordinate 5,834,444 of CM065126.1, read as the reverse complement.
GGGATGATTAGAGGGCACAGGAGGAGAAGTTGATTGAATAAGTAAGAGGAAAGGATATTAGGAAATCAAAAAAGGATAGTGTGAAATAAAAAAGGGACATAAACAATAGAGATTGGGGAGATTGGAGGAAAAAAAAGGACAAGAATGTGTGGATAATGAGTGGTTAATACAAAAATAACAATTAAATGATCTCAACAGCACTGTATACATCACATACGCAGTGTTTTTGGGTTCATATTTACATGGCAAGACACTGCAAGTTCTGTTCATATGACCTTTTAAATGCGACTCATTTCAGACACTATTATAGTAATCAAACATTTTCACAATTTAACCGATAAAATATCATACTCTGCGATTTGAAACCCTGGTCTCCCCTGTATTTTTGTGCATTTCAGTCTAAACCTCAAGTAAGCGTTTGCATGTGAATGTGTTTCAGGACAGAATTAAACTCGTCAGATTCAATGTGAAAACAACAGATTCACAGAAATATACTTAGAATGATTGCATCTTTTCAAATAAAGACAGCCTAAGAGTAAATATGAACCCAAAAATAAAACGTAACTGCATTCCCAAGCTGTCTTACACTTTACTTGGTTGTTAACCTAGCATTACACAATTGCTTCAAACTATTTTGATGCACAATATGTCTCTCACTAAACCAATGACGGTTAATATTAGTGATTTTGTAAGCCATCAGTCTGATTAGGCTGATATTGGAAGTCATTAATGCAAAAAAGTGATATGATATAGTTTTGAAACATCAAACAGTGCATTCTTCTTTTGCTTCAGATTTCTAAAAGAAGTGCACAGTTTTCAATCTGTTATACTGTTTATATCTTCTGATGCACTTAAACAAAATCGATACACACAAGGAACAGATACATCAACCTTTTTCTTCCTGTAAGAACGGGCACAGCCATTTGTACATTTTATGGATCTAGCTATTTTTAGCTGTACAAAACAGCTAGTTTTGCAGCTTGATATTGCAAACTGGTGCGTCTTATGTCATTTTAATGCATCTTAATTATGAAAATACTGGTTTGTGTTTACTGCACATTGATAATTAACCAGAATTCTCTCCCACTGGCTTACTTCCACGTTGAAGAAAAAGGTGGATAGGACAGAGTAAACTATTTCCATGTTGAGTAAGACAGGGAAGGGAATGCGTATCATGGATTAAAACTCAGAGTTGGAGGGTAAATGTAGGGAAACGGGAGGCTGAAGGTGAGGCTGGTGCACCGGGGCTGTGAAGCTCTGCTCAAGGCTAAAATCACTTGCCTTAGACTGATAAAGACTGTCAGTGAACCTGATGAATTACAGTTAACATGTGTGAATGGGGCAGACGGTTCTGATGTGGAATAAGCATTGGTCCCTTAACAGATTTAACAAAAAAAACTGCCAATCTAATCTTTTTCAACATGCCTAGCCCAACAAAAACAGCATGTTTGAGGCAAAAATAAGCAGTAGGATATCAATAACATGGCATCCTTCAGTGTATACCCACACACACACACACACACACACACACACACAAAGCATTCTCAAACAATTCAATAACTTGGAAATGTTGTAAAGCGAGAGCAGAAAGAACAGAAGTTCAGAAAAGCCAAAGACTGAAGTACAACACCAATTCCAAAAAGTCCAAAAAGTCACATGCAAAGCCTTCTATACAATTAAGGTCAAAAGTTTACAGAATTTGCAAAATATTATTTCACCAAAATAAGAGTGATCATACAAAATGCATGTTATTTTTTTATTTAGTACTGACCTGAATAAGATATTTCACATAAAATATGTTTCATATAGTCCACAAGAAAAAATATTAGTTGAATTTATAAAAAATGACCCCGTTCAAAAGCTTACATCCCCTTGGTTCTTAATACTGTGTTCTTCCCCGAATAATCCACAGCTGTGTTTTTTTGTTTAGTGGTAGTTAATGAGTACCTTGTTTGTCCTGAACAGTTAAACTGCCCTTCAGATCCCACAAATTCTTTGGTTTTTCAGCATTTCCAACAATTAAAAAATTTTGAGATCTCTCTCTTCACACTGAGGACAACTGAAGGACTCATATGCAACTATTACAGAAGGTTCAAACGCTCACTGATGCTCCAGAAGGAAAAATGATGCATTAAGTACAGCATATTTGTACATTTTTCTTATTTTGCCCAAATGTCATATGTTTTAATTTAGCACTGCCCTTCAGAGGCTACAGAAGATAGTTACATGTTTCCTAGAAGACAAAATAAGTTAAATTTACCCTGATCTTCAAACTCAAAAGGTTTTATGATCTTAATGTATGGTTTTTCTTCTAGAGCACCAGTGAGCATTTGAACCTTCTGTAATAGTTGCATATGAGCGTGAAAAGTGTGGAAGTTGGGTCTTTGTTGAAAAGGGTTCAAATACACAAAAATGCTGGAAAACCAAAGAATTTGGTCTGTTTTCTGTTTTCCTGATAAACAGCAGGCAGTTTAACTGTTTAGGATAAACAAGGGACTCACTACTGAACAACTATCACTAAACAAACAAGAATCAAGGGTATGTAAACTTTTAAACAGTGTCATTTTTATAAACTATTATTTTCTTTTGTGGAAACATCTTTTATGTGAAATATCTTATTCAGGTCAGTACTAAATAAACAATAACATTCATTTTGCATGATACAACTTATTTTGGTAAAATAGTTAACATTTTGGAGATTCTGAAAGGGGGATGTAAACATTTGACTGTATATTCTCTAATCTAGTTAAATAACTTAAAATGATTACAATGTTTTGTCTATGTAAGCTAACATTTTATACATGTGTTCCAGACCATGGTTGTGCATTTGTGCTACAAAAACACTGATTTAGACTTTTTCGCAAATCAGTTTGACCTACTTATTACTGCCAAACCAAAAAAAACACAACAAAAAAAAGAGCCATTTGCGTAGGTCAGACATCAACAAAATACTATACACCTGAATATACTCAAACATGAAACGGTTATGCTGTTGTTGATTCAGCTTTGGTGCTGCAACAGGAAACACTGATGATGACAAAAATGAATCCTAATGAATTTTAATTCCTTACATTATTCATAAAGAATTACTAAAACTTCAAAAAAGTGATAAACAGTAGTAAAAATGCCACATAGTAGTAACAAACAAGAATTGTAAATACAATTTTGTTTAAAAAAAAAAACTGAGGCTGTGTGCAAATTACAGGAGCATATCATGAGCAAAAGCCAACAAACAGCAAATTTAGTGAAGGGGCACCACCTACAAGACTAAAACTGCTGGCTTGAGAAGAGAAAGTGGAGGAAAAATACCTGCGTAAGAACCTAAACATCTCTACAGCAACAAACTCCTCGTTTTACACGGACACCTGTAGAAACACTGCCCACACAGTGCGGAGGAGAGCGTTTTCCTCATTTCCTTTCAATTTCTCTTTCGCCCTCTTTTCAGGATTAGATTCATACTGTTTCATGGAGTTTCCATGGCTGACCTCCACTTTTTCATTCCTTACTGCTTCAGCCTTTTCTCATTTCCTGTCTGCTTGCTTTCGGTTTGCTTCTCCTCACTGCTGTTTTAAAACACTGCTCATTAAAGTCACTGCACTGTGATTTTTTGCTTTCAGTTAAACCTGCTCTTGTTTCTAACTTATGCCCTTTCACCGTTCAACCCATCTTGGACCTTTTTCATCCCATGCACTACAAGTCAAAATCCAAAAAATATTATTTGGTTTGAAAACCAAAGTAGAAGGCCATGTCAAATGTGCTCAACGGCTAAGAGAAAGCCCTTCAGTTCTGGATCCCCTGACCTGGCTCTCGGTTGGTTTGTCAGGTGGGTCCTTGTGAATGGCCATCTGGTAGAGTTTGTACACTTGGTACGAGGCATCAAACGAAGCTTTGAACTGTGGACTGGGAGGGTTGGAGCGCACTAGCCTCACCTTCAACATGAGGATGAGCATCAGAGGGTTAAACAGGAAAAAGACAGACTGTTTCCAAGAAACACACCAAGATAAAGTTAATAGTATAGCACAGTGAGCATGGAACATCTTATGATGAATGGAAACAGAATAAAAATAAATTGTACATGCAGTTCTCTTTAAAGCACATGAGTGAATCTCATGAAACATGTCAAGAACATATCCAGTAGAAAAAAAAAACGAAAAGGAGATAAACCTTATTTACAATTTAAATATTTCTGTATTGTGACAGTATGACTTTCAGTGAAGCTTCAAAGGGCTCTAGGAATAAGGGTCTTATCTAACGAAACAATCTGTTATTTTTTTTCTCCGGTTTAATACAGCTAAGATATGTCGAAAAACTCCCATCTCATTTTCTACTTCAAATTCAAAATTGTCCAACATTGCTGCAGAAGTACTGACCCACTGTTTACAAAATGAACTTCCAAGGAGGGTCAAAAAAAAAAAAAAGCAATGTGGGATGATTTTGAAGTTGGAGGAGAAAATGAGATGGGAGTTTGACATACCCTAACTATCAGAGTAGACAAGACAAGCATTTGTGGTTAAAAAGTATATACATTTTATTTTTTTTTAAAGAAAACTATCGTTTCATAAGATAAGACCCTTGTTCCTCGGCTGGGATCATTTAGAGCTGTACTGAAACTGCATTTTTAACCTTCAATTTGTTGAGCACCATTGAAATCCACTATATAGAGAAAAATCCTTAAATGTTTTCCTCAAAAAAAAAAAAAACGCAATTTCTCTGCGACCGAAAAAAGAAAGACATTAAGATAAGACAAAATAATAATAATAATACAAATGTAAAATAATAAATCAGTACACCCTTTAATTTAAGCAATAATTTCATGTGATTCACTCATACATCTGCATATTTGTGGTCAAAAAAAAAAAATCAAAGAAGGCATTTGGTAAAATAAAAAACACATATATACATAGACCAAGTGGATGAATGTAATTTCACCAAGTACAACATGTTCCTGGATCAACATTCCATTTAACCAATCAGAACTGAGGGATAACTTTAACAAATAACGAATTACAGGTTTAGCCTTACAATCAGGATTAGGTGCTTCTACACCCTTGTTAATCAGCTATCATTTCCCTCTGATTTTAGGAAAAAAATTATGAGTAGGGTTAGGTTTAGGGGTAGGGATTGGGTTTAGTCTATATTTTTTTTAAATAATGTTGATCCAGGATCAACAAAAGATGTTAATCCAGGAACATGTTTTACTTGGCAAAATCACGGTGACCAAACAAAGTGACCCATATTCATCATTGTACAACCTTTGTTTGTTTGGGTGAGATTCAGCATGAGTTCAGCAGGAAAATATTAAAGATTTTGCATCTATAAAAGTATGTCTCTCGTGAGAACCTGTCCATGTGATATTTCATCTTAAAATAAAAAAAAAAGAAATTATGAATATGACCAATTCTGAATATGACCCTGGGCATGTTTTTGACAGGCTTTAAGATATTCTCTAATAATAAAATTTAGATAATCAACCGTGTAATGCAATTGTTTGTGCATTTTCTCAACAGATTTAAGAAGAACGTTACTGTGTCTGTGAAATCTGTTAATTTGCACACACTGTTCACTGATGAAGAACCACTTCCTGGCCCTCCATGTAATGCAAACTGTAGAGAAGACGATTACATATGACTTCCTGCACTAATGATTAAACACAGACCTGCAGTGAATCCATCTCTGTATATAAGTGTCTCCTTACTGTATACGATTACAAAGGAAACTTCCTGAATTTCTAGCTGCAGTTGAACTGGCTTTCATTATATCGCATTAGTGATCACAGTCAAACACAGGAAATGATGAAAAGCTATAATAACGATGAGCGAAACTTTAGGTTATGATATCAAACTGCAAAGGATTTTTTTTAATCCAGTAGCTAGCGCTATATATAACAAACTTAAATTACAACTATTAAAATACATGACAGTAAAGTCATTCTGTGGCACACTCTGAAGACAAAGCAAGACTAAGCCTCATTCAGCTTGCTGTATAAGGGTGTAAAAGTCTGACATCAGTTTAAAAGCAAACTGTGTGGGATCAGATGTTATGTTTGATTAGTAAAACTGAGCTTGACATCTAACAGGATCATCTGTGTTTGCACAAGGACAAACTGGCCTCAGAAGTGAGGCGGCAAATCAAAATGCGATCCTCCAAAAAACATTTAATTGACTGGCGAAGCTGTTCCTAATTAAAGGACCTCTCACAGAGACGTTTTCATTGGACGAGGTGCTTATGGTTCACAAGTTCTCCCAGAAGAGCATGACTGGGAGATTTAGCTTCGGTTTTATTTTATTTGGCCCTCACTGAGCATCTCTTATTATTGCCTGGCCAAGTTAATGAAGGTATTTGCGACTTTTGTTTCAGATAAACATAAGTAAAGTCTTTTAATCTGCAGGGCGATTCTCTTGAGATGCAGACATTTGATTAAGTGTGTGAGGAGTAACCAAGATAAAGAGAGCGAAGCGCTGTCAAAACAGCTCAGAGATTTCAAATTATGCAGGGGGTGAAAGAGGGCAGAGGCAAACTTTACAAATTGGACCTTGACAAGATATTCAATGTGGGGAAAAGTTATAATGTGCCTCTACTGCCCTCTGCAGGCGTCGTTGGGTGATTTTGATATGCATAATCTATCATAATTAATTTTACGGCACATATATACTTTAAAGAACTTTGAAGTAATGTTCTGGGTTTAATACAATTAACCTAGCGCAAAAGCATTTGTCTTACAACAAAAATGTAATTTATTCCTGTGATCAAAGACAATTTTTCAGCATCATTACTCCAGTCTTCTGTGTCACATGATCCTTCAGAAATCTTGATATTAAACTTTTTTAAATTATTATCAATATTTTAAAAAAATTTTTCATTTCATTTATCTGAAATAAAAAGTGTTTGTTACATTATACACTATATGTTACACTATACTATTCAAAAGCTTGGAGTCAGTAGAATTTTTTATTTTCATTTTGGGGGGGAAGAAAAAAAAGAAATTAATACTTTGATTTAGCAATGATCAAAAGTGATAACGACATTTTTAATGTTACAAAAGTTTTAGTTTCAGATAAATGCTCTTCTGAACTTTCTATTCATCAAAGAAACAATTGAAAAAAAATCTACTCAGCTGTTTTCAACATAATAATAAATGCTTTTTGAGCAGCAAATCAGAATGAATGATTCAGAATGATTTCTGAAGGATCATGTGACTGGAGTAATGATGCTGAAAACTCAGCTTTAAAATCACTGGAATAAATTACATTTTAAAACATATTCAAACAAAAAAAAGTTATTTTAAATATTAACAATTTTTCAAAATTGTAATGTTTCTGATGTCCTTTGGATCAAATATATGCAGGCTTGGTGAGCAGAAGAGACTTAAAAAGAGATAAAAAAGTAATTTATTCTTGTGATGCAAAGCTGAATTTTCAGCTTCATAACTCCAGTCAAACTTCAAAAATAGTTACAAAATGTAAATAATGTAAAACAAAACCTTTGAATGTGTATAGCTGCAAGAAAGGCTCACTAACTACTGGCTCACTAATTTTTTATGGATATAGTTATATCAAATATTACAACAAGCAAACCTGTTAAAGTTTTGCATACAATTAAAGGCAAGGCAGATAAGGGGAATATCAGTCAATAATGCCTTAAATAACTTCAGAAGACTGATTGGACGTACTTTTATTTAGTCCTTTCTATATATTTCATTGTTTCATTGTATGGAAAAGCATTGCTCAGATCTCTTTGTGTCATGAAAGAAAATCTCTGAAAAATCTGTGTTTGTCATTTTCGGGTAAACTATTCTTCCAATATTTACTGAATCCAGAACACTATTTTAATAAACTCGGCATCAAAATCTCCAGATGTAAAATGTGCCAAGGTCTTCTTAAAGTAATCTTTTCCCTGCCAAACAATGAATGATTCACTTACAGTGTGCTGTCTATTATAAAACACACTCCACACGTGTCTGGTTGTAAACCTCTCATTAGGCTGGGTGTCTCTGAGGTCCCTCTCCGAGGGCTTAATGACCCCACAACTGAGATTTACAGAAATTAGCCTCAACACCACCATTTCACAAGTGATAAAATGAGCTCTGGAAAGGAAACGTGTGATACTCCACACACTGTTTTAAACACATCCGTTTTCATTATCCAGAGATAAGTGGGAACAAATAGACTGTCATCAAACCACACTCTGACAGTTTAGATTTCAACACAAGGGTCTGTCACGCAAATTACATTTTTGAATAAATAAACACACAAAGTGCTTGTATGTGCAATTTCACAATGAAACAAAAGAGTTTGCTGCTTTTAGTCCTTGCCATGAAGACTCTGGATTTTCTCATGTATTGTTTTTGAGGTGAACCGCTAACCTTGTTCAGATGACGGTGACATTGACTGCTATCCACTTAAGATAATTGAATGACATATTGAAGTCAATCAAATCAATCGAGTCGACAAGCTAATTGAGGGATGAACCGGCCCAGTGCCGTCTCTAGGGACAATGACGTTTGGGATATAAGATGATCTTTCATACAGACTTGCTTAGAAGGCAAAAACATTGGCTGTTTACCCATGCTGACTTCACCCAAGCAATCGCAGCAAAAGCAGGAGAGGATTGTTTGTGAAAAGAACAGCCTGGAATATTTACCCAGGATACTCAAACCATTGTGTGTGATAGTTACACCTTCGATTGGTCAGTTTTGATTGGTGCATCCTCTCTTACTTTGGCCGTTCCAGTTTTTTGACCTCGAAGTGTTACATAGACGCAAAGCTTATGTGTTACCTCTAAACGATGCAGAGGGTCGTTGGGTAAAGACTCTGTAATGAATTCCTCCAGTGATTTGGTCTGATTAGGTGAAGATTTTGATTGGGCGGGATTCACAGAGGAAGACACTCCTTCTTGCTGCTTCTGTTGCTCCTTCTGAAGACGTCTCTCTTTCCTGATGTCCTTGGCTTTCCGACAATGAGGCCTGTTGGGATCAGCTCCCTTACCTAGAATTTAGACAATAATGATACATCTGAAATCAAAAGTTTACATACAGAACTGTTTACATATGCTTGATTCTTAATACTGTGTCGTTACCTAAATGATCCAAAGCTGTTTTTTTTTTTTTTTGTTTGATAGTTGTTTATGAGTCCCTTGTTTGTCCCAAACAGTTAAACTGCCCGCTGTTCTTCAGAAAAATCTTTCAGCTCCTATAAATTCTTTAATTTTTCAGCATTTCTGTGTATTTGAACCTTTTTCCTTTCAACTTTTCACACTGAGGACAACTGAGGGACTCAAATCAACTATTACAGAAGGTTCAAACACTCACTGATGCTTCAGAAGGAAAAACGATGCATTAAGAGCCAGGGGTGAAAACTGGATGAAGATGAGTACATTTCACTAATTTTGCCTAAATATCTTCTTTTTTCCCCATTTAGTACTGCCCTTCAGAAGCTACAGAAAATACTTATATCTTTCCCAAAAAGAAAAGAAATAAAATTTACCCTGATCTTCAAATTCAAAAAGTGTTCAATTTTTAAAATATATTTGTACTATTTAAAACAACCATTTTCGATTTGAATATATTTTAAAATATCATTTACTCCTGTGATCAAAGCGGCATTTTCAGCATCATTACTCCAGTCTTCAGTGTCACATGATCCTTCAGAAATCCTTCTTATATGCTGATTTGATCATTTTGAAATTTTAAACAAAATCATTCAGAACATTATAAATGTTACAACATAAACAATGGTAGCTTTACTTGTAAAGAACTTGATTTATTATTGTCTGTAACAAAATTCAACAAAAGAAATGGAAGGAAAGGTTTTTGATTTGTTATGATACAGTATCTGCACTTAATTTCTATATGACTCATTTCTGAATGAAAAGGCAATTTGGTGAAGGTGGAGAACCGATTTCATCCATGATGAATTTATTGGATGGTGTAAACGGGGTGTTTTTACAACGTTTTAAACTTGAAAACTCATTTCTTAGCCTTTAGAATAACATCCACTGAAAAATCATGCACATTAAGGCCTGGTTTCACAAACGGGGCTTAGCTTAAGCCATGACTAGGCCTTTGTTAAATTAAGATATTTAAGCAGCTTTTCTAAAAATTCTTTTAAAAGAAAACTTTACAGGTGTGCACCTTGAGACAGAGCAACAGCACAGACATATGTTTTTTAAGATATGTCAAAGCAACATATTTCAGTTGAGACAGCTCAAACATGCATTTTAGCCTTGCCTGTGAAAAAAGTAAATGGGGTTAATTTTGATTACATGTTGACTTGGTTAGCTTTATGCAGCATGTGTCATTTTTAAGAACACATGCCCACAGGCAGAGGCACACCCTGAGTCTAAAATATGTCAAATAAATAGTTTAGCACAGTGGAAAACTTGACATCTCCCAAAAGGAGCAGAGGAAAAACCAGGAGCAGGAGTCTAAAAAACCTGCAGGCCAAGATGCCCATCTGAAACAAAGCTAAGCGCCCATTTACAGACTACCACATAAAGAGTAGAGGTAGAGGAGCGAAGACTACAGGAGAGGTATAATCAATAACAGGTCTTGAGCACATCCCACATTTGGAGCCGTTTTGCTGGGTGTGAGAGCATGTTTCCGTAAGCGGCTCGCGGGCACGTTCGCTAACGGTAGGAGAGCGTGATCCTTCGAGCGAGTTACGAGCACGATGTGTGCGCTCCAATGAGTCGACTAGTTTGCATTAGTAAGCTCAGGGCCGGGTCCTCCCGTTTAGATGGAAGTCATTTTCACTCCTCTGACATCATGACATCATCGCAGCTGTAAAACAACACGGGCTCTGTTTGTTGACTCCTGCTGCTTTTGCGAGGATTGCTCAGGCCGCTCGCAGTTTTAAATGAAAGTGTCAAGATGGTTGTTCATTTGCCCTGAAGGAAACCGAAGGAGGTGGTAATCCCAGATCGAGAACGACAGGCAGGGCTGGTCAGGAAAAGGGGGGACGGAGAGGGTCATTGCATCAGTTACTATTAGAGTGTGCTGCGGCAGCAGCCCTGGCAGCCGGCCATCCATTTACTATTGAGAAAAGATTAGAGAGGGGGCTATATGGTGTACAGCTAACGCTTGGACACACTCCAGTCATCATCTCTGACAACTTTCATGCTTCTCAACATGTTCATATTCTGAAACATATACAGTTGCAGACAAAATTATTAGCCCCTCATAAAATATTTCATTATTTTTCAAATAACTCCCAAGTGCTGTTTAACAAAAAGACAATTTTATCAACACAACATTTTTAAACATAATACTTTATTCAGGAAGCTTTTAGGGTTTGCAATACAAATAGAAATAAATGTATAACCAAGAATTTTAAAAAGTCTACTGGTCAAAATTAGTAGCCCTCTGGTGTTAATAGTCAATAGTGTATCCCTTTTGCTTGATAACAGCCTTTAGTCGTTTGCTGTAGTTTTTAACCAGTTTCAAGCATGTCTCCTGAGGAATGACAGCCCATTCTTCCTTAGTAAATCTCTCAAGCTCCTCCAGATTTGTTGGTCTTCTGGCACAAACTCTGGACTTTGGTGTGCCCCACAGATTTTCTATTGGATTCAAGTCTGGGCTTTGTGCAGGCCAGTCAAGTACACTCACTTTGCTCATTTGAAGGTATTTCTTCACCAGAAGTGAGGTGTGCTTTGGGTCATTATTATGCTGGAAGACAAAATGTCAACCCAAACCAAGTTTTCTTGCAGACTGTCTGAGGTTGTCTTTCAAAATCTTCTTATAGTCTTCCTTTTTCATGTTTCCTTCAACCCTGACAAGATTCCCAGTTCCAAACGCACTGAAACATCCCCACAGCATTATTCTCCCATCACCATGTTTCACTGTGGGAACGGTGTTCTTGGGGTTGAATGCCTCTCCTTTCTTTCTCCAAACATAGGCAACATCTCTATGGCCAAAAAGCTCTAGTTTTGTCTCATCTGACCAAAGGACACGTTTCCAGTATGCATCACATTCCCCCAGGTTGTCCTTAGCAAACTTCATTCTAGCTTGGAGGTGTCTCTTCTTCAGAAGTGGAGTCTTTCTTGGTCGGTAACCTCGCAGTTCATTCCTGTGAAGGGCTCTAGTGACTGTCTTCGTTGAGACATCAATTCCAGACATTTCTTGGGTCTTTAGAAACCCCTCTCACTAGTTTTCTTTCCAAAGTTTTCGAAATCTTTCGCTTCCTGCCTCTGCCCGTTTTGTTCTCCACTGAGTTGGTCTCTTTAAACTTCTTGATAATGCATCTCACTGCAGTTCTTGACACTTGAAAACGCTTTACAAACGTGTGTATCCTTCTCCATCTTTATGAGCATTAACAATTCTTTCTCTCAAGTCCAAACTAATTTCTTTTGTCTTTGCCATGATGACAGTGCGTATTATTTTTTTTTTTTTTTTTTTTTTAAGATTTATTTTTGGCTTTTTATTATTATAGGACAGATCAGGAAGGACAGGAAGCGAAGTGGAGAGAGAGAAGGGGGTAGGGTCGGGAAAGGTCCTCGAGCCGGGAATCGAACTCGGGACGCCCGTTGCGCAACGGCGCTGTATGTCGGCGCACTGCCCACAAGGCTATCGGCGCCGACGACAGTGCATATTATTTTACTAGTTGTTTCACAAGATACTAATCCTCAGCTTTAAGAGCAATTTAAAGGCTTAACTATGTTAATTAGGTTAATCAGGCAAATTAAGTTAATTTGGCAAGTCATTGGACAACAGTGATTTGTTCTATAGCTAATCAAACTAATAATTTCTTAAGGGGGCTAATAATATTGACCTTAGCAGTTTTTTATTTATTTATTTTTAATTCTTTTATTCAAGCAACTATAAGAAATCAGACTTTCTCTAGAATAAAAAAAATAGGAAATAATGTGAAAACATTCTCTTGCTCTGTTAAACATCAATAATTATTCTAAAAAAAATAAATAGTAATTTTCACGGGGGGCTAAAAATTTTGTCTTCAACTGTAGTATAATTAAGGATAATCAGAGTGGTGCAAAACTTGCAGCTTTGATTTTAAGATGCTTGCCTGGGTATTGCAATGCATTTGCTAAAGTTTCTGGAAACTAGAAGGCAATTTTAAACTGATTAGCCAGCAATTATGAAAACAGACACGCATATTTGACACCAGAAGTGCCAAATGAAATGCTTCACATCCTGTTCTAGCGGTCAAGAGCAAACCCGATTCATCTTTTAGACTGTGCAAGCTAAACTGTTTATGTGTGATAATGCATACTGAACTTTGGCAGTATATATCTGTGTATAGAGTACAATAACCTGCTCACTCCCTCTCTCACTCTCTATCCCCCCTCAATCTCCCTGGATCGTCGCCAGCCCCTCGGAGTGCTCCCGGCATCCCATGTCAACAGTTTACACGCCGACATCCTGTTTGGAGCAATAAGGAAAGCAGGGCCATTTCCTGCCCGTCCTTGTGCCAGCCGCCGCCGAGCATCAGCCAGCCCGCCTGCCATCAACCCATTCGAGATACAAGGAGCAAAGTTAAGTGCATCTCATAAAACCTGTCAGAAGCATATAAATCAAAATTACAATAAGGAATTACATATTTATATAAAGAAAGGGAAGTCTATTTTAAAACTATTTTTTTGCTTTGTGATGATTATTACCGTAATTTTTTACTACCACAGCCAAAAAAATAAATAAAATAAAATGTGATTAGTCAGTACAACAAATTCTCCCATAATCAACACTTCACAATTTTAATTTTAGAGTCAAATTAATTTTATTTTTTATTTATTCATCACTAGTAATATTACTAGTAATATTATTAATGTTGTATAATGTTAAAAACGATTTTAAAAGATTTTTATTTCAAATAAAACTTCAGAACTTTCTATTTATCAAAAAATGCATTCATTTCTACAAAAATATTAAGCAGTACTCAATATTGATAAAAATAATAATAGATATTTTATTATCATGTGACACTGAAGACTGGAGTAATGATGCTGAAAATTCAGCTTTGCAACACAGGAATAAATTGTATTTTAAAATATAATCAAACAGAAAACAGTTCTTTGACATTGTAATAAAATTTCACAATATTAGAGTTTTTAAAATTATATTTCATTATAACAATGAAATATTGGGTAATTCCATGCAAATGTCAACCTTACCATGAAAAAAAAAAAAAATGGTTTTTACTATACTGATAGCACAGATGTCAACATTTGGTAGTTCAAATACCCATGTGAGGTCTCTCTTAACGTTTTTAAAGCATTTTTTTATTTTTAGTGATTTTCCATAGTCTGGTAAGTGCTATTTTCAAGCTTGTCACATCCATAACAGTACATATTCCTCATAAATAGACACATCAAAATGAAAATAATATGTTCTGGGAAGAGCCATCGCTTCTCTATTTGTTGGGTACTATTGTGTCTGGTTTGTGCATTTTAATTCGTAATGCTTATTTTCCCTGATTATTGCCCTTTCTTAACATTGAAATTCATGCACAACCTGAAATTGTGTTTTTTTTAACATTTGGTAAATGCACAGTGAACTAACATGAACAAACAATGAACAGTTGTATTTTTATTAACCAAAATTAACAAAGATTAATACATAAATGTAATAAATGTATTGTTCATCGTTCATCCATGTTAATGAATACATCAGTTAATGTTAACAGATGATAGCTTATTGTAAAGTGTTACAAATTCATTACACAAATAGATGTATTATGATATATTATACACATCATTCTGCCTAACATCTTCTTTTGTAAGGCATACAGATAAGAAAAAAATAAAGGTAAGTGATAAGAGGCTCTATTTTTTGGATAAACCATTTCATTCAAAACATAATGTCTTAAAACAGTCCTGAGCTAGATCAAGCTTTGATCTCTGTAAACCAATCTAATTATTTTTTTCCCACTAACTGGAGAGCTGCTTTATAACAGGAAACCAAGGTGTAATTTGTAATTGTAAAACTGAAAGCAACAGGTTTTTCATGTTAAATACTGTAAAGCTGTTTGATTTTGATATATTGCATAATGTACTATAACGTTATTAATAAACATGATGTGAACGGACATTACTGGAGTAAGTTAGTGTTACTGAACAGAGCTCATGCAGACATCCACGATGCATTTTTAACTGCTGCTTTCACGCTGCTGTCAATTTTTGTTGTTTATATCGTTACTGAGGGGAAAATATACATTTACATATTCATCCAAACGGTGCTTAGATTCAGCTGCGTTTCCTCTAAAGCGCTGTCTTTTTCTTTTGAATTGCATCCAGGAGGGCTCAATTACAGTCTTGTGCTACAGTGCCACACTGGTCAAACCGCATTATTGCAGGCTCTTAAATTAGGTCATGAGATCAAATGACTACTCGACAACAAAAATATTTGCCGACAATCTTGTATTGTCGACGTTGTCGATAATGCCGACTAATCGTTTCATCCCTAGACTTAACAAAGGTTTAGTAAAATACAAACAGATGGTTCATTATATTAGTAACACATACATTCTCTAAGCATTTGGTATGTCACATCCATAACACAAAATGTGACATCCATAATGCTGCTTTTGCCCCATTATATTCATTTTAATTTCATTTTTAAAAAAGAAAATGAGTTTAATTGTCATTAAAATAATCCCACAATGCAAAAAAAGGTCCTAAAGAAATATGACCCGGACAAGTTCTGGAGTGCTCTGGACAAGTTTCAAATGATTCACCCACAAACAACATAAAAACTCTGTTTACTTTCTTTCTTTAATTTAATACTACAATAAACTCTAGACGTCTTAGAAGTGCAGTATTAACCGGATGCAACGTGTTAGTTACACTTGCAACTCAAAGCGCAGATTTGGACCAGCTTTAAAAAGCACATTGGTAACAGACTATTTACACTTTCCTCAAATAAATCTGGCCTTTACATGCTTCGCATGAGACGTGGGACCTCCTACAGGACCTCCGAGCACTGCTCTGCGACTTCCTCCTACAAAGAGCCAGAGTCATTCAGACAATTAGCTCTTTCTTAACATTCATTCTTCCCTCTTTTCCTGTTAATACCTCCAGTTGACTTAGAGGAGGGAATGTTTCCGGCCAGGGTTGTAAATACGGCAAAGGGATGATAGAGATGTCGAATGGCTTTCCTCCAAACCAGAGTAAACACGAGCGAGAGAGCTAGAGCAGACGCTGGGCCGGATCCAGGACAAAGACAGCCTGCGTTCTGTTATTCGCACTGTTTAACTGAGCGCTGAATAGATCAGAGCTGGTGTGGTGCTGCTGTTATAATACAGTAGAGTATCATATGAATGAATCTGCACACTACTTAACTCAAGCACACATTTAAGAAACCCCTTGACACGGCTGACAGGGGTTCGTGCTTTCTAGTACAAACACTATGGATTTTTAATCACTTGTCACTTCATCACTTTCTGCCCAGTTACAACAGTGTTATGTTAATGACGCAATTGCAATTCAACTCACTTAGGATTAGTACATCATTTTTTTAGAACATCTGATTCCAAAACAGCTTTACAACAAAATAACATTATAAACCCCAACAAGCAATGTAAAATAATAAATAAAGCAAGGAAAATCTTCTTAAAGGGACAGGTCAACATGTATGACTTACACTCTTCTGGGGGGCACAAAACTTTCATTGTATGGTTAAAAAACATTAATACACTTTTCATCTTTTCTACTTCACAGAAGAAAGAAATCCCTACAGTTTTGGATGACAGTAATTTTATAATCTAACATCCTTTTAAGATCTTTAGGTAGACAAGAATACAACCTTGGGAGATCCAAGCTCAGGCTGGGATATTAAATCATTAAATTAAAAAAAAAAAAAAAAAAAAAAAACACAAAAAGTGTCTTCTGCTCACCAAGCCTTCCTTTATTTGATAAATAAAATTATGAAATATTTTTACTATTTAAAATAAATGATTTCTATTTAAATTTATTTTAAAATGTAATTTATTCCTGTGATCAAAGCTAAAATTTCAGCGTCATTACTTCAGATTTCAGTGTCACATGATCCTTCAGAAATCATTCTAATATGCTGATTTGCATTTTTTATTATTATCAAAGATTATTATAGAAAGATATTTTGTAACATTATACACTATACCATTCAAAATATTTTATTTACTAAGAATAAATTGATCAAAAGTGATGATTAGTGTTACAAAAGATTTCCATTTCAGATAAATGCTGTTCTTCCAAACTTTCTATTCATCAAACATACCTAAAAAAAATATACTTAGCTGTTTCCATCATCATCATAATAATAATAATAATAATAATGTTTTTGAGCAGCAAATCAGAATATTAGAACGATTTCTAAAGGATCAAAATCATTTTGTATAATAACTGGGAAATATTTAAAAATCATTTATAACGTATAGTAATTTACCATTATATTTATAATGCGTTATACATGAAGGTAAAGTGTTACCATATAAATTATTATAAAGGTATTCATAATGTACTATGCATTATACTTCCAAAAGGTGGTTACAGTTATTTGTGAAATCATAAAATGTATTATAATGTGCATTGCAATGCATAATTAATGCATTAAAACTACTTTTATAATGTCTTTAAATAAAGTGTTACCATTTATAATAATTATACTACAAACATGCACACTATTGAATGTGTGAACACAGCCCAGACTGTTTATTGACTAATTAAACGGGTCACGGTCAAACACTGACCTATAAACACTGAATATTTTCACGTTCGACTAGAAACACTGACCGGATTGCACTGAGGTCACACAGACCTTTAGCAATAAACACACGCTGTTGCGAGCGGCCCGTTGTGTGCGAGGGAGAGATAAACTCTGACAGATCTGTTCCTGCGGAAGACACGTTCTCCCTCTCTAGCAGTTAACAGTTCGTAAAAAGTCCAGAACTGCCTTTCCTTGAGGACTCATGGACGCACATATACAGTTGCGCACGCTAATGTACATGCAGCAGAATCTCAAAGACACATTCCTTCAGATGCAACCACTCCTACATACACACACACACACACACACTCACCCCCTGAGGGGACAGTGGAAGGTATATTTGCTGTGCGGGGATGAGTCAGGGCCGGGTGAATTAGTGCTGGCACACTTCTTTATGAGAGGAAAACATATGGAAAGCGGGAATAGTGGGGCGTGGAGAAGAGAAACACTTTTACTACTGGCAGAGTCAACACACAAACACACAAAGCTGAAGCACTTAGAAATCAAAATCTAGATTTGTAACACATTCCTGGTCTTTCAGTGCAAGACCTAAGCAACCACTTAATACAGTCTGCAGATTCTGGCAGGGTAATAAAACAATCTATTTTTAATTGTTCTTTCTTTGTTTCTCATTAAGATGAATTACGAGTGAAGGTCTAAGCCTGTTCACATGTAGTCGCTCCATTACATTCAGCTCAAATGTCCAGAGAAACCATTCACAGATTCTGTTGTTTATAACCAGAGTGTTAACCTCCCGTGTGGAATCAGTCATTTAGCTCCGTCTGCGTCAACGCTAACAACAGACATAACTCAGACGTAAAGATGGTCATAAAGCACGCTGCGATAAATTTGTCACCAGGTGGTTTCCGTTTCGAGATGGAGAGTGCGAGAGTTTTCTCCTCCTTTTGGGAGCCTCTATAAATCCTTCCCATTTCCGGAGCGTTCTGTGGGGGTGCTCATTCCAGGGGCCTGTAGATGTATGGGACTTTTAATTTGTCTATAACTCATATTCAGAGATGTACAGTCCTTGTGCCTCAGGTCTACAGGGAATTTATTATATGTTTAAGCTCAAAGCTGACAAAGCTGAACACATTTTATACTGAAATTTCATTTTGCTAAAGGGTGAAGTTTTGTTCTGTGGAAAGTTGTATTTTCATTTGCAAAAAAAAAAACAAAAAAACAATCTATATCCACAAAAAAGACGTCATATTTATTTCTGAACCCATGCTGCCCTCTAGTGTTCCTCAGAGGAATATCTTCTAGTTAACAGTCTGGTTAGGAATTGATAACAGGTTCTTATTGAGAACTGGTCCTATTTTTTTTTTAACTCAGATGATTTTAATAACATTAGGTTCCCTAAATGCAGTGGTTGTCAACCAGCCCTAGCAAACTTCCAAGGACTGGTTAAAATGACAGTGGTGGCCAAAATTATTAGAACACTAGTATTTTCAACAACCTAAAATTGGTTTTAAGTCCGTTATTTCTATCTTTTGATGTATTGGGTCAGTAGGAAATATCAGTTTACATTTCCAAACATTTATTTTGTCATTAATTGTAATAATCCAGTGAGATTTCTGTTTGCATAAGGAGTCTGACAACAGCCAGTGCTTCACACGAAGATCTGATCTCATCATCATGCAGTATGCCTGGAATGACATGAAGAAACAGAACAAACTGAGACAGACTAAATTCAGAAGATCTTCAAGAGACCTACCTGCAAAGCTACCTAAAAAATTATGCGCTAATGCACCTAGGGATAAGCAGCTTTAAATGCAAAGGATGGTCACAACAAATGTTGATTTAATTAGAAGTTAAGTTGATTAAGAAAATTTATTTATGACCTTTGTTTGACAGCATCCACATTTTACAGCATTTTTAAACAAGTGCCTAAAACTTTTAACAGTACTGTAGCTTTGCAGGTAGGTTTCTTGAAGCATCTTGGAGACGTGGATTTAGTATGCCTCAGTTTGTTCTGTTTCATGTCATTCCAGACAGACTGGATGATGATGAGATCAGATCTCTGTGTGGAGCACTGGCTGTTGATTTTTGCAAACAAAAATCTCACTGGATTATTACAATTAATGGCAAAATGAATGCTTGGAAATGTAAACTGATATTTCCTACTGACACACTACAGCAAAAAAAAGAAATAACTGACTTAAAGCCCTCTTTTAGCTGGTAAATAACTAGTGTTCTAATCATTTTGGCCACCACTCTATTTAAAATAAGACAAAACAATATATTTCTATATTTCTATTTTATCAGGTAGAAATTGTGATAAAAAATATCCTTATACAATAAAATGACACAACTGGAAGTCTTTGGGTCTTCAAACGTGACTCGTGCTGGCAAAATGAGTCTGAATGCACATGGTCTAATCTTGAGCTACAGACGAAAGTGAAAAATGTCAGTTTTGGTGGAATTTAAGGTTTTCACAAAAATTAGTTAATTAAGCCCTCTTCTAGCAATCCCAATGCTCTAAATAGTAATTAAACATTTAAAATGATCTTTATTTGTACATGTTCTGAGAAAACTAGCTTTTTCTCTGCTTGCTTTTGGACAACTGCTGCTGCTTCTCACCACAACTTGTAGGTCTATTGTTGCAAAGCACAAAATTCCAGTTTTGTAAATATTCGTATCGTATTCTTGATTACATGAGTCCAAACCACTGAGAGACGACTTTTAAAACAAAACAATCGCGCTGACTGACATTTGCAAAGTGCGTGCATTAGACATGTCTCTCCAAGAGTGTGCGATCTACCTATAAAGCACATTATTGCAAAATATGTCTTGGCTAGATTCTCACAAACATAATCTGTTATGTTGTACAGTAGTTCTTAACAAAGATGTTTCAATGTTAATCAAACATTGAAAGTAAAGATGGAATTACTTGATTCTCTTGGTTAAACTACTGTTTATTTACATCTTTGTGCTTTTTAATAACAAAGATAAAACAACAAAAACAGCTATACTGTGATTAATAATAGTAATTATTATTGCTTTGTGATTTTGCTTTGGAATCTTCAGAAAACTCTGCTGACTATTGCCTTTGATCAGCTGTAGCTCAGTTATTTTTTGTCTGATTCCAACAAGTCATATATCATTTTAAAGGTATTTTCATGGAGAGGTCTTACAGGTTTGAAACCACAACGGGGTGAGTAATTAATGACAAAATTGTCATTTTTGGGTGAACTAGCCCTTTAATGGTTTGCAAGACTCTGAATCAATGTATAGGTCAATGTACTATGATTTACTGACAATGTTTCCATTGCTGCAACTGATTCAACAACACCAAGGCTAAAGACATTTAGCATGCAAGAAATAGAGTTGTTGAACTGAATGTAATGAGAAAGACAAAGAGAAATGCTTAATAAGTAGTAAAATAACAAGGTAAGACAAGCCATCTTTCTGTTGTGAGGACCATTGGTTGCACACAACAGCAATTTAGAATGATTCACATCTAATTTACTCTGATTAAATAATTATTTTTGATCAAGTGATCAAGAACACTCAAATAATATTCTCAAACATATTAGTCTAATGACTCACTCACTCACTGACTAAATCAGGGGTCATCAAATTTGGTCCTGCAGAGTTTAGCTCCAACTTGCCTCAACACACCTGCCTGGAAGTTTCAAGTATACCTATTAAGACCTTAATTAGCTGGTTCAGGTGTGTTTGATTAGGGTTGCAGCTCAACTCTGTAGGACACCGGCCCTCCAGGGCCGAGTGTGGTGACCCCTGGACTAAATCTAACTTGCAAAGAACAAATAAACTTATTTTGTGCCTAAAAGGGCAGTTCATGCAAAAATGATAATCCTGTCATTAATTTACTCACCCTCATGCTGTTCCAAAACTGTAGGACCATTGTTCACCTTTGGATCACAAATTACGATTTTTGATACAATCCAAGAGCTTTCTGACCCTGCATAGATAGCAACACAACTACCACGTTCAAGGCCCAGAGAGGTAGTAAGGACATTGTTAAAATAGTCCATGTGACATCAGTGGTTCAACTAGGGCTGCCCTCGACTAAGGATTTTTCTGGTCGACTAGTAGTCGTTCATTTTAAGCATTAGTTGACTAATCGTACGTTTATTAATAAAACATTTAAATTATTATAATGAGCCTTTAATTGCCTACATATCCTAATAAGCGCTCAAGCACACATAAAGCTTGCCACAGCGCACCGCAGATGTAATGATTATAAATGTGTCAGGGAAAAACAATAAGTAGACTGCATTAACATTTTAATTTTAAGTGCTTTCTTTGTTTTCGGCTTAAGAGATGAAGTCGGCGACTCATCATCTCCGCAGTTGTGATGCACCTGAATGCATGTTTCATGTGTAGGCTATTACATTAGGCTATCTGAGAAAGTAGAAATTTTACTCTCTATAGATCTATTTTAATGTCTGAAAGCCAAAGATATACACTGAGTTTTGCGCTCAAGTTCACGGAAAAGAGACGACAGAAAGCCCATCCTGTTTGCTTTCATTATTTTACAAAAGGACAATGTATCGTTTGTATTGTGGGTCTTTCGAAAAGATGTTTTACTCTTACCTGTATGCCCAAAAATGATGGAGTAAGCTATTCTAAGAGCAAAGTACCGCACCGGCGCATCCATCTGTCCTGCAGTAAGCGCATGTCTGTTCAGCTACCACACAGACAGCGCACATTTCAGTAGCACACTCCAGACAGGTCAGTAGTTTTCAAAATTTTATAATACATATAACTTGTAGTCTAATTTCCACGCATTGGGATAGTAGCTCTCTGAACGCGTCCTATTTTTTAAGTCCCGCTACCCACCCAGGGTTTGAAAACCACTGCTCTAGGTTAACATTACATTGTACAACATTACATGTAAAGTTGCTACTACTTACGTTTCAGATAATCTGTGAGATTTATTTATTTATTTATTACTGCGACTAAACGACTAATAAAATTTTGGTCGACCAAGCCTTTTCTGGTCAACTAACCCTTAGTCGACTATTAGAGGGCAGCCCTAGGTTCAACCCTAACGTTTTGAAGCTACAAGAATACTTTTTGTGTGCAAAGAAAAAAAAACAACTGCAATCAACAATTTCTTCTCTGCCATGTCAGTCTTCAACATGCATTTATGACAGTACCACAGCTTGTCTCAAGTGGAGAAATGCACATATGTGCATCATGGTACTCTCATGAACGCACATCACAGTGCAATGACAGGGAGGAGAATAAATTGATTAATGAAGTTGTAATTTTTGTTTTCTTTGCACACAAAAAATATTCTCGTAGCTTCATAAATTAAGGCTGAACCACTGATGTCACATGGACTATTTTAACAATGTCCTTACCACCTTTCTGGGTCTTGAACATGGTAGATATGTTGTGGTCTATCAGGGTTTCTGCAGTTATGAACAAGAGAGATTTTAGACTTTTTAATACCACCTTATATGAAATTAAAGACCTAAACCTGAAATGGAAATACACATTATATTGCATACATATGTGTAATGGTTAATGTGTTTAAATGTAAAAAGAAACTATTTCAATTTCATCGCTGTCATAAATTATATTTATTACTACAATAAACACAAAATTTCCTCACAAAAGTACCATATCACCAAGATTTTTGGTTGTGTAAACAATTTATTATGAAGCAATATTTTCATCAGTGTTCTATCAGATTTATATACTTAAGTCTGCATATTTTTATTTACCTTTATGAAGGCCTATTTCTTTTTACTTTTGAAATGTATGCATCACCTTTCATGTCAAATGATTACAATTTATCAATAAATTTTATAGAGCTGTTACCAGTCAGACTGAATAATTTACACTGCAAAATTAAAACGGCAATAAATGATGTTCTGAGATAATGTTTTAAATACATTCAAGAACATACAAATAAGAAATGTTGGGGGGAAACACATAGATTTACTAAACTACCAGTAGGCGGCGGTAAGTCACTTGAGTGAGTCAATATGAGTTATTTCAACTGATAACTCATAACACAAAACAAAACGCAGATTCATTCAGTAACAAAACTCAGCCGAGTGTTGTTTGGAGAATGTGCTGCTGTGATCCTTGTTTGGAATCATTTTCGTTGGTAAAATAGAACAAAATAGTAAATATTGTGTTTAAAATGTAAGTAACTACTTAGCTAACTATTTGTTTACTGAACTAAGGTCAAATGTAACATTTGTATTGGTGAGAATATTCAGCAAAACTCCATTGGTATGTTACTGAACTATATCATGTTATAAATAAACTACACATTTTAAATTTTTAACTCAGTGTGTTTCTTTATGTGTGCTGTTTCTCTCATTTGTTTTTAAGTCTCTCACAAAAAGACAGGCAGTGTGATTTTGATACCATTATCAGACACTGTTTACGTTGAATGTCTGTCCAATGATTCTAAACAGTCATTGGGTTCATCAGACTGAAGATATTTTAGTGGTAATGTGACCAAAATATTTAAAGGGGGGGTGCAATGGTGTTTTGTATATTCAGAGTTGTTTACAGTGTTAAAGAGTTGGATTCTCATGCTAAACATGGCCAAAGTTTAAAAAAATAATTTGGACAAATGACAGAGAATTTCTTTGCCGAAAATCTTGCTTCTGGGTTGGTACAAGTTTCAGCTGTTTTTTTTTTGATCATGGCATTAATGACGTAATCGGTGGTGGAACTCCATATATGACCATTTCTCCTGGAAAAGCGCGTCCGCGATCACGCCGGCCAGGCCGTGAGAAAGAGAGCGCGCACATCAACGTGCTTCATTTGCTGCACTCTGCAAGGGATTCACTCGGGAACAATGTCTCTAAAGAAGTGTGGTTTTGGTTGTAAGGCAAAGATAACTTTGCTCAGCTTCCAGAAGAACCCAGCGTTGTGTGATGCAGTTCCTTTTTCCAGGGCAGCAATGGAGTTTAGCAAGTGTGTGTTTGTTGATGAATGTTTCACATACGAGGACCAGTTGGACGCTGGATTTGCACATTGTTTGATACTGAAAGACGAAGCGGTCCCAGCTATAAAAGATCCCGGTAATGATTCACAACTTCAGATGGTAAGTGAAACAACATCAAATGTCTGTTTTATTAGCTATCCTAACGCAAGTGATCGTTGAACTTAGCTCCACCCACGGCACGCCTCCAGAAGTTCGGCTTTTTCAGGAGAAAATCGGAGAAAAGCTGTATTTTTCTTTTATAAATATAAGAAAACTAAAGACTTTTTGGAGATATTAAGGATACATTACTACTCTATAGGTACTCAGGATTAACATGAGATTAGGTGAAACTGTGTATGTTATGTACCCTTTAAGACCCATCAAATCTGAATTTAAGACATTTTAAGACTTTTTAAGGACCCGCGGACACCATGGTATATGCAGGGTCAGGAAGCTCTCGGATTCATCAAAGATATCTGATATTCACCGAAGATAAACTTACGGGTTTGAAACAACATGAGGGTGAGTAATTAATGACAAAATTTTCATGTTTGGGTGAACTATCCCTTTAAAGTTCATAAGAACTAAATACTGTATATATAATGCATAAGTATCCACAAGTTTCCTACGCCCCATGAGACCTTGCGTCAAATGTGGGAGCGTCTTCCGGTTCAAAGTAAACAAGCGGGACGTGACACTTATTCATTCAACAGTTGACAATTATAAGATGGGCAAATGAAGACTCGTGAAGCACGGAGAATTTCCTTTGACTGTTTCAGTAAAAGATTCAAAGCTTTAAGTGTCGAAAACAGCGCTTTCTGGTGGTTAGTAAACAATAAAGCAGCCAAAGGCCTGTGCCAAAAACCGAGCCTTCCTTAGACGAAACATTCACCACATTCCATAGATCGATTCATATTATGTGCACAAATAAAAGCGTACAGTGTGTGTGTTTGTTGAATTTCTGTCTCTAATCCTAATTTACCCAATAAACTGTGCCATTAAATGCCAGTACGACTACCAATATGATGTAATAGAAAAATAATGTACACATATATGAACTGCGTATGGCAAATATTTAATTTTCCTGAAATAATTTGTATTTTTCATATTACTTGTATGACTGGGTATTTAAAAATGTAATGAAATAAATCTGAAATGGATCTGGGGGTTCGAACATTCCAACACGCAACAGGGCTCGCAAAATTTCTAAATCTCTGGTAGCCCTTCGGGCAGGTAGCCTGAAAATAATTTAACTAGCCCAAATAAAAAAAAAAAAAAAACAACTTTTTTTTATTTAAATATAGAAAAACAGATAGGAGTCTAAATGTCAATCAAAAATATTTTCAATACACAAATATCAACAAATATCAAAGAAGGAATTTTATTTCACTATTTACAGGGTATCTGCAGAATTTTTTAATATCAATTTAAGGCAATTTATGACCCTTTTTATAAGCTGCACAAGTAAAATGAACACAGTATGAGTGGGGTTGGACAATGTATGGTAGCATATTGAGCCATGAAATTATGATTTACAGTTCAGATACAGGTTTTCACAAAAACCAAATACAATATACAACAGCATTTTAGCCTTTATACCATATTACTGTCTTAACTGTTAAAATTTTTAGAAGGCACATTAACTTCTTTTACATTTATAACTCTATGTGTTTGCTGCATGGGTCAATATTTGCAATAATCTGACCAAAAATGATTTTAAATGCAAATTCATTCTCTGCCACGAGTTGACACTTTAGGAGTGCTGAAATATTACAGTTTCCATAGAAACGGCTGTACACAAAGCAGCACCGTGCTCATTAATGCTGTTTTATCAGGCATTATAGGTAAGATGAAATTACAACGCAAAGGACACGTTTCTAAAGACACGTCATTTCCCTTCAGATACATTTGAATTTGAAACGGGCAGCGCGCATACTTATTCAGTGACATCATTGCCTTTTGAAGTTAAATCCAGCCCTATCGCGATTTTCCGTCCCCAACTGTAAGACCTCTTAACATTATGATTAAAAGACATTTCTTATACTATTTAACATATGGAAAACTTTTAATGGCCTTCAATTTTATACAACTAAATTGAGGAGTATTTAAGGACCTGCAGGAGCCCTTTACTTTAAGATAGCCCGTTGGGCAGGGCGGTGTAAAATTTTGGTAGCCCGACTGGAAAACACAATAGCCCCGGGACATCGGGCTAGCGATTTTGCGAGCCCTGCGCAAAGTAAATCACGCAGGGGACTGGACAGAAAGTCAGACTTCGTTTGTCACTGGTTTTGTGATTTCTACACTAAAAATACAAGCCTTGAATCAAGGCTTCGTCTGGCACACCCCTTAACACAAGCTCCGATGCCTCGGTTCAAATGTCACATCACTAGTTGAGTCATTTAAGATTTAGCGATCCAAACTTGCTAACGATCTGCGAACACATCTTTGAACAGCACATGATGTCCCTGAGCACCGCAACGTCATCTCTCATAAAGGTTTGCAACTTTACAAAGTAAACAATGATCCGAAAAACACCTAGCATCTTCGCTAATTAGCACACAAAATACCACTGGTATACTACTTCCATCTCAACACCGGAAGTTGTACCCTCGTTCTTTTTTACAGTAGCACCCCTTGGAAACTTGTGGATAGATAGATAGATAGATAGATAGATAGATAGATAGATAGATAGATAGATATAAACACTGAAGTGTTAAAGATGCACATTCTATGAGACTGACCTGGTTTGGGTGTAGCATTAGGGTTTTTCTCGACTGGGGCGGGCGCTGCGTCTTCTCTGGGCGTTGTTGGTGCTGTTGAGTTGGTGGTGTCTGTATCTGGGCTGGTGGTGATGTCCTGTACTTCACTGTGGTCTATTTTCAGAGGGTCTTGAGGTGGTGGTTGAACACCTTCTTCATGCACAGAGTCCATGGGCTCTCCTATAGAATCAAAACATGCACATTTAAAATAACCACATTCACGATGCCTCTGATGCAGTCTACTACAGGGACTCAACTCTTGGGACCATCAAATTATGCAAATCACATGAAAAGAAAACCAGAATTGGTTGCGTTTACTTACACTCAAACAAGTTTTACATTTGCATGTCTAAATGGTATGAAATGGGTCTTGATCGGAAAGGGACTGTAGTTGTCATACACAACACCGCACAAAATATGCACAGGAAACAAAAATATGGACAAAAACACAACAGAAAAAAAACTGCAAAATACAGGTGAGATATCACAAGATGCCTGGATGACAAGAAGGGCGTCTGGTTAATGTCTGGCCTACTGCACAGAAAGCGCACCTGACAAAAACAACTGGGTTTTTCCTGCAGCTATAGCCACTGTCCTCTGAAGTATGGAAGAGAGAGGCTTTAGACGAACTTTGATATCTTCTAACAAACCTGGGATGGCAAATCAGACCAGACCACACCACAAGATTTATTAAACAGACAGAGGCTATACCTGTAGAAAACACTGGCTTGGGCATGCAACACTTTTTACACTGACTCAAATTAGGAATAGACAATATACTGAATCGTATATATAACCAGTTAAGCTTTGCTGTCAATTTAAATTATGCAATACTGTGAAAATATGAGTCATTTTAATGTAGTGTTCAGCAGCAAAGACAGTGTTAGATTTGGTAAGTTTGATTCCTTCAATCAATTCAACTTGTCAATTTCAATTAACTAATTCCAAACTCTAATCCAAAGATTTGTTTGTGTCATCACTCGGAAGTCTGAGAAGTCTCTTATGCTCATCTAGGCTGCATTTATTTGATAAAAAAAAAAAAAGTAATATTGTGCAATGTTATTACAATGTAAAATTATACTTTATACATACTTGAATATATCTTAAAATATAATTTATTCCTGTGACGCAAAGCTAAATTTTCATCAGCCATTACTCCAGTCTTCAGTGTCACATGAGCCTTCAGAAATCCTTCTAATATGCTGTTTTATAGAATTATCTATATTAGCAACAACTGTGATGCCAGTTTTTTTTTTTTTTTTTTTTTCAGGATTCTTTGATGAATAAAAAGTTTAAAAAGAACAGCATTTATTCAAAATAGTCAATGTTATCACTTTTTTTTTAATCAATTTTACACGTCCTTGCTGAATTAAATTATTAATTTCTTTCTAATTTCCCCAAACATTTAAACAAATCCTGTTCTTTTTAAAGGGGGGTACAATGGTGTTTCATATATTCAGAGTTGTTTACAGTGTTAAAGAGTTGGATTCTCATGCTAAACATGGCCAAAGTTAAAAAAAATAATTTGGACAAATGACAGAGAATTTCTTTGCCGAAAATCTTACTTCCGGCTTGGTACAAGTTTCGCCTGTTTTTTTTCGATCGTGGCATTAATGACGTAATTGGTGGTGGAACTCCTTTTATGAGCATTTCTCCCGGAAAAGCGTGCCCGCAATCATGTCGGCTAGACCGTGAGAAAGACAGCGCCCATCAACGCGGTTCATTTGGCTGCACTCAGTGCACTGCTGCAAGGGATTTAGTCAGGAGAATGTCTCTAAAGAAGTGTGGTTTTGGTTGTAAGGCAAAGATAACTTTGCTCAGCTTCCCGAAGAAGCCAGCGTTGCGTGAACAGTGGATGCAGTTCCTTTTTCCAGGGCAGCAATGGAGTTTTGCAAGTGTGTGTTTGTTGATGAATGTTTCACATACAAGGACCAGTTCGACGCTGGATTTGCACGTTGTTTGATACTGAAAGATGGAGTGGTCCCAGCTATAAAAGATCCCGGTAATGATTAAAAACTGCAGATGGTAAGTGAAACGCCATCAAATGTGTGTTTTATTGGCAATCCTAACGCAAGTGATCGTCGAACTTAGCTCCGCCCACGGCACGCCTCCAGAAGCTCGGCTTTTTCCGGTGAAACTCGGAAATCTGTATTTTTCTTTTATAAATATAATAAAACTAAAGACTTTTTGGAGATATTAAGGATACATTACTACTCTATAGGTACTCAGGATTAACATGAGATTAGGTGAAACGGTGTATGTTATGTACCCTTTAACTTTTTATTCATCAAATAATCCTAGCACTGATAATAAATCAGTAATAAATCATATTAAAATGATTTCTAAAGGATTATGTGACACTGAACACTGGAGCAATGATGCTGAAAATGCAGCTTTGATCACAGGAATAAATTACATTTTGAGTGTGTATTAAAATAGGAAAAACTGCATTTTACATTGTAATACTGTTTCACAATTTTACAGTTTTTCTGTATTTTTAATAAAATAAACACAGACTTGATGAACATAAAAAAAAACTTCTTTAAAAAAAACATTTTGTGTGTACTTTTGAATGACAGTGTACACTAAAATGTTACAGCAAAAATATATTTGTACTGCATGTATATATTGTTATCTTGTGTATATACTGTAAATAAATGTGATTAAATATTCCCATATTCATTTTGAATCTGCTTTCAATGCTGAAATTATGAAACCTCCATTGGAAAAATAAATCATCCTTTTAAGCCATATCAGAGCTAATTAACGTGCATGCAAATCACATGTTTTATATATATATATATATATATATATATATATATATATATATATATTTTTTTTTTTTTTTTTTTTTTTTATTATTATTATTATTAATGTTAATGAGCTTTTTCAACTTCGTTTACAAAACACAGATAAAATAAACATCCAACACAGAATGCAGCTTCATGAGACCTGTGTGTGGATTATGAAAGTTCTTTGTGAATGCTGTGCCTAAATCAAAACCGACAGCCTAATTTCCAGTAAATGGTGCTCACCTTCATGTCCCTCTTCCTGTTTCTCTACCGGCATCTCTCCTTTGGAGAGGAACTTGTTCACTTTCTTCAAGGTCTTTTTGTGAGTTTTTGATGGATGGAAGTTCAAAGCATGGCACCTTCATGAAACAAGTAGAACAGCATATTAATATATAAAGAAAGTGAAAAGCAGTCAAAAACCACAAAACCACTCATAAGGGTACATTTTTTAAAAAAAATTGAGAGTTAAACAACATCTGAAAGCTGATTTCTTTTCACTGATGTATGGTTTGTTAGGATAGGACAATATTTGGCTGAGATACAGCTATTTGAAAATCTGGAATCTGAGGGTCGCCTTTAAAGTTGTTTAAATAAAGTTCTTAGCAATGCATATTACTAATCAAAAATATGTTTACAGTAAGACATTTACAAAATATCTTTACTTAATATCCTAATGATGGTTTTGTGGTCCAAGGTCACATATTTCACATGTTGCTTCCAACAAATTTTATA
Source organism: Cirrhinus molitorella (assembly GCA_033026305.1). Classification (NCBI taxonomy): domain Eukaryota; kingdom Metazoa; phylum Chordata; class Actinopteri; order Cypriniformes; family Cyprinidae; genus Cirrhinus; species Cirrhinus molitorella. The sequence goes on along the minus strand of CM065126.1, from coordinate 5,803,547 downwards.
TATATATATATATATATATATATATATATATATATATGTGTGTGTGTGTGTGTGTGTGTGTGTGTGTGTGTGTATATATATATATATATATATATATACACACACACACACACACACAGGAGATCAAAATTAGAGAACAATTTATAAACCAGAACAGAACCAGAACACCTTTTCCATAAAATAACTAAGGCATTTCAACAAAAACCATTATTTTGCAGAAAACACACTGATCAAAATTAGAGAACACTTTCAGATACCTCCCAGTTATTGGTGTTAATCTGGCACCTGGTGCTAATTTCCTTGATTATCTGTCAACTCCTATTTAACTGGCAGCCTAACTTCCAGTTTCACTGACTCTGCAAGATGGTGGGCCGTTCTAAAGTGACTGAAAGCCTCCGGCAGCAGGTTGTCCAGATGAAGGCCAAAGGGATGACCCTATCAGCCATAGCAAGACAAGTTGGTCGTTCCAAATCTGTGATTTCAAGAATATTGAATCTTTACAACATCACAAACTCATTCAAGTCCCTCAAGAAGGCTGGTCGTCCACGGAAGACAAATACAAGAGAGGACAGGATACTGCGGAGGATCTCAATGGGCAATCGTTTCCACACTGCAGCTGGAATTGCTCACCAGTTCAGCGCTGAACAGGGTAAGGATCTGTCTCGTCATACAGTGTCTCGACGTTTAAGAGCATTTGGACTGAAAGCCCACTCTCAGTGAAAAGTGGAGGAGGAAGTGTCATGGTTTGGGGCATGTTTTCTGCAGCAGGAGTTGGGACTCTTATACAGCTACATGGCAGAGTGAATGCAAATGTTTATCAGAACCTTCTTCAACAACATATGGTTCCTTCCCTGTGTTCATCACCCAATCAGCCCGCAGTGTTCATGCAGGACAACGTTCCATGTCACACAGCAAAACGGGTAAAGCAGTTCCTGAAAACATTGAAATAATGACATGGCCTGCCCACAGTCCTGATCTCAACCCAATAGAGAACCTCTGGAAAATCCTTGGCGACAAAGTTATGGCCAAGAAACCCACTACAGTCACCGAACTGTGGAGGAGACTGGTAGAAGAGTGGACCAAAATCACACCAGAGCAGTGTGAGAGACTAGTGCTGTCCTGTGGACATCCGCAGATGTGCTGAAGTCATTCAGAGCAGAGGCCTGTACACTCCTACTAATTGCTGACTGTTGTAACCTTCAGAAAATGTTGTTGTAATCTTTTTCCATGCTACAGTCATTGTTGTTCTCTAATTTTGATCAGTGTGTTTTCTGCAAAATAATGTTTTTTGTTGAAATGCCTTAGTTATTTTGTGGAAAAGGTGCTCTGGTAGCATGGTATAGACAGGACAAAAACTCCAACTGTTGAGCAGTGAAGATGACATTATTTCAGAATTGTTCAATTGTTTATAAAGTGTTCTCTAATTTTGATCTCCAGTGTATATATTAGACAAAAAAACTCATTTACCTGATGGTGTACTGTGGGCAGCACGTCTTATTCATAATAGGCTTGTAAACATATTTTCCACTTCTAAAACAAAATCCAACAACAAAAAAATGTATTTAAATAGAAAGAAAATTACATTTTGCATACAAAAACAATAATAAATGACTAATTGCCGTTTAAGCAAAGCTCACTATTAACTGTACATTGAAATTCCCAACTCTTCCGATAATAAATTATCATTTATTTTAAATAAAAATATATTTTATATAGATTATCATTTAACACAAAAATGAAACCTGACATTGTACACTTGTTGGCTCTATGACACTCATTTGAAAATGTACACCGTTTTCTTGCTCAAACAGAAAAAAGCTCAAAAATGTGGTTTCATGCTGACTTGAATTACTTTATCCTCAAGAAACTCGTGCAGCGTGCTTGTGAAGTGCACAAAGCCATTTGTCTTGTTGCAAGAGGTCTGTGAGACAGCTCAGGGAGTGTGTCTGAATCGGTCACTGTGTTAAGCTCATTACACTGACCAGACTACTGCATCCTGTTCATGTGTAATAGTGTTTCATGCTATTGACATTATGCAAGAAAACCTATTTATGTAGCACATGATTTAAAGTCATAAGTCTATACTATAAAAGATGTAGTTCAGAGGTCAGATGATAAAATACATCAGCACCTTCTCCAGCCTCTGTCGATGAGATCTTGGTAGTCCTGCACTGTCATAGTATGCGACCACATGCCTAGAGAGAGAACAACAGCATTTAGAATGCAACATTTACAACACAACTTATCAGGATAAGCCTCTTAAATAATGTCATGTACGAGCACTTGAACACTTAAGAAGCTGTGCGTGCATGGATGAAGAACCACAACAGGAGGGCATCCGATGCCTGTGTTATATCCCTGTGTACTGTAGATGTGAGACCAACAAGCCTCAAATGGACCACTGTCAGCTCTGTGACATGCTGTTCAGAGAGGGAACTGTTTCCTTTGACGTCATGGAGAATTAAGCTCCCACACAAGGACATGTACAGGACATCAGAGTCCTAAGAGATTTGAGAATCTTCTGTTTTTTGGCTGAAGGGTTAAGATGTCTTGCTCTCTAGACTGAGCTAATGCATCTAATGTAAACAATGAGAAGATCATAGAGATGTTCTTAGAGATTATCTTTGATAATGTTAATGTTTTCTGTAGCTGCTTTTTGAATAACTAAGGAAATGTAAGCATTATAATTAGTAACTTACAATGTCTTTATTCAATTATTGTCATGTTAAATACAAATAAAGTCATATTATAAACATTAGCCTTTGTAGCTTTATGTTGGAGCTGGTTTCAGGCATAAGGACTTAAGGAATTAAGTACTATAGGTACTATAATAAGGAATAGAGGTATCGGTTTTGCCGAATAATCGGCACCGATAGTTGATTGACGAAACTATCGGTCATCTGCAAAAATCCATGCCGATAGTTTTTCCGGGTTGCGTCTGTTGCTAAAGCGGCTGAGAAGGCACCGCTGTCATTATACAGTATGAGAGCCATAGATATGTATGATAAGAGCGGCCTCTAGAGGCGGAAATGCACAGAGTCACTTTAATGCACATTTAAAATATCGACAGCAAACTATAGTGCATGTTTTCATATCATTATTTAGTAAGTACTTTGTTGACTAGATGCTGCATTAGTAGAGAAAGCAGCATGTTTGCTATCAAGGCTGAGAGGAAGTGATTAGCCGCATCTCAAGAGGTTAAGAGGTTAACCCAAAGTAAGTCCAACCCAAAAGTTTAATGTCACGATTGTTACAATCTACTTGCATTAGTTTATATCCAGCTGGTAACACTAATGCATTTGTTAGCCGGCAAGTTGCATATTTAATAAACTAGTGATGTGAAACAGCAAACTTCGTTCATTCAGCCGACAGAAATCCTGCCGCATCACATTAAGTTTTACATTAAATACATCATATCTGTCCCAAATCGATGTAAATGTACAAAAATGACTTCACCATGGCCTGGAAGACTGTAAATATTGTGCGCTTTTAGCAAAACTTTTTTCTTTCTGTGTCTCTAATAAAGTCTGTATGTTTCATAGAAAGCTATTATATGGATTGCACTTTCTCTTTCCGTTTGCTGTTGTTTAAACAGGTCTATACCTTATTTTATTAAACAAAGTAAGTAGCCTTAAGTTCTCTTATTTACACGACAGCATGTCATTTCTGTCTCTACATGGTGGTGCGCAATTTCTCTTCCACGAAAACACGGACGGGACCGCGGAGTCCATTCATAAAAACGGAATACTCTATAGCGCGGAATGCCGTGGAATATGTTTTTGGATGAATGAATCAAAAGTAGGTCTGTCACTTAGTTCGAAACGCGATATGGACTAGTGTCTGTGAATATTAAAACGCAAAAAACGGCCTAAATAATAATCCTGCATGTTCCAATTTTCTCTGTATGTATGAATGGCGGGGGCGCGGTTTTGTTTTATATACAGATACGTACGCGTGACGCTCGCGTCTCACTATATGACGACATTAACTCATAAACTTAATCTCCAGAGCTGCTGTGACAGTCACTTCATGATAATTTTACCATTTCATTTGAGAAAACTAGTCTAGCATCATACTGTATATACACAGAAACTTCACGCAACCTGTCAAAATAAAAGTAACAAATGAGTAAGAAAAATATATTGCACTTGTATTACTTTTGTTTAGAATAATACACATCTTTATATACTTAATACTTAATAATAATAAATTTATTCTTAAAGTATGGTTTAGTCCCTATTTAAATATTAGACCAGTGTTTTAGTTTCCATTCAGTATCCATTTTAAAAACTATCGGTCGATTAATCGGTATCAGCCAGTGTGGTCCAACCTAGCTATCGGTATCGGTAAAACCCAATATCGGTCGACCTCTAATAAGGAAGAAAATTAGGAAGAGAATTTGCTTTCAATAAATGCATCTGCTAAATGCCCAGAATGTAAATGTAAAATAATAATTAAAAAAAATGTACTCCTTTTAAAATACCAAAACCCAGGCCAGAAACAAAACAGGTGCTCACTTTCAAGCTCTACAGGCCAGACCAACAGTTCTCGGAGCAAAAACAAACGAGGCGATTCAATAGAACACAACACGACACAATCCAGAAAGACCCATTAAGTGACGTTAGTCAGATTGCCACAACAAAAGAGATTTGTTTTTACCTAACTTATCATACATTTATCTAGCTGATACGTGGCACCTGTTTTTCACAACACAATAGCCCCTGATTTGGTTTGAGGCACATAAACAAACAGAAACAAGCCCTAAAAAGATTAAAAAGGTGAGTAATCATTTTAAACACAATGCATCAAAAAAGCATCAATGGCAAACAGTTCAGCTCAGGCACAGACAACACCACACGAAAGGTTAGTCTGTGCCATGAAAAAGCAGACCTCAGTAACCAAACCACATCCTGTGCTAGTTAACCTGCAGTCTGATTTATTACTGCACTGCTAAAACACACTGAATGCTCAACTCAAAGTAATAAAGCACGTAAAATAACGAACTGCTCAGAACATTTTCTTATTAAAACACTCACAAACAAAAAAAATGATATGTGCAACTGCAAACCATAAAATGTATTTAGATGTACATGTGTAAATTTAAAGAAAAAAAAAAGAAATCTTAATTATTTTAAGTGGTCCTAATGTGGGCATATAAAAACAGTAATTACAATACAGCCTAATGTGATTATTAAACTTCAAAAAAATTATTTCATTACATAAACAAATGTGGTGCACATTTTAAAGTGAAGGCTTACACTTTCAGAGCAGTTCGCAATTAATGTACACTTTAAATGCATTATGACCGTTTACTTTATTATGTGTGAATACATATTTTATCTGCTTCATCTTTTCGAATGAGCAGCCAGCAACGCTAAAGCATAGACATTTCAAAATATGAGTCTGGTGATGTATTTCATGGTTGTTTAGAACTAAAACTTGCATATTATTCAAGTATTGTTTTTCCTGGTTAATATTGTTATTTTGGTTTCAAAATAAACTGTATCTAGCATTTAATAAACTTAAATTCTAATAAATGTCTCCTTGTATTCATTCATTGCACCAAAAGTGTTAAATGCACTACATTTTTGATGGCTGTGTGCCATCTTTGGGTTAAGCATTTGCCTGGTAAAATGCAACCTCATTGCATAATTTTGATTGAAGAGTGATACAATCAAACATTTACGAAAAGTCATTTACCTCAATTGTTATTGCAGTTCTTATTTCATCCTTCACCAGCTTTCCTGCATTACCAAACTTAGTAACTGGTTAGTATACTTTGCAAAGAAACACACACAACAGCACAATTAAGAGCTAAGAGCTAAAAGTTATAACCAAAACGGACCCCATTTGCCATCTCAGGCTTGTTGTTCATGATGTGCATTAGTGCAATGAATGCACTACTGCCAAGTCCAAGAAGTGCAATAATGCCTGTGACTTACTGAGTTCCTACTCAAACAAAACCTTTTTTTAAATCAGCTTGATTCACCCCTGAAACTGTAACATCATCAAACCCTCTTATATTTCTTTTATATTATCACCTCAGCTTTTATCTGGTATGTACACAAATAAATTTGCAATGAATAAATTAAGAGTTTTGTCCAACATTATTTCTCATTGAATATCCAGTTCAACTAGAAATGCATCAACTGTTCATGTTGACTTTAAAAAGGCTCAAGTGCTTGCTTTCACTTTAAATTTGACAATCAATTAACCCTTTAACTGCCATTAACAGCCTTCTTGAACAGCTAATGGCAGTTAAAGTGGGGTTAAAGTGATAGTTCACCCAAAAATGATAATTCTCTCATGTCGTTCCAAAACCGTAAGACCTTTGTTCGTCTTCGGAACACAAATTAAGATATTTTTGATGAAATCCGACAGCTATTTCACCCTTTATAGACAGCAAGGGTCCTAACAATGCTCAAGGCCCAGAAAGGTACCAAGAACATCAACAAAATAGTCCATTTAACTGTAATTTTATGAAGCTACGAGAATAATTTTTGTTGCAAAAGAAAAAACGTGTGACCATTTTGGAGAGTACCACTACACATGCATGTGCTTTCCTCTGAATGCAAAAATGGTCTATTTTGTTGATTTTCTTGGTACCTTTCTGTACCTTAAACATGGTAGGACCCTTGCTGTCTATGGAAGGTCAGAGAGCTCACAGATTTTATCAAAAATAACTTAATTTGTGTTCCTAAGACAAAGGTCTACAGGTTTGAAATGACATGAGGGTGAGTAATTAATGACAGAATTTTCGTTTTTGAATGAACTATCCCTTTAAAAGACAGAGGTGTGAAGGGTCACTGAGACCATTACCATTATGCAGATCAGTATAATAATCAAAGCACGTCCCTGAATAGTCCCTTCATGATTGTTTCCAGCCACATCAGGATTAGAATCAGAGACACGCTTGCTTCTTCTGGTCTTCCACATTGTGTGGCATGGAGCAGATTACCTCCAGCACGTTCATTCATAGACTAGCCTGCTCCCTATTTATACCCAACTTTCCCACGATTACAACACAGCAGCCTCGCAATCCTTGTTCATCTGCTTACGTCGCCACTTTTAGCACCAATTGTACAGTGAACTGTCAACATTAGCATCACCATCACTAAACGCGAATCAAAAAAGATTTTGATATAAATGATCTCGTGTCTGTAGTAAAACAAAACTGACAGTACTTATTTCCATGACCGAGACATCAAACTTTTGCAATTCCCTAGACCATTTTTCACTATGATAGGATTTGGAAATACAAAAACTGGTACATCTGGCCAGACTTCTGTCTAAACTGTAATATAGTAACTCTACACTACAAGGGTTTTACAAGGGAGTGCTAGGGGGTCGGTGGAAATGTTTAGAAAAAAAGTGAAAAATGTAAAAACAAATAATTTAATAAAATAAGAAAATATTTTAAAAGATTAAACATGACTGAATTAAATGATCCAAAGTTCTATTTAAATACATAAATAAATTTTACATTTTAAATTTTAAAATTGTAAAAGTTTCAATTTTTGGATGGGCGGTCTCTCACACAATAACAATATAATTATATTTGGGGGTCTGTGGCATAGAAGATAGCAAATTTGTTATTTCATGAACTCATTTAAACCTGTATTTGATAAGTCACATTATTATAATTTTGAATACACGCAATTCCTGTAAAGATCTCGACTGTTAAACCCATAGCAAATGCAGGACATATGAGGATATCACTGGTCCAGATAGGGATGAACAAACTTGACCAGGCCTCTGCTATTCCTTCACATGAAGAAATCATTTAGATCGTCTTTGTTTTTAAAAATACTTCTTTGAAGTTACAAACTGACACAATTCAATGAGAGGAAACGTTTGGCTGACAGTTCTCTGGTCTGCTATACAGCACAAACACCACAGATAACGAGACCATCATGCTAATGTTAATGGATTACACAATGAATAATGCAAAATATTTGGCACTGTGTAAGTAAAACTTTAATATTCCCAAACGTCTCAATATTTGACAAATCATGCTCAACAAACGTTGAACGCTAGTCAAAACAGCCTGGTCAAGCCCGGCTTCCCGAAACTGTTCTGTCAGTTCACTGAATATTTACCTTCAGCCATCGGTAAGAGATTAACATCCACTCACCGTGTGAGAAATTGCCGTTTTCATGTTTACAGTAACCGCAGCGATAGCCGTCATCTCCCCCGAAATACTCCACTATACTGTACGATCCACCCGCTGCCATTTCCACGCTTTCTCAGCTTCGCCCAGAAACATATTAACGAACCCTACTATTGGAAAGGCCTACTTTATGAATATTAATTACGCTGCATACCGTTCGCCTCGTCTGGTTCTCTGATTGGTCTGTCTTGCTGAAACCCCGCCGTTAGTGGGTGGGCACTAGAGTACTAACACAGTTATTAATATTAATGAGGTTACGTGATTGGACGTTCCAAAAAGACAAGGAAGCAACATCACTAAATACACTTAATATTAATGAACATTTCGTCCTGGAAGCACAGATCTACTGTACACTTCCTGTTGCGGTAAAAGCCCCATAAAAATCAATAAAACATTTATGATTCAAAACTATTGTTTTGAAGGCTTACAAAATATTGTAACTTGCTTTGCTCATATTAAAAAAAAAATTACACGAAAGTGAAAAGGCTGCAAGTGTGTTGCAGTTTACTTCTGTTTTGTGTTTACTTTATACCATGCAGCTTCACTTACCGTATGAAGCTTTACCTCCTGCATTTCCACAGTAGCCACAGCGATATCCACACTTTACACCTTTGATCTCCACTATGGAGTACATTTCCCAAGGGATCCGTCTTGCCGACGTTTACAGTATGTGCCATGCAAACTATGACTCTGTTGTAATAAATAGGTGCACTGTAAAATCCCCTTCTCCGACAACGTTGGCAGGTTGTTTTTGCGCTTTCAAAACATCAGGCAACACGCAGGCTGATGTAAAGCGGGATCCACATTTGTGTGTGCTATAAGTTAAACTAAATTCATGGAAACGAAAACTAAATGTTCATAAAGAACCGAAAACGCCGTGATACGACAGCTCTACAAAATAAGAACATGTTCGGATAAAGTTGTTTTCATAGCCACTAGAGGGCAGTACATGCGCTGTTGTGGAGCATATTACTGTACAACTTTATTCAAAAGTTGAGACCCTTTTATGGATCTAAAGTGAAAACTGTAAATGTATGGCATTCAGCTTTTGATGCTGTGTCATCTTTTTTAAAATTATTTATTATTTATTTATTTGAACTCTACCAAGGGTGGGATGGGTTGGTTAGGTTCTAAATTTGCACAGTTGCTTTTTGTTTTATATTACTGTTCCCAGAAAAAAATTCAATAGACAATTGTTAACAACAAAGAAATGTGAACCAAAATAAAAGTTTTTGTTTACATAATATGTGACCCTGTACCACAAAACTAGTTATAAGAGTGAATTTTGCAAGCTGATAAATAAGCTTTCTATTAATGTATGATTTGTTAGGATAGGACAATATTTGGCAGAGATACAACTATTTGAAAATCTGGAAGGGTGCAAAAAAATCTAAATATTAAGAACGGCCTTTAAAGTTGTCCAAATGAAGTTCTTAGCAATGGATATTACTAATCAAAAATTATGTTTTGATATATTTAGAGTAGGAAATTTACAAAATATCTTCATGGAACATTATCTTTACTTAATATCCTAATGATTTTTGGCATAAAAAAATCGATAATGACTCATACAATGTATTTTTGACTATTGCTACAAATATGTCTAAAAAAATACAGCTAACACAATTAAACACAATAAAAACACGATAACATAATAAAAAACATGATTTTGGGGATAAAAAATAGAGTTATCTGTTTTTGAAAATAAACTCTTCATTTATACATAAAACTACACACATATATCAAGTAAACAAAAAATATTTTGTATACGATTCATCGCGATTAATCGTTTGACGGCACTAATTTAAATATTGTATATTTAAAATATTTAACTCATTTTTATAAACACTTGGAATCGTATATTAATCCGATTGTATTGTTTTCATTATTATAACAATTTTACTTTTGTTTTGTGTATTGCGTGTAAATAAAATCATCCAAATAAAGTACTTTAAATGAAAAATAGCTGTGGAAAGCGTTTCCTCCTGTAATTATAACCTTATCAATAGATTCATATTTTTTTTTAGTTTTGGATGTGCGTAACAACCGTCACCAGGTGGCAAAGTCGTATGTTACCGAACAAAAAAAAAACAAAAAAAACGAACACCAACCGAATGTGCTTCGAAAGCGCAGCCGAACGTGACCGAAAGAATCCGAAGTGGGCCGAGCTTGGACGACGCCCCAGCTGAGAAACAGTTCGTGGGTTGCCTATCAACCGCTCATACACCGGCCCGACCCATCACAGCCATGCTAGGGCTTGTTGAGTGTCAGTGTTGTACAGATGACACACTGACTGAATGATGGACTGATCCTCGGCATTTTGTTTTTCCGAACACTATTAAAATCGCTCTGAGGAAATACGGACCTGGAATTCCGAGATTTATTACGGCTATTTTGGGATATTGCAGAAGTAGCTAGCCGAGAGCTACTTTGGCATTAACCACTGCGGCCAGGTGAGTTACCTTAACTTGTACCATCTGAATTAACTAACGTGAGTTTAAGCGTTGTCAGTATGATAATCGTGTTGCCTACTTTTAGTAGAAATGAACTGGTACAAACCGGGAATATTTTAAACAGGATGATGAGAAATCACCCCACCTGAATGGCTAACACGTCGGCTAGGGCGCATTAGCTATAGCTGACGTTAACTAAGTGTTTAACTTCATTCTTAAGTATTTTTTAAAGAGATATCGGTATATAATTACTTGTTATGTATATTTAATACCGACTAGATGTAGTAGTCTCAAGGCCAGTCTACAGTTTACATGATTATTTTGATGTTAGTTGGCATGGGTTGATTAGCCTCACCTTATTTAGCTGCAGCTGTTTTTCTAAAGTCTAGTAAATGTTGTTGATGGTATTTTACTGTATTTAACATTGAGTTCGAGGTACTTGAGGTGATATGTGGCATAGATAATCTGCCGATTAGTGTCAATCCTCAACAACATCATGACAGATTATAGTGTACTCTACTGACACACATTCTGATCCTTCTGAAGAGAATATGTCTAGGGCTTTATGAAGGGATCTAAAACAGAGGTTATCTAATGTCCTTTAAAGTTGAATTTGAGCTTCTAGAATTTTACATTTATGGTCTGCGAATATGAATACTGCATTAAACGGTCTAATACAGGGGGTTTCACACTGGGGTCTGTAAAACATGTAAATAAATAAATAAAAACTAAATCAATCAATGTTTATCAATGTGATAAAATAAAACAATACCATTTTTTATTTATTTTAAATAAATAATACATTTTATTGTAGTGGGAAGAATAATATAAATAATAAACATTAATTACATAGTATTTATAATAACAATAATAACAATATTATACTGACACAGAATAAATTGGGTCTTTATACATGAACATGTATAGCTGCAGTTTAATTTTTAAGATGAAGTGTATGTATATGTATGTATATATATATAAACATAAACATAAGATGGAAAACCCCTGGTCTGCACTACCTGTCAAAAGTTTTTTTTTTATGTTTTTTAAAGAATTCTCTTCTGCTCACCAAGCCTGCATTTATTTGATCCAAAACATAGCAACATTGGTAATATTTTTACTATTTAAAATAACTGCTTTCTATTTGAATATATTTTAAAATGTAATTTATTCCTGTGATCAAATTATACAATTTTTCAGCATCATTACTTTCTAGTCATCAGTGTAACATGATCCTTCAGAAATCATTCTGATATGCTGATTTGCTGTTCAAGAATTTGTTTATTATTATTAATATTTAAAACATTTCTGTACATTTTTTCAGGATTCTTTGGTAAATATCAGCATTTATCTGAAATAGACTGCTTTAAATTGATCAAAAGTGATTGTAAAGACATTTATAGTGTTACAAAAAAAATTATATCACAGATAAATGCTGTTCTTCTGAACTTTCTATTAATCAAAAAAAGCTATTTTCAACATAATAATAATAATAATAATAAATGTTTTTGAGCAGCAAATCAGAATATTAGAATGATTTCTGAAGGGTCATGTGACTGGAGGAATGATGCTAAAATTCAGCTTTGAAATCAGTAATAAATTACATTTTTAAAATATATTCAAATAGAAAATAGTTATTTTATATAGTAAAAAAAAAATCAAAATGTGACTGATTTTGCTGTGCTTTATATTAAATAAATGCAGGCTTGGTGAACAGAAGAGACTTTAAAAACTTTAAAAATCCTATTCGAAAATATTTGACTGGTAGTGTAGGTTTAAATAATTTTAGTATGGTTCACAAGAAAGTATGATTTCACTCTGCTGAATCCAAATTTTCACGTTTTCAGTGGAGACAGATGAGGAAAGCATGATATTGTAGTTATATGAGAGAGAAGGTTATGTTTTTCATTGTGTGTATCTATGGTAGCTTTAATATTTCAAAACCGAATCACTTTTAACCTTTATCATTTTACTTGTTTTGTGCCTTGAGTTGTTTATTAGTATTCCACTGAGTTGGTGATATGTTAAAACTTTACAAAGCTTTCAATCCACTAAGTTTAATTTTCCTGTGACTAATCACTCCGTTGCTCAATGTTATCTGCCACTGCTCTATGATCCTCACATTTGGCCTCCAGCTCAGCTTAGTGCAACGAAAATCAATATATTGAGCTCATTGGCGTCTTGGAGATGGCTTCTAGAAATTGGATACAGTTTTAAAACCGTTTCCGTGCGTTTCAAAAGGATAAGTTTCATATTCTCTCTGGAGTCAGAATGCAGTTTACCCTTTGGGCTTGGCTGGATTTTATGAAACTGAGGAGAACTTCAGATCTTACAAAGCTCCTTTCAACCAGGTCTTACTCAGCAAGGCAACAACTGCTCCTGGGGCGCACCATATGTTCCATTTGTCACACTTCACATCCTGAATGTACAGTTGCATGGTATAGCAAACAAGATTCAAATGTACTGCCTCCATGTGAGCCCTGGTAAAGTTGCCCTCACACTTTGGTTTGGCTTATTAGTAGTCAGTGGCAGTTACTAATATTAAGAGCCCAGAGTGAAAGACTGACAAAGCTGTATGTGCTCTGTTAGCTTTGAATTTACTACTTTTGGAAGCATAAATGATTGTAATTTTAACAGTAAATGACTGTAAAATGCTTTTTTTTTACTGGTATTAGCATAGACATAAAATAATGTTAAATGTCACATTTTTGTTAGTGAATCTTCCTCTAAGTTACAGTGGATAAAAACATAATTTGATGTCATTCACCTTTGATGGTTTCATTCATCATTAGCTTTCTCTTTACCACCTGTTTTCTGGCGTTTGTCAGTATTATAAAGTTACAAAACAGATACTTTGGTTTATTAACATTATATCAGTAATCTGCCAAAAATGACCAGTTTTTGAAACTTCTTGTAAATCTTTTATTATTCTGTATTGTCACCAAATCTTATCTTATTTAAATTCACACAGGTTTTGTATTTCTTTTTGAAACTGTTTGATCGTAGGCCTCAATGATCTGAGCTTATGCAACTCAGTTTTAGAGTGGAGAAAAAACAGCATTATTTGTGGATAATTTTGGCAACGTTCACTCAAAAGTGAGGTGTGTAAGCTCACTGAGGTCTACAATCAGTCAGTTACTAAAAGAAATACAACACCTCAAGAATTGCTAAAAATATTTAGGATAATGAAAATAATATAAGCAGCTGTCTTAATAAGGTTACTTTTGACCAGGAACACCACGAATATAATAAGATGGGGGAAAGTCCCAAGAAAGTACAAAAATTGGGAAGTTGTGTGAGCAAAGTCAGTAGGTTTTAGTTCAATGTGATAAAATTAACAAACATGTTTGCGAAATAGAAAATCCCTCCAGGTCAGAAGGACTAGAACACAACATGGGAATTAAATTCAACCCATAAAACTAAAAATGTTCCCTCCATATTTTTTATGGTAATGTTTACAGCTGACAGTTTTTTTTTATCAGGCGTTTCATAGATTTTTACAGTGTAGTTTGATAGACAAGCCTGTCAATTGACTTTGACAACAGAATTGAAATCAGCACAAGGGTAAACTAAAACTTTTGACTTTATACTGGTCAATGCAGATTATTGCATATTTTTCCTTTTTTAGTTTTTGTTTTGAAAGTATGTTAAATACTGGTCAAATGCAACAACTATCACATTAAAAAATATACACTTTTTGATATACCATAAAAATAACAGGTAACCCATCTAAATTATATAACAATTAGGCTATCCATCTCATAATAGCCTGCCAACATTTCATTAACAGTAGAAGTGAAATCTTATTGTAGTCTTCAGATGTTTGACAGTCAAAACTTTCTTTGAAAAGCTAAGCTTTTCTTTGTTTTTTGTTTTCAATGGTGGTGTTCTAACATTACTGACATTACATATTTCTTGGAACACACGTTTTACGCAGATTTGACACCACCTACAGTATAGTTGTGGGTGTATTATTGACATGTCAAAGTCTACTATTTCTAGACAAACGCGTTTTTTCAGATGTATTAAAAAAAAAAAACTTGTCTTATATTCAGGTCAATACGGTAGTACTGTCAGGATTTACAGGACTTGCAGTGAAGAATTAGCATTGAAAAGGCCTTGACATAGTTATTTTTGTGCCTGGACGCACACAGTCAACGCTCTCAAAGGTTCACAGGCCGAGAAAGTAAACAGCCGCTAATGAGGCATCTAGGTATATATATCTATGGCAAAACACATTTTAATTTACCCAGCAAATTGGGTTATTTAACCCATCGTAATTGGTTGATTTAACCCAGCTAATGGTTTGATTCATTTTTATAATATAGCTTATTTTTTATTTTATACATGAAATAATGTTTACAGATTAACTTAAATCTTCTAAAATTTTGTAAAATACTCCACACAACCACTGGTTTGCATGATAACTTCCTTTACTTTCATTTAATTATAATTTACAGCATTGTTTATCATTTAATGTATACATATTGCCTATTTAAACTTGTTTAACAAACATTAAAAGTACAAATTTAAAATAATTAAACATAACAAATTAAACAGAAGTAATTTAAGTGTAATCGTCACGTCTCTGGTATTTCGTTTCCACCGGGACGGCGCTGGCTCTCGTGCCCGAGCTCGAGTCGTGTGCGGTGGCAGGGTTGCCAGGTTTTCACAGCAAAACCCGCCCAATTGCTACTCAAAACTAGCCCAATCGCATTTCGAAGGGGGTCCCCCATTAAAAATCGCATTCAGGAAGATAAAATACATGTTTTTCGTTGGGGTTCCCCGGGTAAATTAGCATTTCAGGGGCTAAATATGACGTTATTGGGGTCGATTCAACCTGTGGACATCAAAAACAACCCGCGGCAACAGTGTTAAAGTAGCCCAATTCTGCGGGAAAACCGCAGACTTGGCAACACTCTGCGGTGGGGAAATGCTCACGGATAAGTCAGCCGTCCTATGTTTCAATTATAGCCGAAATGTACTGCGACTGCTTTCATAAAGGTTTTTATTAGTGAAAATTGTATTTCTGATATGTGAAATTGGAATTTTAACTTGTAAGAAATCAATTCTTGATATCAACAATTAAATTTGAATGGGAGTCTGTGGTGACATTTAACTAGTGAAAATACAATTCTTGATATCAAGAATTATAGTTTTTACTAGTTGAAAATCAATTCTTGATATCAAGAATTCAATTTGAATGGGAGTCTGTGGTGACATTTAACTAGTGAAAATACAATTCTTGATATCAAGAATTATAGTTTTTACTAGTTGAAAATCAATTCTTGATATCAAGAATTCAATTTCTGTGAGTGATGACGTCATTGTTGATATCAAGAAATAACCTTTTTACTAGTGGAAATGTAATTCCTGATATCAACAGTTGTCAGTGTTACTAGTAAAAATCCAATTTCTGATATCAAAAGTGAAAACTGAATTGTTGATATCAAGAATTCATGTCCTGAATGAATGAATAAAAGTCAAAACGGCTTGCCATACTCAAAAGGCTCAACCCAGCATTTGGGTTAAAAAAATAACCCAGGATTTTTTTAGAGTGTGTGCATTTGTAGGAGTTTACCTTTTTAGATGCAAAATTTATAGGAGGAGTTTTAAAATGAATCGCACAACGTGGTTTACTAATGTTTCCGTTTGTCAAATTACAGTTATTTGCACAATTATTTAATGCCCCAAAAAAACACGTCTTAAAGCAGGCATTAATTTGTGGTGCTCTTGGTAGTTTGCGCTGGTCATTATGGAAATGATCTATGTTCTTTAATGTGCGCATCGTCCGTAAATAACACAGAATTTTCCCCTTCCATCTGCCCTGTTTAGTAAATCTGGCCCATAGTCTCTGTAATAGAATTATCTTTGTTGTGTTGCTGTGACCATAATTTCAACAGCATTTTTTTTATCACAGTCAGAATCTTTTAATTGCACTGTTCCTGAATTGTTTTCTGTTTGGTTTCAGTTTTCATATTTTTAATACCTGAAATACTTTCAAGGAGTATGTGTGATTCCATCAGCTTTTATCAGCCATTTCCTGTCCTGTTTATTTGAAAAGGGTTCACTGGACATCAAAGTGATGCTGATGAGAATACATTTATTATGAAACATGACACTAGATGAGAGCAGACATAAGGTGTGTGGCTATGAAAATGAAAATGAAGTAGAGGTTAAAAAAGTTCAGCACTGGATCAGGTAATATGTGGTAGATACCGGTAATAAAATTCAGTAGCAGACGGTGATACTGCAGTAAAAAACAGTGAAGGAGTAATTGTACTTGTATAACACATTCGACTGAAACAAACTCTACTGTAATATTCCATTGAAGATTGCTGGTAATGTTTGCGAATTGGTATCACACTGACCTTGGAAATGATGTCATAATATGTTATTTACAGCTCTGCTGTTCGCACCGTGAAATTGTGCCAGTATTACTCCACTCTTGTAATGTGGTTAATGATCGACAGTTTCCTTTCACCTTGAGGCCAACAACCCCTGGAAAGAACAGATTATCAGAATGACACATTCCTATCCACAGCATTCGATTTGTCTGTGCGTCTCATGGAAGACAAACTCTGAAGTGTAGTCCAACAGGGCATGAAGGTGATGTATTCGTACACACTGCAGAGTGATAGTGGGACTTGAGTGTAGGAATCACTTGTTTGTTTTTTAGGTTTTTACAGGCAATAACAGTTGTTTGAACTGACCCAAGGTCACTCGCTTACATGATGCATGATGAACTCTCCATTAAAAAGTAGTGGGCTAATGTATTATTCACGGTTGTGCGCCAGTCAGAATTAAACTACAAACACCACAAAAATGCAGAATTATAATTAAAATCTTATAGGCTTTTAATAATGTTTCAGTTTTCATAATGAATCACTCAACATTCTATACACATCTTCATAAACATTAAATGATAAATGTTAATAAATGTTATCAGTGTTTGAATTTGTATTTAACTTTGTCTACATTTTAATGTATTTTATTTTTACACACCAGTAACACTTACACTACCAGTCAAAAGTTTTGGACGGTAAGATGTTTAATGTTTAAAGACGTCTTGTAACATTATACACTATGCTATTCAAAAGCTTGGAGATCGGTATAATTTTTTGGGGAAAGAAATTATAGAAATGCTTTTATTTAGATTCCTATTTCAGATAAATGCTGTTCTTCTGAACTTTCTGTTCATCAAAGAAACCTGAAAAACATCTACTCAGCTGTTTTCAGCATGATAATAATACATGTTTTTTGAGCAGCAAATCAGAATATTAGAATGATTTCTGAAGGATCATGTGTCTGGAGTATTGATGCTGAAAATTCAGCATTGAAATCACGATAATAAATCCATTTTAAAATATATTCAAATAGAAAACAGTCATTTGAAATAGTAAAAATGTTTCTAAATTGTACTAATTTTGCTGTACTTTGGACCAAATAAATGCAGGCTTGGTGAGCAGAAGAGTCTTCTTTAAAAAGAAAACATTAAAAATCGTACTGTCCAAAAACTTTTGACTGGCAGTGTAATTTCCTAATTTTAACAAAATATTGTATAATTAATCAGTAGATTAATATTCTGTAATATTTTAAAAAGTTTTACATGAAAAAACAATGTGGTGAATATGTTGTTTACGGAAAATATGTTGTGGTGGTGTTTGGTAGAATTAAAATGACATAATTCCTTTGTTAATTGTTTTGACAGTATTGAACTGTATTGTTTTAGAGAGGCATGTCGATATAATTTATTCTACATATCAGAGAACTAATAGGCACAATTAGTCAAATGATCGTATAGCAAAACTTGTGTTGGACAGTGACTAACTACTTCTGTTGAGGTTCTCGGAATCATAATTAAGTCAAATGAGTTTCTGGTCATTCCAGCATCATGTGATTTGTGGCCAATTTGATTTAAATTGAGACTCGTGACTTAGTTTTTTTAATTCCCAGCTTTGCCCAACCCTGATATTAGTAAATGCTGCAGGTGTTGTAAACTTGTATAGACCAGTACTGTTGGCCTGAGATGATTAACTTTTCATACGCCCTATTCAGACAATAATTGTTTCTTATTTGGAAGTGTAAAAATAAATTTACATATCATCTCAGTGATAAAATTAATGGGTTCGGTCAGTGATTTATTCACAGTGGAGGACCTAGTTCTGTGATTCTACAAATCTGGGAATATATATATATATATATAATGAATTTTATTTACAAATGTATTTTTATTATTGTGTAAAATATATTTTAAAAATGTTTATTATTATGTAAAATTTATTTTCATTATTCCAAGTATATTTTTATAATATATATGTATAAAAGTCTAAAATATTAGATATAAATCTAAAATAGTTGTGTGTGTATTTATATATGCATCATAAATATACACAGTACACAAATATATAGTATGTAAACAAACTTTTATTTTGGATGCGATTAATCGTTTGACAGCACTAATATGCAATATATATATATATATATATATATATATATATATATATGTGACCCTGGACCACAAAACCTTAAATAGAATGGGTATACAGGTACAGCTCAAAAAATTTGAATATTGTAAAAAAGTTCTTTTTTTTTTTATTATTGTAACTTATTTTTAAAAATTTCAAAAATCTAGTATCTCTCAGTATTTGAATATTTCCTAAGATAAATCAAAAAAACGGATTTGCAAAACAGAGAAGTTCAAGTTCTTTAAAGTATGTTAATTTATGCACTCAATACTTGGTTGCCAGCACATATTACAGCAAATGACTTGCTCCTAGCACAAATTACAGCATCAGTGAAGTGTGGCAAGGGAAGTGATCAGCCTGTGGCACTGCTGAGGCACTATTGAGCCTTCAGATCGTCTGTATATTGTTGGATCGACTGTTTCTCATCTTTCTCTAGAAAATATCCCATAGATTCTCAATGGTGTTCAGGTCAGGCATGTTGGCTGGCCAATAAAGCACAGTAATATCATATTCAGCAAACCACTTGCAAGTGGTTGTTGCACTGTGGACAGGTGCTAAAGAAAAGGAAATCAGCATACCCATAAAGCTTGTCAGCAGATGGAAGCATAAAGTGCTCCAAAATCTCCTATTAGATGGCTGCATTGACTTTGCTCTTGATAAAACACAATGGACCAACACCAGCAGACGTCATGGCACCCCTAATCATTACTGACTTCAGAAACTTTACACTGGACTTCAAGCAGCTTGGATTCTGTGCCACTCCAGTCTTCCTTCAGACTCTGGGACCATGATTTCAACATGAAATGCAAAATGTACTAATTTTTTTTTTGAAAAGAGGACTTCGGACCACTGAGCAACTGTCCAATTTTTTTTTTCTTAGCCCAGGGAAGATGCTTCTGACATTGTTTCTGTTTCAGAAGTGGCTTGGTAGTCCTTTTCCTGAAGATGTCTGAGTGTGGTGACTCTTGATCTTCATTCTACTCCTTGTGAAGCTCTCCCAAGTGTTTGAATCGGCTTTACTTGACAGTGTTCTCAAGCTTGCGGTCATCTCTGTTGCTTGTGCACCTTTGCCTACCCAATTTCTTCCTTCCAGTCAACTTTGCATTTAATATGCTTTGATGCATCACTCTGTAAACAGCCACCCCATTCAGTATGACCTTCTGTGATGGTGTCAATGATTGTCTCCTGGACCATTGCCAAGTCAGCAGTCTTCCCCATTAGTGTGGTTTCAAAGTACAAGAGATACCCGGAATTTATACTGTAGGGATGGTCATTTAATGAAACTCAAATGTAAATATTCTAATATTTTGAGATACTGGATTTTTTTGACTCTAATCATCGCTCTAATCATCCAAAAAAAAAAAAAAAAAAAAACTTTTGAAATGTTTTACTTTACATGAAATTAATCTAGAATATATGAAAGTTTCATTTTTTAAAGATAAGTTACAATAAAAAAATGAACTTTTTCACGATATTCTATTTTTTTGAGCTGAACCTGTAGCAAAAAAATAAAAAAATACATTGTAGGTATCAAAATTATCTATTTTTCTTTTATGCCAAAAACATTAGGATATTAAGTGTTATATGTGTTATATTAAGTAAGATCATGTTCCATTAAGATATTTTGTAAATTTCCAACCGTAAATGTATCTCAACTTAATTTCTGAACTTCTGAACTCTAAAGGCGATTTTTCTCAATATTTAGATTTTTTTTTTTTTTTTTTTTTGTACCCTGAGATTCCAGATTTTCAAATAGTTGTCTCGGCCAATCCTAACAAACCATACATGGAAAACAATGAAAAGCTTATTTATTCAGCTTTCAGATAAAATTTTTATCTGTTTTAAAAAAAAAATGACCCTTATGACTGGTTTTGTGGTCCAGGGTCACATATATCTGTATATAATACACATTTTAAAATTGTATTGCATATCTGCTGCTGCCATAATAAAGACCCGTTTTGAATGTTTACATGCTTTTTTCTTTCTCTCTGCTTCCACTGTCTGTGGTGGTTATGTCAGTTATGAAGTATTGTTTATTTGAATACTTTCCAGTATTTGAGTACAACAGGTACTGTATGGTGTTTGGCAGTAGTCAAAAAGGTATTAAACACTGAATTTTGAATTAGTGTCTTTTCCTAAACTCAGCGATGTGGATTCTTGCATCCCCATGAAAAGCAGTTACCGTCCAAATAAGGTTATAGACACCGTAACTACTGTTAAAGATCATGTGAGTTTTGCTGAGTCGAGTCTAATGATATGTGCACAAATGAGGTCAGTGAGCCTGTGCTATAGATTAAGTGTTTCAGCAGCACTAGAGAAATGTTACATGATAGTGTTCTCATCTGCTTGAAGTTTTTCTTGGGAAGCAGACTGGAATGTAATTTCTCTCCATTTCAAGAAAGTCCATTTGTTTAATCGATAATATAAAAGCAACATCATGAGTTAGATAAATAATTAAATATAACAAACAAATCAGCAGTGGTTTATAGTCTCGTCAAAACTTTCAGTTCAGCTCAGAACTTAACAAGTGTCAGCACTTTACGGAAAAGCACATGCTTTGCCGTACTTTCCAGTGACCTTTTCTAAATCAGTTCTCTCATTGATCTGTTGACTGCATTTTTAGACGTCTGAAAAACAGGTGAAAGAGCAGCGTTCTATCAGCGCTCGGCCTTACGACATCAAGATGCTTTCAACATGAGGCCTTCACGGGTTTGTCAAGACGAGACTGTCTGTATATATTCAGACTCAGCAGTATGTAATTTGACTGTGCAATGCCAGGAAATCACAAGATCTGTCCGTGTGGCAGTAGGCCTAATTGAACATAAATAAAGAAGGGCTCTTGGTGAATGGCTTTCTGTAATATGGATCATTTGCAACCTGATGCTTTTATTAGATCTTGGCCGTCACAAGCTTGTAACGTTTTTTTTTTTTTTTTTTTTTGTCATGCGCTGTTTGTTTTCATGACTCGGCATTAGCATTGAGTTCAGAAGAACAGCAGCGGGGTGGATGTCCCAGCCATCTGTCCCAAAGCCTCCTAGAGACCCTAGTCTGACGTCTACAGGCAAGACAAAATGAACAGTTCAACGGCTGCCAAAAGCAATACATGGTTTATTAAATCCATTTAACATAGTTTCATTTAGTTTTAATCTCATTAATGTAATTTGACGTTCCAACCATTTAGTGCAATTAAGTGCGTCAGTAACAATTGCAGAAGTTTAGATTGGCTGCCCACAAGAATTTTTCCAGTGGGGATTTTATAAAATCTTTTAAGAGTCCACAATATCATTCTGCTTATTATAAATGTGCAATGCAGTTTAGTTGTCTACTTTAAATGCTTGAGCATTTGAAAGCAGGATGAATTTTTTTTGTTTGTTTGTTTGTTTTTTAATCAGCTGGAAAAAAAATTATGGACCGATTCTGGGCCGAAACCTAAATTCTGGATGCACTTGACTAGAAATCGAAACGCAAATACTTTTATTTATACTTTACTTTTTTATTTAATATAAAATATATAATAATTTTGTTAAATAATTTAAGACTTTTTAATTTAACTCAAAAATTTAAATGATATTGAATTTTAAAAGTACAAGCCAATAAAATAAAGTAAAACAATACAATTGTACAGAAAATATATTAATATTAAATATATATATTTTTTCAGTTCTATGCAACGCAGATTGACTTTATTTAATATATATATATATATATATATATATATAAAATGTATAATAATTTTGTTAAAAAATGTAAGACTTTTTAATTTAACTCAAAAGTTTAAATGATACTGAATTTTAAAAATACAAGCCAATAAAATAAACAACAAAATTGTACAGAAAATATATTAATATGAATTAATATGAATTCTGTGCAACGTGTGTGATATATATATATTAGGGCTGTCAAACGATTAATCACAATTAATCGCATCCAAAACAAAAGTTTGTTTACATACTATATGTGTGTTTACTTATATTTATTAAAGACACACACATGCATGTATATATTAAAACAAAATATTTATATGTATATATTTTTATACCTTTAAACAATTTAGATTATAAGTAAATATAAATATTTTAGATATAAATCTGAAATATTTTTCCTTAATATATACATGCATATGTGTGTATTTATATATACATAATAAATATACACAATACACAGATATATAAATATATAGTATGTATACATACATTTTTATTTTGGATGCTATATATAATATACTTTTTTTTTTTAAGCTATAGTCCTACAAATAATTTTTGGCGGGCAAAAAAAAGGTCTCTTTGTCGTTATCGTTATAATTATGGTGAGGATTATTACATTTTGTCCAAAAATTTGAATGACTATTAAAACTTCATAGTTTTCTTCATTGGTGTGAACAGGCCTTCATAAGCCACATACCAAACCAACCAGATATGAGGTGAATCACAAACCCAAACCCATTAATTTATTAATACAACTAATCCCATGAAGCACTGCAGATAACATAAATAAATTACAAATGCTGGAGGAATTAGAAACTCTTGATTTACAGATGTTTAGAGAAGCACACACAATACATTCATGTTTATTTGCAGTCATTAAAGGAAGTGGTTGGCACTAAAGTGTTCTTGTGGCGCTATTTGCTTGTCAAAGTTCTCTGATTGGTGAAAACGTATTTGCTGGGTGACATCGTTTTTCACCAACCAGGAATTCCGCTGTTACACACGATTTTAAAAGTGTTTACTTTCCTTGAGTTATCAGAAGTGATATGATGTCAAAGATGATGCTTATGACTAACCTCACCTTCAGCTGGTTTGGCACAGAGCTTGGTTTGTTACGCAACCCAGCATGTGACTTTCTCTCCCCCATCACCCTTATATGCTGTATTTATTTTCCATTGGAAAAGTCAGAGTCCTGCTGTCACGGTTAACATAACCTTGGTTCTGACATTAATCCACACTGGACAGCCTTGTATGTTGCATTGCATTCTTTGTGCAAGATGTTAGCAAATGCAACTACAAATGACAAGCGGACTAAACGGCAATATTTGTTTAACCTCATTTACCAAGGCAATACAGTTGAAGTTGACCCCGCTTCATTTGATTGCATATAAGTGTCATTATTTTAGTAACATTTACATTTTATTATAAGTTTTAGATTGATTATTAATTTGTTGTATGTTTTCGCTTATTGTATTTTAATGTCTGTATAGATATCTAATTTATTTCAGCTTTAGTTCAGGGTTTTGTTTTAGCTAGCTTTATTTTATTTCAAGTAACTACTTTAATAATGCTTTTTGCATTGCAAATAAACATTTCTTCTGTTGCATTTTAGAAAAGAAAAAACACATTTGTTTCCTGTGAACTATTTTAAATATACGGTATTGGCTGGCAATTTTACACTCTTCCCTCAGGATGATCTTGGTACAGTTGGCACATTTAGCTTCAGAGAGACAGCTTGAACTGACTGAACTCTGTTTGTCCATTGTCAAGCCGTTTTGAGGCTGATCTCACTGTAGGAGGAATATAGATGTGTCTGTGTTGAGTCAGCGGCAGCATGCCAGAGCACAGCATGCGCAGTCTTGGAGGTCCATGAATGTTTTAATGTAGAGATCTGTTTTCAGTTACTCACAGCAAAGCTTTCGTGCAGTTGCGTAATTCGCTAAGTCACACCTTTAGACGCCAGCTGATTAATGATACTGAGCTGTGGCTGCTGATGTGTGTTGTGTTTTCTTTGCATTCTCTCATAGGCAACCAGGACCGGTCTTTCCTGTCTGATTATTTCCAAAACCGTTCTCTTTACTTTCAAAAGAAAGCATGAGCCAGATTCATTGTTTGTTTTCAATTTAGCCTATTTGATGCTAGTTCATCGATGTAGTTTTGAATTAAATATGCCATGTCTTAAAGTAGTTCACCTATATGCTCATGTTGTTCCAAATGATCATGACTTTATTTCTTCTGTAAAACGCAAAAGATGCTACACAAAGTGGACGTTGCCTATTTTTTTTTCAGTTGCACGTAAACCCTATGTGAGCAGTATTAGAGCTTTGTGTCATCTGTTTGCTGTTATACCCCTAAAAATGCACTTTTAACATCTTTTTTGTCTCCTAATAGGTGGAGTTTCAGTATGCAGCAGTATTGAGGATGCTGGTTGTCTTAGCTTTGCTCATGATGGCCAGGACCGTTGAAACTGAGGTCTGCAGTGGCTCAAACTGCCCCACCGGCAACCACACCCAAGACTTTTGCTATTCGGGCCGGATCCGCAGCACCGTACTCCAGGGTCTACCCTTCGGAGGAGTGCCCACCGTACTCGCCCTCGATTTTATGTGCTTCTTGGTGCGCATCTCAAACTTACAGTTTTCAGTTGTTCATCTGCCATGAGTTTGTCATTTAAAGTCAACATGGAATCAGTCTTTATCATCTTTACTTTCTTAACAACTTTCTGGTTTTATGCACAATGTTTGTTGAATGTTTAGTCATTGTTTTAGGTTACTGTTGTAGATAATGGAGTTTGTTATAAGATATCCAATGTATAAGGAAGCAAACATAGCCTTTTCTGGTAGGGCTGGGCAATATACTGTTGAGGTCAAAAGTTTACATCCCCCTTTCAGAATTTGCAAAATGTTAATTATTTCACCAAAATAAGAGGGATTATACAAAATGCATGTTATTGTTTATTTAGTACTGATCTGAATAATATATTTACATATAGCCCACAATAGAAAATAATAGTTGAATAAAAAAAATGACCCTGTTCAAAAGTCAACATCCCCTTGATTCTTAATACTGTGTTCTTACTGTGTTTTTTTGTTTAGTGATAGTTGTTCATGACAGTTAAACTGCCTGCTGTTCTCAAGAAAAATCCTTCAGGTCCCACAAATTATTTGTTTTTTCAGCGTTTTTGTGTATTTGTACCTTTTCCAACAATGACTGTATAAATTTGAGATCCATCTTTTCACACTGAGGGAATCATATGCAACTATTACAGAAGTTGTAAACACGCACTGATTTTCTCTTGTGGACTACATCTTTTATGTGAAATATCTTATTCAGGTCAGTACTAAATAAACAATAACATGCATTTTGTATGATCCCTGTTTTTGGTAAAATAATTAACATTTTGCAGATTATGAAAGGGGGATGTAAACTTTTGACCTCAACTATAACGATAATAATTATTGCAATATAATTTTCCTTGATTAAATGATAGTTCGATTAGTGTTCGATATAATGTTTACGTGCCAAAAGTGGATCATAAATATTAGTGGTCTGCTGTCTACAACTTTCACTTGGTAGCAAAAGTTGCCAGTAGTCAAATTACTTTTTTTGTTTAGTATTCCGTTTCATTTGGAAATGCATCACATTACAGAAGTAAAATGGGTTGTTAAAGCTGTTTTCATGTTGACTTTAAAATGAAAACGCACACAAGCGGTGCCTTCACAATGTCGCTTTCCAAAACCTTCATCTTGCCTGCTTCTCTCTGGTTGAATAAGCTGCCAACTTTCACCCAAAGGCTAAAACTCTCACAACTGTCAAGAAGCAGTTAGACACACCTTTTCTGCCGGCACTTAACCACTTCACAACCCTAAACCAATGTACTTACAAAAAAAAAAAATAGAATCCTTTTCTTTCTCTTCTCTACATTTTTCCTAATCTGGCGATTTTATAAACTGAGAATATTGCTGGTTCTGTGATAATTTGCTTATGCTCTTTTGAATAAAAGCATCTCCTAAATGCATAATGTAAGTGTTAATAAACAAGTAGCTTATACACAACTAGGTTGTGTAAAACTGTATCAAATTCAGTGGACATCAGCAGAGCTTTCTGTGAAATTCTTTGCGCTTTTATGATCCACAATGCGCATATTTCAGATTTTTTTGGGGCCAGCTATGTTCTTGTTTTCCTGCGGTTCTAAATGTTAGCACTTTAAGAATGTTTCATAATTCTGCTTAATTTGCATGTGCTGTTTGTCATATTGTGGTGCTGTGAACAGAGATTTGCATTTGAATGCATGTGTGGAATGAGATGTGGATTTGACTGTAACGTGTATGTTCTGCGTCTTCAGGTGCTGCTATGTGTGTTCTCTGTCTTGAGGAAGGTGGCGTGGGATTACGGCCGTCTCGCGTTGGTCTCTGATGCAGACAGGTAAAAATTAATAGTAGCTTTAGTAGTTAATTTACAGTTTTTATTCTCTTAAAGGATTAGTTCACTTTCAGAACCAAACATTTCAGATAATGTACTCACCCTCTTGTCATCCAAGATGTTCATGTCTTTCTTTCTTCAGTCGTAAAGAAATTGTGTTTTTTGATGAAAACATTTCTTTCTATATAATGGACTTCTATTATGCCCCCAAATTTGAATTTCCAAAATGCAGTTTAAATCCAGCTTCAAAGGGCTCTAAACGATCCCAGCCGTGGAAGAAGGGTCTTATCTAGCGAAACGATCAATTATTTTTGCAACAAATTGTCAATTTGTATATATTTTTTTAACCTCAAATGCTCATCTTGTCTCGTCTCTGCAATGCGCATGCACAGTCTGTGACGTTGTTTTGAAAATAAGCAATCGTTTCGCTAAATAAGACTTTTCTTCCTCGACTGGGATTGTTTATATCCCTGAAGCTGGATTTAAACTGCATATTGGAAGTTCAAACTTGGGGGCACAAAACAAGTCCATTATATAGAACGAAATCCTGAAATGTTTTCCTCAAAAAACATCATTTCTTTACGACTGAAGAAAGAAAGACATGAACATCTTGGATGACAAAGGGGTGAGTACATTATCTGTAAATTTTTGCTCTGAAAGTGAACTAATCCTGTAATGTGCAATATTGAAAACAGTCATTTCTATTAATGTACAATTAAAAAATAACTAGAAAACTGTCACAACTGCACCATTGCAGCCGTATTCCCAGCATGTATACTGTGGCCTCAGCTGGCTGCATTATCACAGCATGCTCTTGGCCCCAGTATAACCCCAAACAAACACTCATCTTTCCTGCACAGAGTAACATTTTGTGAAATCATCAGACTATATATTTACAGCTGGACACTCCATTTATCAGTCATGATTTGGCGAGATAAAAGAGAAAATGCCTCCTGCAGCAGTGCGTTTCTTGCATTTAACGCTGCAGGCCAGCAGCATGATCTCAGCAGCTGCATAATGGCTTTAGCTAATGGATTGGTTGTACAGATCTGAAGCTTCTGCCTTTCCAAAAGCTCAGCCAGTCTTATTTGATTAGTAATATGACCCTGCCTTTCAATCACACTCACATTCTTCGATTTGGAAACTGGTTTGACTGGCATGTAAGTGCACAAGAGATTATGTTTAAGGGAGATCTGATAATACTCCGGGCATCTCAATCATAATTTTTTTGTTCTGTCACATTTTACTACGCAGATGTCAAAAACTGCTCTCCATTTGATTCACCTTGAGTCAGATCCACTCAGTATATTTTAAGACCAAGACTTGGGTGTCATCTAGCCATTTTTAAGGATTATTCAAAGAGGTGTCAGCCCTTAAATGTAATGGGTTGTGTGTACCCACCCTTCCATAAACATTTCCCTAAATTGCTATGTGTACTGACTGCCCAGTTCTCTATTTAAATGTCATAAAAGTTTAAGAGTGAAACCCTGAGAAGTCCGATCATGAAGCGGAGTGCCTGTTACAACTTGGCAGTGCATTACATTTTTAATGAATAATTCAGCAGTTAATTACTGCACTCCTACCATTGTTATCACATGAGTTTGTCCCAGGGCTTTTTTTAATGTTTTGTCCCTAAACAGTCGCTTGTGTAGAACTGTTTACTTTTGGCACAGATTAATCTTGCTTACAAACAGGTCAAGCTGATATTACTAGTTTGAAAGTGTGAAGTTTGTGGTGAAGTAATGTGGAACTGTAAAGCTGTCAACAAACCTGGAGCTACATGCTATTATATATAGAAGAAATACAGTCCAAACATTATTTAATATAGTAAGTTTAATTATTTGTACAGTTTCGTATAACTAAACTAAAACTATTTATTCTTTTCAATTTTCAATTTTTTGGACAGATTTTTAAAGTTTTTAAAACAAGCCTGCATTTGCCTAATATGTTCACTATTTAAAATAATTACTTTCTATTTGAATATATTTTAAAATGTAATTTATTTCTGATCAAAGCTAATTTTTTAGCATCATTACTCCAGTCTTCAGTGTCACATGATCCTTCAGAAATCATTTTAATATGCTGATTTGCTGATCAATATTTAAAACAGTTGAGTACATTTTATTTCAGTATTCTTTTTTAGTATCAAATATTTTTATTTAGGAAGGATGCTTTAAATTAATAAAAAATGATGATAGACATTTGTTACAAAATATTTCTATTTCAGATAAATGCTGTACTAAAAAATTAAACCGCTGTTGTGAATGTGATAATAATAATAATAATAATAATAATAAATGTTTTTTTGAGCAGCAAATCAGAATATTACACTGATTTCTGAAGGATCATGTGACTGGAGTATAGATGCTAAAAAATCAGCTTTGAAATCACAGAAATAAAATATATTCAAATACTACAAATATTTCTAAATTTTACTGTGTTTGCTATACTTTGGATCAAATAAATACAGGCTTGATGAGCAGAAGAGACTTATTTAAAAAAACATTAAAAATCGTACTGTCCAAAAACATTTTGGTAGTGTATTTTTGTATTTAATTTGGTTGCATAATAAAAAAGAAAACAAAGTCACATGCAATGTAACACTAAGAATGCAAAAGGTTTGATTTGATTACATGTAATAACTTCCGTGGGCCAACAAAAGCACAAAGTTTAGGGACATTTTGAATGACTAATGTCAGTGCATCCCAGCTGAGTAATAGTAAGTCTTCCTCGAAATGAATGATATCATATTTTGACTCATTTCTGTAAAGCATGAACTTGAATAATTTCTTTTCCCTCAGCCGTAGGCGGAATCAGCACTATCAACGTCTGGACGAGCAGGAATAGTATGTGTTGTTTTTTAAACTTCAGCTCTCTCTTCCATGGACGCCTTGTGTCTGCTTTTTGAATTTACCTTCTGGCATTTCTTCTGCTGTGTGCTCTATCGGGAATATTCGTGGTGATTTTGTTCGCTATGTACTGTTTCTAACAATTTCTATTGTTGTTTATTTTAAATTACTTCCTTCCTAGAGTCCGTTGGTTGAGGGTTTCTCAAGATACTCATCACATTTACCTGAACTAACCAATATAATTGTGTTTCTTTTGGATTGGTGTCTTTTAAAGGTGAATTATGTCATTTCTGCTCCAAACGAAACTGTAAATGTTTCCAAACAGATTTTCTCTAGCACATTTTCTCATCCCCGTCTTCCAAACAGATAGTCCCGTCCCAAACTCACAGCACAAGTTTGACTGCTCTTAAACAAACAGAGAAATGTTTTGCAAGCACCAGAAAGTCAAACTACACATGGTTTACTTCTAGTTTCTCTGCATGTTAAAGTGGAATTGGACAAATAATTGCGAAAACTACACACTTCACCTTTAAATAATGTTTTCGTTCCTTTAAGTGTGCACTTTCTGGCAAGGGTCTTGGCACCCTATAGGTCCCACAGGGAAGAGGCTTACAGGGAAAGGTAAAACATCCTGTGGTGGCATAGAAAAACCCTGTGTAACTTGGAAGACCTAGTTTTGATGGCTACCTGTGATTTGTGAAGTGTTTGAATGTTTTCGTCAATTGACACATGGGTAGGATTGATACTTATTCCAAGTTCCCTGTAGAAGTGGTCCTCTGTAGAATCAGTCTAATTGTTTGTGAATATCGTAGCCAGAGAATGACACATACACTGGCCCTAAAAATCTATTTTATTTATATTTAGGCATACTTACATAAGCATGTACACTACCAGTCAAAAGTTTTTGGACAGTAAGATTGAAAGACGACTCACCAAGCCTGCATTTATTTGATTCAAATGACAGCAAAAACAGTAATATTGTGAAATATTTTTACTATTTAAAATAACTGCTTTCTTTTTGAATATATTTTAAAATGTAATTTATTCCTGTGATCAAATCTACATTTTCAGCATCATTACTCCAGTCTTCACTGTCACATGATCCTTTAGAAATCATTCTAATATGCTGATTTGCTGTTCAAAATTTTTTTTTATTATTATATAAATATTTAAAACAGTTAAGTACTTTGTTCAGGATTCTCTGATGAAAATAAAGATCTATAGATTAGCATTTATATGAAATAAAAAGCTTTTGTAGCATTATACACTATATCATTCAAAGTAGTCAGCAGTGTTGGGGGTAATGCATTACAAGTAACACGAGTTAAGTAATAAAATACATTTTTCTAAGTAACTAGTAACGCATTACTTTTTAACTGACAAGAAAATATCTTTTCAAATAAGTAACGAAAGTTTATTTTTATTAATAAAAAACTCTCCTGCTTCAGTGTTAAAAGAAATCGGGATTAAGATGTTACTTTAGTTCTAGAATAAATGTGAACATGCATTAATTCATCTCACTCACAAAAAACTGATTCAGTATTCCTCAAAATTAATAAAAAAAAGTGAAATTCAACTAAGAATTTGATGCAAACCTGCAATAATCAAGTATGTTAAATAATACAAATTTCCTTTATGCATCTAATCCCATTTTTTTAAACCACTGTCTTTGCAAAAATTACTCAAATTAATCTAACATTTGTTTTCCCTTTTTTTTTTTTTTTATTGCTAAAGAGTTGACTTTTTTTTCTTCTGTGGTCTACTGTACAGATGTGAATTTACTCTTCTCTAAGCCTGAGGCTTTCGGTGTGAAAAGGCTTTTACGTTTGCCAAAAATAGAACTTTTTATATTAAAAAAACAAACAAGCAAGCCCTGCCCAGATTTAAAAAGTAACGCAAAAGCAATGTAACGCATTTATTTCCATAAAAAGTAACTAAGTAATGTCATTAGTTACTTTTTTAGGGAGTAACTCAATATTGTAATGCATTACTTTTAAAAGTAACTTTTCCCAACACTGGTAGTCAGTGTTTTTTTATTTTATTTTTTTTCTGAGGGGAAAGAAATGATAAAAATGAATATTTTATTTCGAAAGGATGCTTTACATTGATCAAACGTGATGATAAAGACATTTATAATGTTACAAAATATTTCTGTTTCAGATAAATGCTGTTCTTTTATTAAAATAATAACGTTTCTGAGCAGCATATTAGAATATTAGTATGATTTCTGAAGGATTATGTGACACTGAAGACTGGAGTAATGATGCTAAAAATTCAGCTTTGAAATCACAGGAATAAATTACATTTCAAAATATATTCAAATAGAAATCCGTTATTTTAAATAGTCAAAATATTTCACATTTTTACAGTTTTTGCTGTACTTTGGATCAAATAAATGCAAAAACAAATTAAAAATCTTACTTTCCAAAACCTTTTTGTGTATGTCAAACTAATTTGTCAGATTTATTTTAAATAAAAAACAGCCCGCCCATACTTTTAAACTAAATGCAGTTGATATTTTGTTATCTAATGCACTGAAGTGTGGCTATTGAAGGCCATGTTATCATGCAGTCAAGATGTTATCATAGTAACTCTGCCCAGTTCCTGATGAGTCTTTCTCTGTTTAACACATTCTGGCTCTAATCAAAATTTATGCTCCTCTCTCTGCATGTTCTTCTCCTTTCTAGGTTTACTGCAGTCTCTTTGTGAACAGTTTGTGCGCAATGCCTCTCAACCGCTAATGCTAACTCTGTGTTTTTCGCACAGTCACTTATTGCTGCATGCCTGACGTGGTTAGCCTTGATATGGCCTGATCTAGCTGGAGTAACCTGAGCTTGAAGGGCCTAGCAGTGCCCATCACTTATTAATAAGCTGACATCTATTGACCCTGTGAAGATGCTAATATAAAGTTAACGATTATTAAAGGAATAGAACTATATATATATATATAAAAAATGTTGTCATATACTCAGCCTTATGTTCTTCCAAAACCCACATGACTTTCTTCTGAACTTTATATATCAAGTTCTGAGTCAAGGGTAAGATTTTCATTGAATGATCGTATTTCCTTTGTGGGATGAGCTAGTCATTTAACATGATTACAGATCTTCCATTATCAACATCAGTCTACAATCCTGATTCTAATTACTGCTGAATAAAGTGGCATGCCATTAAGTGACTGTACGCTTCTGTGTTAGCTTGAGTGCTGTGCTCTGAGGGCACGTGTCTGATTATGTGCGTTTGTGTTCAGTGTGGCCTCCGCCATGCAGACGCCTGCTGACTCCCGATACGAGCGTCTCACCTCTGTGTCCAGCTCGGTCGACTTTGACCAAAGGGACAACGTAAGTAGCTTGCAAGGTCATGAATGTGCTATGTTCAGAATGGAATAGTAGCATTCTTTCATTTTACACTATATTCTCCCTACAATGTTAAACCGTGTTTGTAAAACAGCATTTAGTATGCAACAAATGGCATCAAGCTGTAGTTTGCTGTATAAAAGCATTCGATATTCTATGCATATCACTAAATAGGAATATAGTATATATAACTATAAACGTTACCAAAACATTAACTATACACTACCAGTCAAAAGTTTTTGAACAGTAAGATTTTTTTTTTTTTTCTGCTCACCAAGCCTGCATTTATTTGATCCAAAGTACAGCAAAAACACTACAATTTAGAAAAAAAATTGCTATTTAAAAAAAACAGTTTTCTATTTTAATATATTTTAAAATGTAATTTATTCCTGTGATTTCAAAGCTAAATTTTTAGCATCATTACTCAGTCAGATGATCTTTCGGAAATCATTCTAATATTCTGATTTGCTGCTCAAAACATTTATTGTTATTACAGGGTTCCCACTCTAAGCCAAATGTCAAATTCCCTGACTTTTCCCTGACTTTCACTGATTAAAAAGCAATTTTATTATAAGATTTATTTACTTGTTCACATACGTTTTTAGTACAAAACAGCCATATACACTTTATATTTATTTATTTAATTTTTTTTTGTACTATTTCTATAGAAATTAGTTTTTTATGCTTTCATAACCATAACCTGACCAAAATGATGAAACAATGCAATAAAACAAAATTTAATTTTGATAAATGGAAACAAAATTCCCTGACTTTTAATGTCTGGAATAGACCTTTTTAAAATTCCATGATATTCCAGATATTCCATGACCCATGGAGAGCCTGTTATTATTATGTTGAAAACATAAAGTTGATTTTTTTTTTTTTTTTTTTTCAGGTTTCTTTGATCAATAGAAAATTCAGAAGAACAGCACTGATCTGAAATAGAAATCATTTGTAACTTTATAATCACTTTTGATTAATTTAAAGCATCCTTGCTAAATAAATGTTTTTATTTCAATTTTCCCCCCCCAAATTTTGGATCTTTTCTATTCACCAAAGAATCCTGAACAAAATGTCCTCAACTGTTTGAAATCTTGCCTATTAATAATAATAATACAGATGCTTTGATCACAGAAATAAATTGCATTTTAAAATATATCCAAATGGAAAATAGTTATTTTAAATAGTAAAAATATTTAAAATTTGCACTGTTTTTGCTGTACTTTGGATCAAATAAATGCATTACTGCTGTGCAGAAGAGACTTCTTTAAAAAACATTAAAAATCGTTGAAAAAACTTTTGACTGGTAGTGTATTAGCTTAACATTCTGTTTATCATAAGGCCTTGCATCTTCCACTTTAAATCTTAAAGCACTTTAAAAATAAGTTCTGATTCACTGTAAATATTTTTATCGTTCATCATTTACTAGAAAGGGATTCTAACAATATTGTCATTAATGTAATGTGTCCTTACCAGGCTTAACTAAAACCTAAGCATAAAATAAGTTGCTTTATTTCAGTGAATGGCTAATTTATTTCAGCTTGTTGCCAAGCAATAGTTTCTCATTTCCTTTTAGTTTAACTTAAAAGTACTAAAATAACTCAAATAAAAATTAATAAAAATGATATAGACATAATAAAATGACAAAAACACACTAAAATTAAAATGAAAAAGGGAAATATAAAAATAAAATCTAAAATATTAATAAAAACTATAATAGAATATAAGTGGTACTAAAATAGCACTGGTTTGCCATTATATATTTACATAATGATGGATATCCCTATTCTCATAGAATGATAACAGTTATTAAAACTTTATAGTGTTAGATATTGGTACAATTATTGTTCTTGACTTTAAGGCTTTATCTGCAACGTTCTTTATGTAAAGGACAAAGCAGCACATGACGAGTCGAGAGGTGCATGCCCTGGCATGAATCATTTGAAAGGGAGGTCATTCTCACAGTATACACACTGCAAAAGTATTAAAGATGCTATAAAAGTTGCCTTTCTGAACATACCCTTTGCCTTCTTATGCTCATGTTCTCACAGTTTGAAAAGCCCACGCAGGAAACATTTCTTGCCATCTACTATAGCTCTATCCCCCTTAATGCACACACACCTGAGCATTTCATAATAGCACGCACAACGCCTTTTGACAGCCATTTGTTTGCCTCTCCCTTCCCTGCTGTGATCTGGAATAACTGCACTTATGTAAAACTGGTGTCACGTGCACCCACGCAGCCTCTAACAACTCCTCAAACTGCATTAGAGACTGTTAATGTCTCTGAATGTGGAGGTGACTGACAGACAACGGTTAGAGTGCATTCAATGTGATGTTTTTTTCTTTGTCTCTGTCATAGGGCTTCTGTGCCTGGCTAACCGCCATCTTCAGGATAAAGTGAGTCCTTTCTGCTTTTGCTTTATGAACAAATTGTAAGTACTGAAATGAAGACTTTGTAACTATGCTAAAACAAGGATTTCTGATCACAAAACCCTGGTGTATTAACACATAACCACAATTACATGTCAGCAGTTCCCAGGGTCAAATTAGAAGAAGAGGGAATGAGGAAGTAGGATAGATACTACCATACAGGGCCTAAAATTAAAGGAACACTCCACTTATAGGCTCCAATTCCCCTAGAGGTAAACAGATGAGTTTTACCATTTTTGAATCCATTCAGCGATCTCCGGGTCTGCCGTTAGCACTCTTAACATAGCTTAGCATAAATTATTGAATCTGATTAGACCATTAACATCTCATTCGAAAATGACCAAAGATTTTTGATACTTTTTAGATCTTGACTCTTCTGTAGTCACATCGTATACTATAACCGACAGAAATTGAAAAGTTGTTATTATCTAGTCCCCAGCTATTTTACTATTACCTTAGTGGCTTAATGCCTTAGTTACCTAGCTGGGGACTATTTTCAGGCGCTGTATAATATCATTGCTCCTCCTGCACTCATGGTATGACAGCAAAGTTCCTTGAGTTCCCGAAGTTCATCGTGTCTTAGTGCACAATGTAACTACAGAAGAGTTTTAAATAGGAAAAATATCGAAAATCTTTGGTCATTTTTGAACGAGATGCTAACGGTCTAATCAGATTCAATGATTTATGCCTAGCTATGCTAAAAAGTGCTAACGGCAGACCCGGAGATCGGCTGAATGGATTCAAAAACTCATCTGTTTAACTCCAGGGGAGTTGGAAAATGAGACTATTTTCAAAAAAAAGTTTCCCTTTAACACTCGGCAAGCGGCAAATGCGAGTACAAATCTGCGCTGGCGAGTATATGTAACAGTGTCATTCGCCAGTTGGCGAAATATACTTTTCGGAAATATAACAATACAATGTTTCTGACGTAAGCGAATAAAATAATAATATTTTCTGAAAACAAGATCATCGTGATTAGCTGTTCAGCCATAAGTCACAAGAGCGAATCAAATAATATGATACAAACAAGCTTATAAGGTCAGAGCAGTGTGATGCAGCTTGTCCCTAGAAATGGTTCTAATAGCTTTTACCTGCTTCTTCAATTTGGAAGATTAACGTTTCCTTTCTTTATTCTTTCTAATCTGTGAATGTGGTGACACATACCTGGGGTTACACCGCCGAAACGATGTTGGAAGTAGGCTATAGTTTGAAAGGTTGCGCGTTCGGCTGTTCGCTTTCGCTGAGCCGCTTCAGACAGCGCACCGGTAGCACTTCGATGGACGAAAAACACAAACAATTATGTCAAAATGCATGGTTTTTGGCGAGTTACCTCGTAAACGTAGGCTTAAATGACTGTAAAATGTTGGGAGAAAATGTGTCAAATCTGTGTCATGTGCATCAGGTTTAAAGAGACCTGCTCTGATTTTAAAGTGAAACCTGCCAAAGTCTGATGGAAAATCAAAGAATAAAAGAAAAAGAGAAATCACTTGACTGCTCTAGTCGCTGATTAACTTTTGTAGCCTGAATAAAGATGTATATCTGTATAGTTTATGCACGTACAATTTATAGTTTATATGAAGATTGTTTTAAAATCTTAAAATAAAAGTGGTTATATATTTCAAAGCCTATTAAATGTTAAAAACAATGGCTTTCATTTATACTGTAATGTTGAATGGCTATAATTGAAGTCTGTGTAAAGTCAATTTTGAGAATTGTTTCTAAACACTTTCTAAACTTAATACATTTTCATGTTCGGGATTAAATTTAATGTATGTTGCTTTGTGAATATTGCATTTACCCATCATTCAAATGAAGTTTGAGACATCTGGCTAAAAATGTTAATGTTATACTGACATCTCTCTCTCACCTTTACAGAGATGACGAGATCAGGGAGAAGTGTGGTGAGGATTCGGTGCACTACCTCTCATTCCAGCGGCACATCATTGGTCTGTTGGTGGTGGTGGGCGTGCTCTCCGTGGGCATCGTCCTGCCCGTCAACTTCTCAGGAGACCTATTAGGTGAGTCAAAAACAGTCTGAAAATGAGTCATCTAGGATTTCACATCTGAATGCAGCCATTTGGGTTTTGCTTCCTGTAGTTTATATGACTAAAGATTCCCTAT
This sequence comes from Cirrhinus molitorella, assembly GCA_033026305.1. NCBI lineage: Eukaryota > Metazoa > Chordata > Actinopteri > Cypriniformes > Cyprinidae > Cirrhinus > Cirrhinus molitorella. The sequence goes on along the minus strand of CM065126.1, from coordinate 5,765,574 downwards.
AACCCATTTCTTGTTTTCTCTTCTTGCAGAAGATAATGCCTACAGTTTTGGGCGAACTACAATAGCCAACTTAAAGTCTAAGTAAGCCTGGGTAATATCTGTAACACTGAAATAACTTTTGAATCACTGTTGATGAATCAATCATCCCTTTGTTTTCGCTCTCTTTCAGTAATAACCTGCTATGGCTGCACACTACATTTGCCTTCTTCTATCTGTTACTGACTGTGTACAGCATGAGGAGACACACGTCAAAGATGCACTACAAAGAGGATGACTTGGTGAGCAGAGACAATTTACCTAAAACACTGTACAGCATATCTAAAGCACATTTGATATGTCCTTTACCACATAAAATAATCATAACGCAGAATATGCTTTTAAGCCCTTCAGAATGCTGGTCCATTTAAAAGTGTTATCTCAGTTGTAAGTGCCTTACAGTAACCACTAGGGATGTAATGATATTAGCAATATTGTGATATTGTAAGTTTTGATATTATCGTGGTTTCATGATGATATGAAATAATAGATCTTCTGGGCAAAAAGTGTAGTTTTTAAAATAGATTTAAACTTCTTTTTCTAAAATAAAAGGTCTTTAAAGTTTTGAGTCATTGTGCTTTGACACTATCTGTCAAGTGAATTAAAACCGAAAACACAATATGGCTTAATCATTTCATCAAGTCTGTTTTTACTGCACGCTTCAAAGCAAAGCGTGCACTTTGTTCAGGCAATCAGCTCGTGATCCGGTGTTTTCCACACTTCAGAATGGCTCAGTTCACAGTGAATGAATGCACTGAACTTGTTTATTGCTTGTGCTGTGAGTTTCACTAGATTTATAGTGAGGTGTGTTTTTGTAAGCCTGTGTTTACTGAAGCTAGAGTTTTCCTTCAAAATAAAAGCTTAAAAGTGCAGTATGAATTGCTGACAGTTAGGAAAGAAGTATTTGTTTGGCTTCCTAAGACTAAGACAGTATATCTCAAATAAAAAGAGGTTTCAGTCCCCTTTAAAGTTCAAGTACAAAGACTTTTTTCTGACTTAAGTTTTCTTAGTTAAAAACTCTTATTTTGATCTTTTAAAGTGCATTAGAATAATTTAACATGTACAAAAATTTAAAATGTACAAAATGTAAAAAACTTTTTTCAAATTCTTCCTTTTTTTTTTAATATTGCAATAAATATCGTATCATGGGCTTCATATCGTGATATCGTATCGTGATTTTTTTTATTTTAATTTTTAGCTAACCAGGGGTCGGTTGCACCAGCTGGGCGTACACCCGGTTGTAAGACTAGACTGGACGTAAAATGCGCTTTAAGTCATGCGTAGAATTTATACCAGTTGCACCATCTAGGCGTAGTGCTACGTCTGAGACAAAACCTTACTCCTAGTCAAAGGTAGGCGTAAAGTGAAAAGTTATGATTTGCTCGGACATTATTTATTTTTTTAGGATTAATTTCTGTCAATTAATGATTACTCAAGATGTGAACGGTAATGTTTATGGTGTTCGGGCAGGATAAGCGATATAAATCGCCAAGCTCTGTGTAGGCTGCTGACAGTAGCATAATTTACCTAATACAAAAATATTTCTGTGTACAGCATGTTATATACAGTAAAATATTACATATTATCAAGGATTATTAAAAGAAACGGTACCAACATCTTGCTTTGCTTTGCCAGGACAGTATGTGCTTGGAAATATTTCACGTCTTTAAGTCCATTCATTATTTGTAGCGCGCATGCCATCTAATAATCACAGTAAGTTTTGTCATTTTAATCAGAAATAAAGTATCTTATCACAAAATACAAACTATAAATACATTTTTTTTTTTTTGCCATAGAAAGACGCCACTAAAATGCATGAGCAATATCACGACACATTTAGCCGATTCAGGAAAGACATTCATTGTACATAAACTCGATAGTCAGCCAGAAAAAATAACTCTATAGAAAGAAGCATTGTATTATATTTTACTTAACCGTCGCCTTCAATTTTAATGTTTGTTTGAAGAAATTTGTCATGGGAATATGCAGGGAGTCTTCAGATAAAAACGTGGACTTGTAGGAAATGTTTACTTAACAAATTATGGCTAGGTGGCTTGGCTTGTTATGATATCTTGAGCAATTCAGTTTTATATTAGTAGTTTTAGAAATTGCAGCGTGAAAGTCGTCTCGGTCACTGCGGGAGAATGTGTCAGCATTGTCTACTCCGGGCGTAGTTGCGCCTGGTCGTAGTTTTAGTTGGTGCAACCGGAGTAAATATTTATTGTAAAGCTGGACATTGCAAAGCCCTGCGTAGGCCTTACACCTACCTTTTTTACGTCTAGCTGGTGCAACCGGCCCCAGGAGCATTCCTTTATTTTCAGATTTTGACTTAAACGAACATTCCACCTTTTTTTGAAAATAGGCTCATTTTCCAACTCCCCTAGAGTTAAACAGATGAGTTTTGCCATTTTCAAATCCATTCAGCTGATCTCCCAAGTCTGGCGGTAGTACTTTTAGCATAGCTTAACAAATCATTAAGTCTGATTAGACTGTTAGAATCTTGCTCAAAACTTACCAAAGAGTTTTGATATTTTTTTTCTGTTTAAAAATTGACTCTTCTGTAGTTACACTGTGTACTAAGACCAACAGAAAATGAAGAGTTTTAATTTTCTATACTGACATGGATAAGAACTATGCTCTCATTCTGGCGTAATAATCAAGGAACTTTGCTGCCGTACCGTGTATGCAGCAGGCGCAATGATATTATGCAGTGCCTGAATATAGTCCCCAGCTATTTTACTATTAGCTTAGTGGCTTAGTGCCAGTCACATTGGAAGTTACCTAGCTGGGGACTATTTACAGGTGCAGCGTAATATCATTGCGCCTGCTGCACAAATGGTAAGGCAGCAAAGTTCCTATCCATGTCAGCCTAGAAAGTCATAACTTTTCATTTTCTGTCGGTCTTAGTACACAATGTAACTACAGAAAAGTCAAGTTTTAATTAGGAAAAATATGGAAACTCTTTGGTCATTTTTGAGTGAGATGCTAACGGTCTAATCACATTCAATGATTTAAGCTAAGCTATGCTAAAAGTGCTACAGCCAGACCCGGAGATCAGCTGAATGATTTGAAAACGATAAACGCATCTGTTTAACTCTAGGAAAGTTGGAAATTAAGCCTATTTTCAAAAAAAGTGGAGTGTTCTTTTAAACCCACATTCATTATTACTCAAATATTTCACTTTCCCTGAGAGAAAGAGCTATGAACCTCAGTCAGAGTAAACATCCCACTGCAACCCACTTTACTTGCATAATCTAACATATTTTGGAGTGAAACATGATATTTAATGTGGAACTTGGGACTTGATTGGGTTAAAAAATATTGAAAAAGTTGTTCAAAATGAAAAGTTGCAAAGAAAAAATATTATAATGTGCACACAGATTGTCAAACAATGTAAACCTAATTGGTATTTTCATAATTTTTAACAATGCAAACTGACTGTATGTCTGTCTCTTCACAGACTCATACTTGCTCTGTTAATGGGGATCAACATAGAGCATCAATCGATATTATAGTTGAAATGATAATAAACTCTGATGTCTCCAAATTGTCTCCTTTCACAGGTGAAACGCACTTTATTCATTAACGGGATCGCAAAGTATGCAGAAGAGAGTCAAATAAAGCAGCATTTTGAGTAAGTTCTTGCTAAAAATACTTATTTAATGTCACAATGTTAATTGGGATCTGCCTTCCCATTATCTACAATGGTAAAGTGTGTAATTTATGCAAGTGTGTATATATTTTGTTAAATGTCTACTCCAAGATCTCTCCAGTGTTATTTGTTTGGAACAATTTTTGAATAGTCTTTTGTGTTCTGCATAAGTAAGTCATTCAATTTGGGAGAGTAAATAATGACAGATTTTTCATTATTGGGTGGACTATCCCTTTAAGATTTGCCAATCCACACAGTAAATTCAAGCTTGGTCCTGAGACATGACCCATGTAAGACAATGACAAACATTTGTCATTTTAAGTGGTCTAAAGTGGTCATGTGGCTGCAAGATGCTCAGTGTGTCCATCCACTCAGTTGATCTAATCTCATTGACTGCTAAAGAATGTGGGGACAATACGTGTCTTTAACGTCTTCTGGGTCAAGGATATTTAAAACAAGTGACCACCAAACCGATTAAGAAAGAGAAAGCAGGATGTGTAGAGAGATGACAAACAGGAAGAATAGAACAAACACAAAAGAGAGCAGAACAGATATCAATCTCACAGACATCTCAAAGCATATTGCAGTCTGGGCTACTGCAGCCAACTGGGAAAAGAGTCATCAGTTGTTTAGACTCCCACACCTATCACTTCAGGATTGATGGAAATTTTGACTTCATAGTGTACACATTATATTCCAGTACATTCCTGTCTTCAGTGTTGTGTGTTCATTGTCTCACAGAGACTGCTGTGTCATTATTGAAAAAGCCTCCCAATTTGTTGCATGCCAGTATACTATTTTGGTACCATTGATTTTCGATTTACTCTGCCTTATGCATCACATAAAAAAAAACGGTGGCTGGTCATTTTACATGTCGGTCAGTTTCTTCCTGTCTAAGTGAGCCATTCTTGGCCAGCATGAAGTACAGTGTGCGCCAGACAATGCTGAAGCCTGGCTCCTGCAAGACTATCAACACTGTGTTCCAATGCCAGGATAAAGCAGAAAGTGGGAATTAGTAGAACTATTTCCTGTCCCCCTCATGGGAGTTCTGTTTCTCTTACACTTTCTTTTCTCCCTTTGTGTTAATATCCAGGAAAGCATATGAAAACTGCGTGGTTCTGGATGCTCGCATTTGTTACAACGTTGCCAAGCTTATGTCCCTGGAGTCTGAAAGGTAAGTTTTACAAGCTTAGACAAGTTTCAATCACAATTTTAAGTACTCTATACAAGGAAATTTCTATGAATAAAGTACAAATTTGTTATATTTGTAATTTCTTAAAGCATATTGAACTAAACAACTCTGCTTTCAGTGACCCTTTGAGGGGAAAAAAATATATAATATATATGTTTGCAACTAATATGTTTTGGAAGTGAACTTCACAGACAGGCTCTATTCAATTTCTTGACTCTGTCTTATTCAGAAAAAAGGCAGAACGCAGCAAAAAGTTCTACACAGACCTGATGGCCAAGGAGTGCATCCCCACTCTGATTAACCCCAAACCCTGCGGCCACCTCTGCTGCTGCATCATCGCGGGCTGCGAGCAGGTCAGATCATATGCTTTGTAACCTCAAAGTGTTGTGAATAGCAGTGGGTTTCTCATGCATTTCACTTTACTTCATTTAAATGCATGAACTGTCATCACGAATACATAACATTTTCCCATCACACACACAGTCGGTATGTCTCAGCCTCTGTCTCGGGTGCTACCTGTAATTCAGCTTCATTATATTTACAGTCAGGATGATGTATGCTCTGCTGCTGAGAGGCATGTTTAACATCACCATGGGTTTATTCAGCAGCTCCCAAGCGTCCTTATTAGATAAACAGATTTCCCATTTGTCACTACAGTCATTTTTCTGTAGCGCTTCATGTCCCCCTGCTGGACGATGACTGTAATGTTGTAGTCAGAATGACTGCTGAAAATCAAGCTCTTAACTGGCAAGCGCAAAAAGCCTAAAATAGGAGGGATTGCTGATTAATTGTCGACTTAAAGCATTGAGAAGTAACAGAATTCAAAGGGACAGTTGTTTTAAATTGTGAAGCCTGACATTACACACTACCAGTCAAAAGTTTTTGAACAGTTAGATTTTTAATGTTTTTAAAGAAAAAGTTTTTTTTCTGCTCACCAAGTCTGCATTTGTTTGATCCAAAACACAGCAAAAGAGTAACATTGCAAAATATTTTTACTATTTAAAATAATAGCAAAAATAGAAAATGCTTTCTATTTGAATATATTTTAAAATCAAATTTATTCTTGTGATCAAAGCATCATTACTCCAGTCTTCAGTGTCACATGATCCTTCAGAAAATATTCTAATATGCTGATTTGCTATTCAAGAAACATTTTTTAATATTATTAATGTTTAAAACGTTTTTTTTTTTTTTTTTTAAGGATTTTTTGATGAATTAAAAACTGTAAGTTTCATCATTTATCTGAAATAAAAAAGCTTTTGTAGCATTATACACTATACTATTCAAAAGCTTGGAGTCAGTATAATTAATTTTTTTTGGGTGGGAGAAATGTTATAAATTAATACTTTTATTTAGCAAGGATGCTTAAATTGATCAAAAGTGGTGATTAAAGACATTTGTTATGTTAAAAAAAGATTTCTATTTCAGATAAATGTTCTTCTGAACTTTCTATTAATTAAAGGAACCTGAAAAAATTCTACTCGGCTGTTTTCAATATAATCGTAATATTTGAATGATTTCTGAAGGTTCATGTGATTTAAAGTAATGATGTTAAAAATTCAGCTTTGAAATCAGAGGAATAAATGACATTTTACATTTTATTTAAATAGAAAACAGTAGTAAAAATACTTCAAAATGTACTATTTTACTGTACTTTGGATCAAATAAATTTAGGCTTGGTGAGCAGAAGAGACTCTTCATTAAAAGTCTTACTGTTCAAAAACTTTTGACTGCTAGTGTATGTGTTTTTCTTGAGTATCCTTTTTAATGCATCAGATTTTTATGGCTCATATAGTGTGATATAGAAGAACATCAACCTCGTACTCGAGGAGGAAAAAACACTTCAGTTTTATTAAAAATTTGCAGTTTGGTGCAGTTGATATTTATATGGCCAAAAAGTATGATGAAATTCTGATTGTAACATAAACCAGTGAAATCTTTTATAACCATCATAAACCATTTCTAGAGACCAGAATATCATACAAACTCTAGTTTTTAAAACGAATGCATTTTAGTAGTGATGTCTAACTTGTATAATGTTAATCCATTCTTGCAGGAAGATGCTGTGAACTACTACACTAAGCTGGAGGCCAAACTGAAGGAAGAATATAGAAAAGAACGAGAAAAAGTCAACACTAAACCTCTGGGAATGGCTTTTGTTACCTTCCAGAATGAATCAATGACAGCCCTGTAAGTCTAATAGACGTTTCGGTCTTTGTGAATATTAACACTTCACCAGAAGTAAATGTAATATTAATATTTAATTTTTACCCTTCCCAGCATCCTGAAAGATTTTAACGCTTGTCAGTGTCACGGCTGTCATTGTCGACGAGAGCCAAAGTCCTCTCAGTTCAGCAGCCTTCTCAACACGTACAACTGGACAGTCACGTATGCTCCAGATCCACAGAATGTTTACTGGTAATATCCTCATCTTAAATCTCATAAATTCATTATGATCATAGTCTCAGAGCTAGACTTTAGACATAAACCAGGATCCACTTTGCTGTTTCATTCTGTCCAAGATATACCCACTTAGACAGGAAGACACTGACCACAGTTAGTTGTTTTTATATGCAGGTAAATCTGAAATCGATGATACCACAATAATAATTCATTCAGAACTGGATCTATAATGCATATCTTTGATATATGATATTGACTAGGGCTTGCCATTTTATATGCAATTTGCATTAGATTGTGCAGGTCTGTGGGTTATTTCTGGAGGCAATGATCAAGTCAAATTCATTTATATAGCATTTTTCACAATGCACATTGTAGCTTTAGAGTACGTTGATGATGTTAATGTTTATGTACATACTAGCATATTCAACTTCATATAAAAAGCCAAACGATAATATAGTTACAATTTGTTGGATATACATATGTGAACCTGGACCACAAAACCAGTCTCAAGTAGCATGGGTATATTTGAAGAGCTCTTTTCCAAAACGCTATAAATCCATTTTGATTAATTTGAGTAAAAATCTTGACCAAGAAAGTGGCAAGATGAAAACCAATATTTTCTGTTTCAAACTTTCACATAGCATCTTTAGGATATAATTACATAAAAAATTCAAATCCAGATTTTGATTTTCAGAGATTTATTATAAAAACTATATAATAAAAAAATAAAAATCCCCAAAATGCAATAAATCCAGCAGGGCTCTATGCTTAATTTTCATTAAAAACGTAAAAAAAAAAGAATTTGGGGCACAGTCAAATCAAAAAATAGCCTTCTCTGTCAGCGCTAATGTCGAGTTTGAGTCCCGGCTCGCAGACCTTTCCTGATCCCGTCCCCTCTCTCTCTCCAGCTTCACTTCCTGTCAGTTTGATCTATCCTATCTAATTAAAGGCAAAAATGCCAAAAATAAATCTTAAAAAAAAAAAAATTAGCCTTCTCATTACGAGGTGACATTTGACTCCTTAAAGTTTTTTCTAACTTTATTAAAAGTATGTCATCTTTTGTCACATTTAAAAATATATATATATATATTTTATAAGCATTTTAACCTAATTAAAACAATAGAATAAGAATAAGTTACCAATCAAATGAAATCAGCATAATCAAAATTAATTTGTACTACAGAGGTGGCAAAGAAGAACCCCAAAGTGGCTTGCAGGTGTATTTTCATATGTTTAATGAGGCTCAGAGGTGGCATGCGTGCAATCAAATTCATAAATTCATGTTGAGATTAATGTTTTAAATAAAAAAATTTGAATATAGAATTATTAAATGATTTAAATCACTGAAAATATACTTTAAAAATGAAACTACAAGCCAGTAGGTGGCGTCAAGTCACTTATTTAATTACAGAATCATATTCATTTGATTTGTTCCAATAGCTGATTCATTGAGGAATAAAGCAAGTGAATGAGAAATTAACTCACTAGATTAGAGTAAAAATGCATGTTAATTCATAAACGAAACACCGCTGTGTTTGAATGGAGATGCTCAGCTGTGACTTTGTTTCAAACTATTTTTCACAAAGAAATGGAGCAAAATCAGGCAATAGTGTTAGAGTCAGACAACGTAAGTAACTTAATATTACCTTCTTGTTTATTTAACTGTTGTATTAAATCAATATCTCATTTACATACTCCCTTAAAAATCAGTAAAAGCTGTCACTCATCTTAGTTCATCGCAATCTCACCAAGTTATGGCTTATTTTCTTCCTCACCGCAGAAACCACCATAGTTCATCAATGCAGTCAGAATTGTTCATTTTTTTGTTTGTTTCTTGATCCCAAAGTACAAAGTAGATGAGGAAAACTAGGATGCCGGGTGTATTCTAAGCGGCGCCTTTACTGTTTACAATGCGTGGAATGCGGCACTTCCAATAAGAAAATGGAAAACATACGCTAGCTGCGGCGAAAACCGCCTTGGTGGACACGCAGCCTTAGATATTTTTTTTGCACTCTCAGATTCCAGATTTTCTAATAGTTTTATAACAAACCATACATCAATGGAAAGCTTATTTATTGATGATTTATAAATCTCAATTTCAAAAAATTGACCCTTATCACTGGTTTTGTGTTCAAGGGTCACACATATAGTAGTTGTGCAATTTGTTATATAAATCGTGACTTGTACCTTGATCTCCACAGGGAGCATTTGTCCATTGGTGGCCTCAACTGGTGGCTCCGCTGCTTTGTCATCAACTGCTTTCTCTTCCTCTTGCTCTTCTTCCTCACCACCCCTGCCATCATCATCTCCACCATGGACAAGTTCAACGTCACCAAACCCGTGGAGTACCTGAACGTAAGGAGTCTGTTAAACTGGATGTTAATGAGCATCACAATGCAGTGTGATTACTGGGGTCATGATTCTGTCACTCATCACCTCCTTTCCTTCCCTCATGTCTGTTCCTCCAGAACCCCATCATCACTCAGTTCTTCCCCACCCTGCTGTTGTGGTGCTTCTCGGCCCTTCTCCCCACCATCGTCTACTACTCTGCCTTCTTTGAGGCCCACTGGACACGGTACAATGCCAATTTTTTTTTATATACGTGCATTTGTAATGACCTGGAGTTGTTTCATCAGTTAGAGTTTCTAACCTAAACCATTTTTGGATGGTCCTAAGCTCAAAATATGCATGACTTTTCTCTTTAGATCTGGAGAGAACAGAACCACCATGCACAAATGCTACACCTTCCTCATCTTTATGGTTCTGCTGCTGCCATCTCTAGGACTGAGCAGGTATTTGTTCCATTCGGTTTACATACATATCCCATCTTTTTTTTTAAATGGCTTCAAATAGCACCAACTGCAAATAGAATTTTTTGCTCTTATATTCAGATATTGTGTATTTATGTATTTATTATGTATTTATTCAAATATTATGTATTTATTATTTATTATAACATTCTTCAGCAATATTTCACAAAACTACTACTGAGCCCTAATTTTAAGTTTTGCATCCTAAACATTTATATGCTGCACTTTTACTTAAAATGGGTTAAGAATGATGTTTAAGTAATATTTTACTGAATAAACAGACTTTTAACAAAAGGAAAATTACCAACCATTAAGCTGTTGATATTAACTACCAGTCCAAAGTTTTTGTGCAGTAAGGTTTGTAATGTTTTTTTTTTTTTTTAAGAAGTCTCTTCTGCTCACCAAGCCTGCATTTATTTGATCCAAAATGCAGCAAAAGCTGTTATATTGTGAAATATTTTTACTATTTAAAATAACTACTGTCTGTTTGAATATATTTTAAAATGTAATTTATTTATTTATTTATTTTTATTTATTCTTTATAGAAGAAATTATAGAAATTAATATTTTCATTTAACAAGACTGCTTTAAATTAATCAAAAGTGATGCTAAAAACATTTGTAATATTACTAAAGATTTCTATTTAAGATAAATGCAGTTCTTTGAACTTTCCATTCATCAAAGAAACCTGAAAAAATTCTACTCAGCTGTTTTCAACATGATGATAATAATAATACATGTTTTTGGGCAGCAAATCGGAACATTAGAATGATTTCAGAAGGATCATGTGTTGGATTAATGATGCTTACATTTCAGCTTTAAAATCACAGAAATAAATTATATTTTAAAAATATATTCAAATAGAAAAGTTATTTTTTACAGTTTTTGCACTATGGATCAAATAATTGCAGACTTGGTGAGCATAAGAGAGATTAAAAATCTTACTGTCCAAACAATTTTGACTGGTAGAAATATATTAAGATTTGTGTATTTTAATTTGAAATAAAAGTAATTTGTATCATTGAAACGTTTTGTTTTTTTTCCCAGATGGACATTATTGCCATTAGATATGAGCAGTAGAATAGAATCAGTTAAAATGAATATAGTCCCTCATCTATTGTATTTATTTCAGGCTTTACCAGTTAAAATTCCCTGAAAACAGTTTAACAACTGGGACAGAATAATTTCTAGATTTATTTGGAATAGTAAGAAACCACAGATTAAATTTAAAACTCTACAGTTAGCAAAAGAAAAAGGTGGACGGTCCCTCCCATGTCTGCAAGACTATTATACCACGGCCCAATTAAGAAATTTGATGTGTTACTGTGATTTCAACCTATACTGCCAACTGGAAACAATTAGAAATCTTGCAAACCCAATTCCAGTTCAGTCACTTTTAGGTGATAACAATAAATTCAAGGAGATATCTGAAAACGTAACTCACTGGACGAAATGTGGCTTAGAACTGTGGTATAAACTGATGAGAAAGTTCAAACTAGATCATCAGATGAGAATATTAAGCGGGATTGGTTATGATTCTCAGTTCTCCCCTGCTCAAATGGATAAAAGGTTTCAAAGCTGGGCACAAAACGGAATAACTGCTTACTGTTCTATTATATCAAATGGGGAAATTCAGGATTTTCAGAATTTAAAGATCAAATTTGATCTGAAGAAACAGAATTTTTAAAGATACTTACAATTTCGAAACTAATATGATAAGAAAATCAGAAGAATTACAAATGATTATTCCCCTTTGATAAACATGTTTATTAAAGTGTATAATACAAATACTTCCAAGATATTAAAGGACATTCTACTCAGCATATCAAAGAAAAGTGGGAAAAAGAAATGCAGATTTGTATTCCAGCTGAAGAATAGTTGAACTCATGGCATTCACAGTGTGTGACTAGTAACTTCAGGGCTTTGAGGGAATTTTGTTGGAAAAATCCCATCTTGTTTTCTTATCACGCCCAAAGTGAAAGCAATACAAAAAGGAATGTAAAATCAGGGCTCTTGCTGGAGACAGTGTGGCACACTGTTGGCTGATCATGTACATGTCTTCTGGTCTTATCCAGTCTTGAATCGGTTTTTGTCAGAAATGCATTGTTGCAATATTGGAAATTGAGATCAGGAAAAACAGCTTATATTCTATTTCTTGGCAATATATCTGATTCAGTTAATAATAGGAATAAATGTTTACTCAGGATTCTACTAGCAGCAGCAAAAAAAGCAATCACTCGTTATATCGTTATATAATATACTTGCTTATATTGTAACCAGCTGACCAGGCTGAAATTCATTTAATTTACTTTTCACTTTTTATGTTATACTTCGGAAGATATTTATCTATGTACACATGAATGAGTATTGTTTGTTTGTTATTGTGTTGAAGTTTACAAAAATAATAATTAAAAATAAAAACTTTTTTTTTTTTCAATACAAAATTTTTCACATTAAAAAACATCAAAACATTTTATCCAGGTTGTGTTTTGCCATGTTGCCTGTTTCTCATTTGTATTAAACATTTCACATAATCTTTTCCTAAATGCAGTTTGGATGTTTTCTTCCGCTGGCTCTTTGACAAGAAATTCCTCGACGAGGCAAAAGTCCGATTCGAGTAAGCCCATAAGAGGATTTTCAACTCTAAAATCCTGTGTTACAGGGGTTGTTGTTACAATACGTATAACTTGATTTCTTTTTTTTGTGTCTCTATTAGGTGTGTCTTTCTTCCAGATAATGGAGCTTTCTTTGTGAACTATGTCATTGCGTCTGCCTTCATTGGTAACGCCATGGACCTGTTACGCATCCCTTACTTTCTTATGTACATGATTCGGCTGTGTTTGGCACGTTCAGCTGCCGAGAGGCGCAACGTGAAGAAGGTCTGTGTAGCTTCAAGTACAACAGTCTTTATACTCAGCCAGTGCTCTCATGTTGTACTTCATACATGGGTCCTTTTTGTTACAGCATCAAGCTTATGAATTCCAATTTGGAGCTGCTTACGCCTGGATGATGAACGTCTTTACTGTGGTCATGACCTACAGCATCACCTGTCCAATTATTGTACCATTTGGTGAGTGACATTTCTCACTGAAGAACTATAAAGAATTCCTGCATCATAGTGGTGTTTTTTTACACAGGTTGACTTTTATTTTGTCTGCAGGACTGATGTATATGCTACTGAAGCACCTGGTGGACAGGTATAACATGTATTATGCCTACCTGCCTGCCAAACTAGATAAGAAAATTCACTCTGGAGCTGTCAACCAGGTGGTGGCAGCACCTATCCTTTGCCTTTTCTGGCTGCTTTTCTTCTCTACCGTCCGTACAGGTAAGACAACGCCAAATAGTGGGTCTGTTCTAAAGTGTTTTTATGCGTCATAGGTGCTCTAGTTGTACACAAAAGTGAGTACACCCCTCACATTTCAGCAACCATTTTAGAATATCTTCTTAAGGGACAACTTGGATATATTTTAGAGTAGTCAATGTGCAGCTTGTATAGAAGTATAGATTTACTATCCCCTGAAAAGCCATTATTGTCAGAATCGCTGGCAACAAAAGTGAGTACACCCTAGGGCTGCCCCCTAATATTCGACTAAGCATTAGTTGACCAGAAAAGGCTTGGTCAACCAAAATTTTATTAGTCGTTTAGTCGCAGAAATAAATAAATAAATAAATCTCACGGAGAGATCGTTGATGGCTATAGTCTGTGTGGTAATAGTAATACAGTATACACGGGGCAGTACATCCAACATTCGCCTATCATTCATTAACCTCAAATATGGCTTATTATCTGAAACATAAGTAGTAGCAACTTTACATGTAATGTTGTACAATGTAAGTGCGTATGTTTTTGCGTTTATCAGTTAGTATCCACTCACCGCTGAAAACGCCGGACTTTTTGTTCAGTCCTGAGTTCTGCAAGCTATTTAATCCTCTCATTATAACAAAGCCTTTAGACGTGCCTGCAGAATGCATGTTCAGTACCGCGAAGAGTTTCACGCGACCGTTAAAACGAAACCGAAAGCAAAACGCACGCAGGCATTCAAAAGCAATTTTAATATCCTGCGTTCAGAGAGCGACTCCGCGCGCAAATTAGGCTATATATACATATATATTAAAAAAGTTTAAAAACCACTGACCTAGAGAAATGTGCGCTGTCTGTGTGGAAGCTGAACAGACATGCGCTTACTGCAGAACAGATGGATGCGCCGGTGCGGTAATTTGCTCTTAGAATAGCTTACTCCGCCATTTTTGGCATACAGGTAAAAGTAAAACATCTTTCGAATCTGTAAAGATGTGTATTCACACTCACAATAAAAATGAAACATTGTGCTTTTGTAAAATAATGAAAACAGGATGTGCTTTCTTTCGTCTCTTTTCTTGAGCGCGAAACTCAGTGTGCATCTTTGGCTTTCAGACATTAAAATAGATTATTTTGGTGAAATTCAGTGCAGTCGTGTATCGTGATACGTATCGTAATGTGGCCTCTGTATCGGGATACGTATCGTATCGTGACTTTGCTGGTGATACACAGCCCTAATATAGAGTGTAAAATTTCTACTTTCTCAGATTATGTATGCCTACATATGAAACATTCAGGCACATCACAGCTGCGGAGATGACAAGTCGCCGACTTCATCTCTTAAGCCGAAAAACAAAGAAAGCACTAGTTTATCAAAATATTATTAAAATGTTAATGCAGCCTCCTGTTTTTTTTTTCGGACACATTTATAATCATAACTTCTGCGGTGCACTGTGCCACGCTTTATGCGTGGTTGAGCGCTTATTCGGATATGTAGGCAATTAAAGGCTCATTATAATGATTTAAATGTTTTATTAATAAACGTACGATTAGTCGACTAATGCTTAAAATGAACGACTACTAGTCGACCAGAAAAATCCTTAGTCGAGGGCAGCCCTAGTACACCCTTAGTGAACATCCAAACGTCCAAAGTGTCAATATTTTGTGTTAGCACCATTGTTACTCCTCACCAGGCCATCGCCACACATGCTGGGCAGCATCTGAGCCAAACAAGTTTATCTTAGTCTCATCAGACCACAGGACATGGTTCCAGTAATTCATGCTCTTGGACAGGTTGTCTTCAGCAAACTGTTTGCAGACTTTCTTGTGAGCCAGCTTCAGAAGAGGCTTCCTTCTGGGATTGCGCCCACACAAACCGACTTGCTGCAGTCTGTGGCTTGAAGCCAGGTTCTGCACCTGACACACAGAACGACTACTCAACTTCGTTGATCGGCCCTTGTGAGGCCTGTTCTGAATGGAACCCATCATGGAAAGCCTTTATATGACCCTGACCACTGTAGTGTAACTTGGTTTTTAGGGTGTTACTGAACATCTAATAGCTTTGGCTATCTTTGTGGAGAGCAACAATTCTAATTCTCAAATAGTCAGAGAGTTTGCCATGAAGTGCCATGTTGAACATCCAGTGGTCAGTATGAGAGAATTGTACTTAAAGCACCAAATTTGAACTGCTCTAATACAAGATGCACAACTTTGTATTGTCCTGTCAAGCAGACAAAAACATAAACATGATGAATAGGACATGTGGCTTTGCATGGTTAAACAACATACTGATGTTATCACTTAGGGTGCCAGCTATATTGACAATAATGGCTGTATGTTGAGTTATTTTCAGAGGAGAGTAAATCTATACTGCTGTACAAGCTGCACATTGATTCAAAAATATATCTATATTTCATTTCTATAGTATTGTCCCTTGAGAAGATATACTAAAATGGTTGCTGAAATGTGAGGGGTGTACTCACTTTTGTGAGATACTGTAACTGCAGTAAGATTATTGTCATATCTCTAATATGTTTTTTCTCCTCTCTTGATATCCTTGATTTTCAAGGTTTTGTTGCTCCGACATCAATGTTTACCTTTGTGGTTCTGATCATCACCATCATCGTTTGCCTCTCCCACGTCGTCTTTGGTCACTTCAAATACCTCAGTGCACACAATTACAAGGTCAGAAACGGCTCTGTTTGTTCAATTATTTGAAAGCCTAGCACTTTTACTAAACTGCAGTGTGATCTTGAATTCTCTACAGATTGACTTGGATGGTGTGGACAATGGACGACCACCAGATTCGTCTCCACCTGTCAAGTCCATGGTTAGTTTTTATACTCATCAGCATCTCACACATCACCATTAACAAGAAAGCTTTTTTACACCCCTAGTTTTTAGCATCAACAGTAGTTATTTACATCTTCACTCTTTTTATATCAGCAGACGTACGTTGCCCAAGTACTACAGGACCCAAACACAGACGAGACGGGAAGTGACGAGGGGCAGGGCTCATCGCAGGATGAGGAGGCGGTGAACGAGGGTGATTTCCAATCAGGAGAGGACAGCCTTATTGAGAACGAGGTGCACCAGTGACCCAGGCAGGGCCACGCCATGTGCCGAACTTTTAGAAACTAGCAGGACTGCGACATTACCAAACGGCGATCCACTACACCTCGCTACACTTACTAAGTGTGTGAATCCATCACAGCTGACAGCTAAAACACTCCTTTATCATTGAGGCTTGGAGACAGGATGGCCAATTGTCAAGAATCTGGAGTGGCTTGTGATTGTACTCCACCTATCAGAAACTGAGTTTCAAAATTCTTCTTTACATTGGTTACCCTGTTCGTGCGGCGTTCGGTAGATACCGAGTTTCTTGCCGTTAAAAGTGCATGTCTAGTAAATAAGACCAAAAACAGTAATGAAGAATTTAATTTACCTATGTTACGATGAATTAAAACAGCTTTAGTGCTATATCAGATGGGCAGGAAACTTGTATATTAGGATGGCTTTCGCCCCATCTTTTGCATAAAGAAAATCTTAAAAGATTTCTTCTTACAAAATGAGTTACATAGAATAATGGTCAACTAAACAGTTAAAATCAAAAATACGTACACTACCAGTCAAAAGTTTTTTTGAAAGAACTATTTATTTGATTCAAAATACAGCAAAAGCAGTAATATTGTCAACTATTTTACTATTTAAAATAACTGCTTTCTATATGAATATATTTTGTCACATGATCCTTCAAAATTCATTCTAATATGCTGTTTTGCTGTTCAAGATTTATTATTATTATCAATATTTAAAACAGTTAAGTACAGGATTTCAGCATTCTTTGATGAATAGAAAGAACCAAAGATCAGCCTTTATCTGATAAAAAAATATATATAGAAATTAAGCAAGGATGCTTTAAGTTGATCAACATTTATGATAAAGAAATGTGTAATGTTACAAAAAAAATTCTATTTCAGATAAATGCTGTTCTTCTGAACTTTCATAAAAGAAATAATAAGAATTTTTTTAGCAGCAAATTATAATATTAGAATGATTTCTGAAGGATTATGTGACATGTCACACGAATAAATTGCATTTTAAAACATTCAAATAGAAAATGTTATTTTAAATGGTAAAAATGTTGTACTATTTTTGCTGTACTACAAATAAATGCAGGCTTGGTCAGCAGAAGAGACTTCTTCAAAAAACATTAAAAATCTTTTGACTGGTAGTGTATATATGGCAACTACGATTTAATTAGTCAGAATCAAGTATTTAACAATAATTTGCTTTTAGAGCTCTAACGACGCCATTTCTCCATGTTTACCATGGAAACAGCGAGTGATGGTGGATCATTATCACATATAATTAATAATCAAATTTTGTGAGAAATCATACGTATGAGATAACAAACAGCTGAGCTGAATGAAGTTTTGGAAAGCAAATACTTATATTTTCTTTGTCCCAGCTGAAGTGGCACTATAGCACGATATATTTGAAGACGAGCAAATTAAATGAATGCAACTTTCATTCTTATCTACCAAAGTGAATGTATTTAACATAAAGACCATTGCTAATTCCTCTTGTTTAAGTAATTGTTGTAAAACCGGATCGAATAACTCACTCCAGCCTGCTGAATAACCGACTGTGAGGGAAAACAGCCGTCGAACACTAATCGTCTCACCATATACTTGAACTGGAAAAGCCACTTTTAGACTGTCTGACAGACTCAAAGGCAAATCATCATCCCTGGAACTATCCTCCCTACATCTGCGCATCCAGTGTTTAAATGTAAACCTACGCATTGCTAATACATACTCGTGGTATGAGGCTACCTTCTGAATCAGGCATCGAATGGACCAATTATGTTGCTCTACTGTGGAATGTTCTGTCAATAACTGATACTGTAGCAAAAAGGACTTAAACGCACAGCAAATTCCCTATGTGGACTTAACGGCGGAATTTGTGAATGTGAATCTATTTTTTCTTTTTGTTATGCATGAGTATGAAGTAATGCTTTCATCAGGTTTTGTTGATTTTTCTTTTCTTTTTCTTTTCATTGGCACTAACAAGTAGAATTTGTGATCACCTTAACATATGAATACTGTAAAAAGTGCATGGAAACATAACCAGAAACATCCTAAAAGATGGGTTTGTGATTATAGCAAGATCTCATTGGGTCATATCGATGTGTGTCTTAATTATGGCCTCCTTTATTGCTATAGTGGTGTGTTCCCTGCAGTTTTACAAGAGAATGAGAAATAATAGACACTGTTCCATTACTCTTCTTACCTGTGTGCATTTACAAGCTTTTTGCTGACACTCTTGCAGTTGTGAGCTTATTTGACTGGGTTTATGCATCACTTAGTGGTTGAAGTCTGAAAAAAAAAAGAAAGAACGCAAAAATTACTACATTGGCCACTGTTTTTTTTTTTTTTTTTTAACAACTACACTCTTTGTATCTGTTTTGTCACCATGCTCAGACATTTTCGCTACTGTGTCTATTATATACATATTGCATTTTTGCTCTCTGTGCATTGTTAGAACTGGAAACAAAATGTAAAATATTTGTAAGTTTTTCTCTCAAAAATGAGGAGCAGACAAAGGCTGTGCCTGAGGACTTGCTTTAAAATCATTTTATTTTCTTTGTCCAGCCACTAAATGGTTGATCTATTCTGCTAGTGGACCTATATAGTTCTCAATGTGTCATTTATTGTTTACAGGAATAGCAATGCAGTGTTTAAACTGTCTTTTTCTGCAACAAATGTTAACTTGAAACAGTTGTCAGGTGTATGTAAACTTGTGAACTAGAACATTAGGAAGCTAATCAGTGATATTTTTAGTTAATTTATGTAAATCACACTAATCTACCAATCTGTCACTGAGGAGCTTGTAACTTTTAAATGCAAATAACACTGTAGGCTATGCACTTCATGTTGAATTAGTAACATTATCATGGTGTATGTAACAATATCAAGCCATTTATGTCAGTGATTTCGTTTGGACAACACTGAGTAACTGCAGTGCTTTGTATGTCTGACGCTCTTGCTGCTTAGAAACTGTAGGTGATGACTGTATGACTGCATCCTGGATCTATTTAAGGAAAAAACACTGTTCTCAAGCATGATGTGGCAATAATTTATTTATGCATCTTTATAGGCTTTTCCCATTTGTTACAGATGTTGTCCGCAATATTTATTTCATTTTGTCTATTGCTTTTCCATCTTTTGAATTAACCGGCCACTGGCCTGAAGTGAAGTGGTTAAATCAGTGTAATATTTTTGTAAATAGAAGCATTGCACTGCTCTTGGAAACACTAAACTGTATTTACATTTGTACAGCTTAGCCAGCAAATCCATGTACAGTCGACCATCAATCGTTTGCTTTTGCCCATTCAGATTTTCCCTTAAGATCGTACTTTGCTTGCGATTGCTGTTTTTAATAGTTTTGTATCTCAACCTCCCCTCAAATGATCTTTTGTACAGCGTCATCCTCAAACTCTTCCATGTCTTTGAACAATAAAATAGACTGACAAAACCATATAAAGTGTCAAGGAAATTCTTTGTTATCAATTTCATATGGGCTCTGTTTTATTCCATTATAGTTAAAATTCCTGTCATTGATTGAATTCTTAGCTCGAAGTGCTTAAATTTGACTTTTTGACATTTTTGAAATAGCAATATTCCTGAAGTACCTGAAAACCGCTTGAATTATTTAACGACAATGTATCTATGAAATAGGTGTTTAATTTTTTCAACAATTCAAAAAACATACTTTTCTCGCTTATTTCAGTTAATGTCGTCAAAACTAGCGAGCTAAGTCAGTAGTAGGCTACTGACAATGTCGTATAAACATTACTAAAGACGCAAAAAGAGGAACAGATGAACTGAATCAACTGAGTGAGTCATTTATGCTGGAAGTGCTCCAATTGATTCAAACGCGTGACTTCGATTATTAATTTCAAGCGATTCACTAGCAAAAACAAAGATCAAATTAAAAGAAACATTTATTTTCAAATTTTGACATTGCTTGTAATGATTTTAAAATGCACGTATAGTGATGGGTGAAATTGAGCTTTACGAAACTCTGAATCAATCAAACGCGCTCCAATCGTTTCGCAAATGATTTTTGATCTGCGCTCCGAATTCTGATCTGAAATGGTTCGTGAATCATTATTCAGATCAGAACTTCTGAGCACGGATCATTTGATTTGGATTGGAACTTTGAAAAAGGTTCGTGAATCTTCTGCTTCAGAACAGAATCTCGGAGTGTGCATCGCAAACCATTTGATTCAGTTAGGGACTTCAGAGTGGGTTTGAAAATCGTTGATTCAGATCGGAACTTCTCTTTTTTTTTTTTTATTAAACAGTACAACAATCAAACAATTAAGACAGTACATTTAAAGAAAAAAAAAGACAAAAAAAAGAAAGACAAAATATACAAACTTGTTGCCAGGATAAAAAAGAAAATAATTACATCTCAAGGAGACACAAAGGATTAATATAAAGATACCGTTTTCAGTGCTTTCAAATTAACAGAACTTTGGATAGTTTCTATATACTTGTCTAAGTCCACTTTGAATAAAGAAAAGAGAGGTTTAGAGCCAGTAAATTTTTGTTTATGAATGTGAAATTTAGCCAACAGAAAACACAAATTAATGATGTAATATTTATCAATATTCTCTTTTGAACATTCAAATAATCCAAAGAAAGCATCTTTAAAGCAAAAAGAAAAGTCACTTACAAAATAAGACTGAATAAACATTAAGAAATCAGACCAGAATTTTTCTGTATAGGGGCATTGCCAAAACAAATGAATGAAGTCTTCTTCAGAGGAATGACAGAAACAGCAGTTCACTTCAATATCTGACTTATACTTCCTAAGAAAGATTTTAGTAGGGTAACATTTATGAATCAATTTAAATGTTATTTCTTTTACTTTATTAGTAAGCAGATACTTATGAGGCAAGGACCATACTTTCTCCCAAGGTATATTCTCCACAATATTATTCCAATATGATATCACATAGGGAATTGTTGTTACCTCTTTCTGGAAGAGAGACCTGATTTTATAGTTATAAGCATACATTTCCAACCATTGTGTCAGTCAAATTTAGAGAGTAAATACATGGCCATGGAAATGTACTACCTTGCAACAGAAAGGACAAACCTGAGGGTATGGCATTAAAAACAACAGCATATTCATCGGCAGATACAGGAATATTATATTTCAATAAAAAATCTGAATAGTTATAAAGCCTTCCTTGTGAGTTAAATAGCTGACCAACTAAAATAAGATTGTTTTCGAACCAGTCCTTGAAGAAAAGTGATTTATTCTTGTAGAGAATATCCTTATTGTTCCATAAGTAATATTTGTGTGGAGAAAAGTTGTGTTTGTATATGAGGCACCAGGCCAACAGCATCTGCTTGTGGAAATTAGAAAGTTTGACAGGGATCTTAGAAACATTATAATTACAAAGTAAAAGAAAATTCAGGCCACCAACTTTAGAGAAAATATAATTAGGGATAAAATTCCAGAGTGAAGAGGGATTTTTAAGAAAATTCTTTAGCCAATTAATTTTAAAAGTGTTGTTTAAGGTGGTAAAATCCAAGAAATCCAGTCCCCCCTGTTTTGTTGGATTCATCATTACTGATTTTCTGATATAGTGAGTTTTATTTTTCCAAACAAAATTGTTTAACATGCTATCAACCTTTTTTAATGTTCTTTTATCAACCTCCAAGGAAAGAGCAGCGTAAGTTAATCTGGACAGTCCTTCAGCTTTAGAGAGCAGAATTCTTCCTCTTATTGATAAGTCTCTCTGCAGCCACATATTCAGTTTCCTTTGAGTTTTCACTATTAAAGGGTTGAAATTTAGTTGACATCTTGTTCTTTGGTCTTTATTAATTACAATACCCAAGTATTTAACTTGATCTTTCACAGGGATGTTGCATATAGAGGGAACTTCACAGCGTTTAATTGACATTAACTCACATTTGCTGATATTTAAACAGAGACCCGAAGCTCTGGAAAAGGAATCAGTTTTAAAGCCAAAGGGATTTGGGAGGCGTCATTCAGAAATATGTGTCAATAATGTGTCATCAGCCAGCTGGCTAATTATAATCTGTCTATCGTCAATTGTGATACCTTGTAAATTAGTAGTGGAAATATGCAGAGCTAAAAATTGAGAGGCAAGTAAGAATAAATATGGAGATATTGGACAGCCTTGTCTTACTCCACGAGTCAAACTAAATCTTGGTGAGGTTCCGAATTTTAATTTAATAGCACTATTATTATTTCTATATAATGTCCTGATGGCTCTACAAAACTGATCTCCAAACCCAAATTTTGCAAGAGCCTGAAACATGAACTTGTGCTCAAGCGAATCTGATCGGAACTTCTCGTATCGCAAATCATTTGATTCAGATCGGGACTTCAGAGTGTGTGTCGTGAATCATTAGATTCAAATCGGAAATTCGGAGCGGGTTCGTGAATCATTTCACGAATTGAAAGATCAGGATCCACGCTTCAAGTCAATGATGGTTGACAAATCATTATACAGATCGGAACTTCGGATCCCGAATCAATTAGAATCAGATCGGGACATCGGTGCGGGTTCACAAATGATTCACGATCCACTCTGCAAATTCTAATCTGAAATGGTTCGCGAATCATTATTCACATCAGAACTTCTGAGCGTGAATCATCTGATTTGGATTGGATCTTCTGCTTCAGAGCGGAACCTCGGAGCGATTCAGTTAGTATCGCGAACAAGTTTCAGATCAGGAATTCTGAGTGAGTTCACAAGGTTTTTTATATATATTATCAAACAGTAACTTAGAAAACATCAAACCATTAAAACTGCACCAAGGCAGTGCAGTTTAAAAAAAAGAAAGAAAGAAAGAAAGAAAGAAAGAAAGAAAGAAAGAAAGAAAGAAAGAATACACAAATACAAATCTCTTAAGAAAATTAACTGTGGTTTTACTACAGTAAATGTAGTAGTGTAGTAACCCGGGTTTTTTAAAAAATTAAAAGAGCATTAGATAGTTTCAACTCTGAATAAAGAAAAAAAATTTCTGTCTCTTTAGAGACAGATTTTTGTTTATGTATGTAAAACTAGCTTATTAGTATATTATTATTTCTCTATTTATCTCTTTTAGGATTTGAAAGATAAGACACTGATTGATAAGTGAGATCTTAAAATATCTCAAAATCGAAAAGTAGTGCTTGAGAAGTCCTCGCAAGTCCTGGAATTTCATTTTACAGTATCTGTATGAACCCTGCAAGAAGTCAAAACCACCAGTGTTGATCTAAAAAATATATTTACTTCCAAACTGGTTTAAAATGTACAAAGGACCTTGTCCCAATATGCAAGTGTCCAATTTTGATGATAGTGATCATTACTTTTCTTTTAATAATATGGTTTTAAAATATTCTTTCCATCCTATAAGGAATCATGGTGTCATTTTATGGCAGCTTTCTTTGCCAAGAAATAGTGTGTACAATCTTTGACCTCTTTAAAGTCTTGTGGTGAAGTCTTGTGATGTGTCTCAAGAGCAGGAACAAAAACAGGAACAGGGAATCATAAACTCACACGTTTTCTCCGGTTCACTATTGAATCTTTCATTTGAACCGATTCTTTGCAATAGTTCGATCGAAACATTCGACTGTCTTTAACGTCGGCCAAAAAAGGTTTTAATGTGTTTACCAATAATATTACCTAAAGGTCGTGGTTGTCATATATTTCTTTATAGTAATTAATTCAACGTTCTGACTTCAAATATAGTATGTATAAATCTGATAACCGGCATATTAACAGCGTCCCAGTCGTGTTATTTAAACATTCACATTATGTATACAACTGACACCTAAATTTACCGACGACAATATTATCAGTGAATATGTATTTCTTCTGTTTTACAAATAATTTAAGAATTTTTCGTGAGGGAAAACGTCTTACCTCGCTGTTAGGGTGCGAGTTCTAATCAGTTCAAAGGCTTTTTGGGTCACCTGTCCATTAAAAAACGTGTCTAATAACATTCACAAAGTGTAAATAATATGTTTTTTCACAATTTACTTGAGTGACTTGTTTGGCAGTTGAGGTAAATAAATGCCACTGAATAGTCTGCGCCATTTTTATTTTATTTTATTTTATTTAAAATGATTCATTGATTCGAAGCGCTCCAATCGGAAATTCGCGAATCATTTGATTCCGATTGCGGGTTCGCGAATTATTTGATTCAGATAGGAGCTTCTCGTGTCGCGATTCATTTCGGTCACGGTGCGCGTGTCGCGAATCTTTTGATTTAGATTGAAACTTCAGGGCGGTTGGTGAATCATTTTGCGAATTGAATGACTCGGGACTCGCTCCGAGTTCTGATCTGAAATGGCTAGCGAATCATTTTATTTTATTTTTCTTAATGTAGACAAATAACGTTATAAATTGGTTATATTTTGGTATTCACAAATGCTAGTTATATAACAAATATGACGATTAAGTTATTTAAATAAACATAATTTTATTCAGATTTTGTTAGATTTATATTTTGAGGAAATTTACACATACATATTCATGTAACCCAACAGTAATAATGACCTACTAGTAAACAGCAATTTTACTACAAAAATAAAGCGTAAAATTCCCAGGGTCTTGAGTTGAATCAAACGAACCGGTTCTCTAAAATGACCTTTTTGCACAGGCCTATCTAAAGGGTTAATGGTGCCACCTGGTTATCAACAGTAAAAATGTTAAATTTTACCTCTTCCCAACAGGGAAAACCACCAACAAACAAGAATGCATGATTATATGGTGTCATGGCTTTGCAATCAAAAAATATCGTTATAATGGAAGTCAATGGGGCAAAAGCAGCCACGAACAGCAAATGAGGGAGAAAAAAAATAAAATCTGATGCTGCACAAAAACAATGGATCAAAGCCAGTGTTGTTACTAATCCAAGACTGTGATAAAAGGAAAAAAAAAATCCAGTCCAGTATATTAATAGTCATTTTGTGTGTTTTTTTCCCCCAAACCAGTGACATAATTTATGAACTTGGCAATTAAAGAGTAAAACCCCTAGATTTAAAAAATAACATTTAGTAGTTTTGATAAGGGCTGAGGTTGATTTACAGATTTATGCAAAATAAAAAATAAATAAAAAAATATTTACCTGATCAATTTTTACAGCAGTTTAATTTAGTGGATCATCCCGAACATAACGAAAGAGTATTGAATTTGAACAATACACAAGAGTTGAATCAAACGAACCGATTCTCTAAAATGACTCGGACTCTCCCCTGAGCATTAGTATCATGTAATGCTGTTCGTCTGACTCTAGGGGTGCAGTTTAGGGTTGTGGAGGGTTATGGAGGGTGTTGAGACGTGGAGAACTCCACTATGCCTTCCAGTGAGTATTCAAAGAGGATATTGTGTCTTCCCTTTGTGTTTTAGGGTGTTTGTTACATGTGATGCAGCCTGAATGTGCGTTAAGAAATTTAATCGGAAGGACTGAAGAGTAGAAGCAGTCATGGACGGAGCTTGGACTGTTATCCTCATATCTCTGGCTATGTTCGTGGGATGTTTCGTGCTCGGGATAATTCCACTATTGATCAATTTATCAGAGGTAAGAGGATCAATAGTCATATTCAACAAATGTTTAATGTTATACAGTACTGTAAAGCAGAGCATAATGGGATCTGACTGTAAACTGTAATGTTACAAACGATATAACAGTTTCTAATGCATATAAAAGCAATGCTTACACAATACAACACATGAAATAAATTGTAGCATGTATTACAACTGAAGGTTGTAACTCTATCAGTAAGGTTTTTACTACACTTTGTACTCTGACCAGTGTATTTGAATTCAGTCACGTAGGTGTTAGTAGTTTCTGCTCCCGTATCTGTAAATCTCTCAGTAGAAAACAATTAAACTCCATCGAGTCAGCGTTGAATATCAAATTACAGTCCATGACTGTAAACAACCAAGGCACTATGTATTTTGACATTGAAAAACAAGTTTAAAGTTATTTTATGTTTATTATGTTCTCCACCCTTATAGCAGAAACTGCAGCTGATAACTGTGCTGGGGGCGGGGCTTTTATGTGGCACTGCTCTGTCAATCATTATCCCAGAGGGGGTGGAGTTAGTGCAGGAGTCATGGAAAGGTGAAACCAACCATCTTCCTGTTTTATTTATGTACAAACATGCACACTTTAACGTCTTTGTTTACTTTTATCCAAAGTATACTGAGCAGACAACAATTGATTATGTTTACCAATACATGTTTCTTCTCCTCCTCATGTAGACTGGTATTGCTCCACTGTGGGAGAGAATCAAAATATCTCTGAATCAAATTCAACACTTCATTTAGCCACAAAGAAAGGTCTGCGTCCTCACTTCTTCATTGGTGTCTCTCTGGTCATGGGCTTTACGCTGATGTTTGTGGTGGACCAGATTGCCAGCTACTGCTCCATGCATGGTACCTCACTGCTTTTTCTTGTTAAAAACACATTTTAATACTTCTTCCAAACAGAGGTTGTGTGAAGAATAGAAATGTTTAGGGGTGACAAGTCCTGGTCGGGATTTCTAAATTGCCTAAAATGTCCAGGTTTTGGCTTTGTTTTCCTATATGTATGTGTATTTGCATTGCTTTGACTGCTCTTTGTAGATCCCACCTTCTCACACAATGCCTGCACTCTATTGGTCAAACTTTCAGGCATTACCTTCAGCAAGTTAAAAACAAAAGGAAAACAAAACCAAAACCTGGGTATTTCAGGCAATTTACAAATCAGGTCTGGGAATAAAAAGGACGTATAGTTACCCTAAATGTCCACTATTTATTATTATGTTGAAAACAGCTAAATAGTTTTTTTTTTTTTTTTCAGGTTTCTTTGATGAATAAAAAGTTCAGAAGAACAGTATTTATCTGAAATAAAAATCTTTTGTAACATTATAAATGTATTTTTCACCACTTTTGATCAATTTAAAGCACGCTTGCTAAATAAAAATAATTCAATAATTTATTTCCCAAAAAAACAAAAAAAACAAACGTATACCAAGCTTTTTAATGGTATAGTGTATAATGTTACAAAAGCTTTTTATTTTAGATTAATGCTGTTCTTTGGATCTTTCTATCAGGGAATGCTAAAAAAAATACTCATAAACACACGTTTTCTGCTGAAAATCAGTGTTGGGGAAAGTTATTTTTAAAAGTAATGCATTACAATATTGCATTACTCCCTAAAAAGTAACTAATTATGTTACTTGGTTACTTTTTATGGAAAGTAATGTGTTACATTACTTTTGCATTACTTTTTAAATCTGGGCAGGGCTTGCTTGTTTGTTTTTAATATAAAAATGTTACATTCTTAGCAAATGTAAAAGCCCTTTCACACCAAAATGAATTAAGTGAATAAACTAAAGAAAAATTTAATTCACATCTGTACAGTAGAACTGTAGAAAAAGAAAGTTTAACACTCTTCAGCAATGAGGGAAAAAAAGTATAAATATTAGTTAATCTAAAGTAAGTTTTGCTTATTAGCACACTGCAAAAAATGCTTTTCTTACTTTTTTTTTGTTTGTTTGTTTCCAGCCAAAATATCAAAAAATTCTTCAATCAAAAAGGATTTTCTAGACAAGTAAAAATGATTATCTTGTTTTTTTCTGAAAACAAGTCAAAATTATGTGTTTGCTTGAAACAAGTTTGTTCTGAAAACAAGAAAATAATTATTTACTTAAATCCTTCTTTGATTTAAGTATGTTTTGATATTTTGGCTGGAAACAAAAAAAAAATCTAAGTACGAAAAGTATTTTTGCAGTGTATGGTTGAACTGGATCAACAAAGGTCAGCAGCAAAGTCTTTGGTTAATAAAATTGGATTAAATATTTAAAGGAAACAAAAAGTAACTGGCGTTACTTTTTGGAAAAAAATTCTTTATTATTTTCTTGGAAATGAAAAAGTAATGCGTTACTTTACTAGTTACTTGAAAAAAGTAATATTATTACATAACTTGCATTGCTTGTAATGTGTTACCCCCAACACTGCTGAAAATGTAGCTTTGATCACAGGAATAAATTACATTTTAAAAATATATTCAAATAGAAAACAGTCATTTTAAATGTTAAACATATTTCAAAATTGTACTGTTTTGCTGTACTATGTACCAAATAAATGCAGAAAACTGCAAAAAATGCTTTTCTTAATTTTTTTGTCTCGTTTCCAGTCAAATTATCTAAAAATTCTTAAATCAAGAAGGATTTTCGGTAACTTTATAATAACGTTCAATTGTAAGTCATTTATAAGTGATTAGTTAATGATGAAATAATCATTTACAAAACATTTAGAAACCATTAATAAGTGATGTGCTAACAATTTATGTATGTTTTGTTAATTCATTTACAAGTAATTAGTTAATGATGAACCAATTATTTACAAAACATGACTATGCATTCATAAATGATTAATAAATTATATGCTAACAATTTACAAATCTGTCGTCGGCGCCGATAGCCTTGTGGGCAGTGCGCCGACATACAGCGCGGTTGCGCAACGGGCGTCCCGAGTTCGATTCCCGGCTCGAGGACCTTTCCCGACCCTACCCACTTCGCTTCCTGTCCTTAGTGATCTGTCCTATAATAATAAAGCCAAAAATAAATCTTCAAAAAAATTTACAAATCTGTCATGTTATCTTAAAAAATAACATATCATGAAATTATCAAACAGATCCTCAAGTTACTAGTCAATATATTATTAAACAATTATAAATAATTGAAATGTCAGTCATTGAAATGTTTATCCTCTATTGAAGATCACATAATGAATAAATCATTTACACATCTTTCTGCATCCCCTATTCTAAAGTGTAAACAATTCATCAGTTGTAAATGTTTTACTCATCATTTGTAGATCTTTCCCCTCAGTGTGTATCCACCAGATCATTTTAACATGTAAGAAAGATCTACAAATGATATGTAACACAGTTACAAGTGATGAATTGTTTACACTTTAGATTAGGGGATGCAGAAAGATTTGTAAATTATTTACTCATGCATTTACACAACAGGTTTTGAATTTGTATTGTGTAATGCAATGTAAGGGCTGACTGGTGAAAGTAAAGATGTCTTCTGTGACACACATTTAGCACTGTGCACCTGGTGTGATCTTCATTGGAGGGTAAACTGGTTTACATTATCACTAGATCCAACACACTCCACACAGAAAGTCTGTGCTGATGAGAGAAAAGGTTTACATGTTTATTCACTTGACAGCAAATCATTTATTATTATTTTTAAAAGAAAATAGTTTTAGAATAATTGCATTTTTGCACTTTTTAACATAGCACTTATTAATCATTTATAAACACAGTCATGTTTTGTAAATGATTAGTTTATCATTAAGTAATTACTTGTAAATGAATGTTTAATTGACTTGCAAATGAATTAACAAAACATACACAAAATGTTAGCATATCAGTTATTAATCATTTGTGAATGTTTTGTAAAAGATTATTTCATCATTAACTAATCACATATAAATGACTTACAGCTGAACGTTATTATAAAGTGTTACCGGATTTTCTAGACAAGTAAAAATTATTGTCTTGTTTTCAGAAAAATAACCAAGTCAAAATGAAGTGAGTTTTTGCTTACCCCATTGGCAGATTATTTTGCTTGTTTCAAGCAAAAACTCACTTCATTTTAACATCTTTTTTCTGAAAACAAGACCATAATTTTAACTTGAAAATCTAGAAAATCTTTCTTGATTTAAGAATTTTTAGAGAATTTGGCTGGAAACAAGACAAAAAATCTAAGTAAGAAAAGCATTTTTTGCAGTGAACAGACTTGTTTAAAAAGCATTAAAAATCTTACTGTTCAAAAACTTGGTAGTGTACACTAATCTTATACAAGATTCAATGTTTTGCTGACAGGTATTGAAATAATCAATACAGAATGACTCTGTATTAAGTATTGCATACAATTCTTAATTCTTAACTATTATTAAGAATTATTGTTTTATTTGATTTTGATTTGTTGCCTAAAATTGTTTTAATAGATTTTGAAATTGTATACAACAAAAAAAAATGTGTTAGTTCATCAAGTTACAACAATCTATCATGTCAGAAATAAAACATTATTTAGCATTTTCAATCCAACATCTTTATACAAATATCCTACCTTTTGAGGTGACTTTAATGAAAACTTGTAAGAAATATCTAACTCATATTTCATGCTAAAATCAGAGTTATAAGAAATTGCATTTTGCGTAAAGAAAATGGGATTTTAAAAAATATGATATTTCATTCTTAGTGTGTTATTGAAATTGCAAAGCACAACTGTAAGCATGCATTATTTGCATTTATTACACTTGGCCACGGCAACAGACATGTTGAAGTCTGCGGAAAAACAACTGGTGTAAAACGCTTTCAGAAGCTCTCTTGAGAACGTTTCTGTTTGTTTTGTTTCCCAGAGCCCCGAGCACGCATGTACAGTGGCAACAGTATTACTGCCACCCTGGGTCTGCTTATTCACGCCGCAGGTAACAAGGCCTTCACTTTCTCTATTATGTTCTGTATTGGCCAGACAAAACAGATTGCATTACAGTGAATCATGCCCAGGAGCGCTTCTCCTTCTGAGTATGGTTATTCAAGTCATTGACAATGGGTTTTCAATTTTGCTTAATAAGCCATTGTGTTTTTTTTATCACAGCATCTGTCCTATAATGCCAAAAAAGGGACACTAAAAACAGACTAACCTCACTGTGTGGTTCGGTTTTCATGGCTAGTGTTAAATTTCTGTTTTCAAATATCGGATTACCAGGAGGAGTAGCTACAAAAAAAAAATTCAAAAAATATTTTTATAGAGTAGTTTCCTTCAAAATTCTGTCATTATTGAGTGACAATATGTCTTCTTTTGTCTAAAATTTCCTACTGTTTTCATACTAAGGTAATGACAAAAAAGTAGTTTGACCAGTAGCACACAGGCATTGCACATAATCAACCAATCATGGTGTGTGAGAAAGCAATGCAAAATAGGAATACATATAAAGTATGAGGACTGTAGAGAGACCATAAATTGGAAAACAAAACCAAAACCTGAACATTTTAGGCAATAAAAAACAGGATGTATGGTCACTCTAATTATGAAATACTCAAGACTTACTCAAGATTTTGGTAAATAATGATCATTTTAATGATAGAAATGGCTTAATTCAGTTTAGTTGTTTGTTGTTTTGTAAGTTTTGAGGAGAAGGCCGGCTAACGTATTTGCATGACACTCATATTGTCTGTCTCTTTTCAGCTGACGGTGTTGCTCTGGGTGCAGCTGCCGCCTCATCGCAGGTGTCTGTGCAGGTTGTCGTGTTTTTTGCTGTCATTTTGCATAAGGTGAGATGGCACTGCTGAGTCATTCTGTATGAAGCAATTCCAAGGCCATGGTTTGACTCTAAGGGAATGCATTAACTGATAATATCTATGCTGTAAATGCAATGAAGGACACTTTTCAAGACAAGCAAGTATTTTGCATAACATGTTCCCAAAAAACTAAAACTAGAGAATAGAAAACAAAAATATGAAAAACAATTAGTGACTTTATTTAACACAAGTTCACTTTCTTCCTCTCTCTCTCTCTCTCTCTCTCTCTGTTTAGGCTCCAGCCGCGTTTGGTCTCGTGTCTTTCCTCATGCATGCAGGTCTGGAAAGGAAAACTATTCAGAGGCATTTACTGGCTTTTTCTGCTGCTGCGCCGCTGATGGCTATCAGCACATACTTCATCCTGAGTGCAGTAAGAAACCTCAGTTTCTCTTTTTATCTGTCCTTAAAAACTTTAGTTCCAGTAGAATAGCAAGTAACAAAATGTGCAAAATGTATATTTTTATTATATTTAATGTATTCATATTTTGAATTAGCTTTTATTTTTAAATTGTCAGTTTAAAAATTGTAAATTTCAATAATTGTATTGTCTTTTTGTCTGTTTTATTAGTTTTTTTTTGTTGTTTTTTTTTTAGTATAAATTTGTATTTAGCTTTATTTTTTATTTCAGTTTTAGTCATTTTAATAGTTAAAACCTACTTCTTCTTTTTTTTTTTTTTTTTGGTGTTTTTTCACCTTAAGTTTTTTTCTCTAATATTTAGATTTTCATCCAATATTTACCTTTTATTTTAGTCAGATTTTTTTAATTTAATATTTAATTTGTATTAATTATATTTAAAATGTATTTATTTGATTTGATTTTTGTTTTACGTTTTTGTGGCACCATGACTTCAAATCCTTTTGAGATCTGGGGCCAGTTGCATAAACATACCTATTATGTTAAGAGCATGTCTTAACTAGTATGATCAACTATCAGTTAGCCAAGGGGTAATCAATCTTTCTTTTCTGTATCAACTTAGACCCATCACTAACTTCTTATACTAGTCTAAGCAGTTTATGCAACTGGCCCCTGTTCTCACAAAGTAATTAACATGTTTACCAGCATATTCTTTCTGGACTGTGGAGAGAGTTTTTTTCTGAACATTACATAATGCATCAATAACACAGTTATTCAGAAGAGCAACAAAAAATATATTATAATAACATTTTAATTAAACATTTTCTATTGAATACAGTTTTTTGGAATGATCTAAAAAAGTATTGTTTTTTTGTTGTTTTTTTGCAGTCTGATGGCTCTTCTCAGAGCCGCTTGAGCGCTACAGGCATTGGCATGCTGTTCTCAGCTGGGACTTTCTTATATGTGGCTACAGTTCATGTTCTGCCTGAAATCAACAGCAGAGGGCATCAGCACTCCACTCACCTCCATCATCACCCAGGAACTGGAGCCTACCAACAGCAGGGTTTGGGCATCACAGAGAGCCTGACTCTCATTCTGGGGACTGGACTTCCTGTGCTTTTGGCCCTCGGACTGCCAGATGATTAATCTGTGAAAACAATCAAACAGCCAAACATGACAGTGACGTGTTTCATTTTAAAATGTTTATATTTTTAATAAGACTTGAAAATGCTCTTTGAGAGATTTATTGTCTGTCATGATTAGTGTTATGAAACCCCCCATGTTTTCTGTTGAACTATTAGACAGTTTTAACAAATAGTTTTAATAGCCGAGAATCAAACTATAAGCCTGAGGTGTTTTTATGTGCATTATCAAAGACAAAAAGATTGATATTTTATATCCTTGAATCTATTTTTATTTTGCCCTAGAAATTAAGTAATTTTTCTTACTGCCATAAAGTTGCAAAACTTAAGTGCAATACTGTGAACCTTTTGTAACTTTAAAATGTTTATTTTTTTGACTTTTGTATTAAACCAAGAATGCCTTCTATTAGTATAAACTAATGTTTATTTTAAAAACTACAATGCAGTTTAATCTGAAATATGCACATTGTGATAGCACAATCTCTCTGGTACGCGACAATCTATTAAAGCCATAAAAGCTGCTGTTTTGTGTGCATTTTTGTGTTTTGCTGATCACTTGTTGACATAAAAATTATTTGACCTTAAGATATATCTTAATGTATCTGATGCTGATATTTTATTATATATTTTTAGATTTAGCTTTTATTTACTTTCTTTTCAGTTTCTAATTTTTTTAGTCAGTTGCCAACATTAAGTCTTAAAAAAAAATTGGTTTGTTTGTTTAGTGATAGTTGTTCATGAGTCCCTTGTTTGTTCTGAACAGTTAAACTGCCCACTGCTCTTCAGAAAAATCCTTCAGGTGCCACAAATTCTTTGGTTTTTCAGCATTTTTGTGTATTTGAACCCTTTCCAACAATGACAGATTTTGAGATCCATCTTTTCACACTGAGGACAACTGAGGGACTGTGCAAATACTACAGAAGGTTCAAATGCTCACTGATGCTCCAGAAGGAAACGCGATGCATTAAGACCCCAATTTTTGAACAGAATAAATATCATATTTATGTCATTTAGTACTGCCCTTCAAAAGCTACAGAAGATACTTACATGTTTCCCAGAAGACAAAATAAGTGAAATTTACCCTGATCTTCAAATTCAAAAAGATTTGTAATAGTTGCATATAAGTCCCTCAGTTGTCCTCAGTGTGAAAAGATGGATCTCAAAATCATCCAGTCATTGTTGGAAAGGGTTCAAATACACAAAAATGCTGAAAATCCAAAGAATGTGTGAGACCTGAAGAACTTTTCTGAAGAACAGCGGGCAGTTTAACAGTTCAGAACAAACAAGGGACTCATGAACAGTTGTGAATCATTCAGGTAACAACACAGTATTAAGAATCAAGTGTATGTAAACTTTTGAGTCATTTTTATAAATTCCAGGGTTCCCCACTCTAAGCCAAATGCCAAATGTTTCCCTGACTTTTCACTGACTAAAAAGCTCAGAATATTTCAGTTTATATCTCACAATTCTGAGAAAAAAATCATACAATTGTGAGAAAATAAGTCAGAATTGTGAGAAGTGATTGCCAGTTGAAGGGAATAAAATGGCTTTCATGTGAAATATCTTATTCAGGTCAGTAGTAAATAAAAAATAACATGCATTTTGTATGATCCCTCTTATTTTGGTAAAATAATTACCATTTTGCTGATTCTGCAAGGTGTGTGTAAACTTTTGACTATAACTGTATGTATTTTTAGTAACTTAACCCAAGAATGCCCTGGCAGGACTTTTTCTATACAAACAGTTTCTATACAAATTGCACTCAAATTTGCAACACAAAATGCATATAAAATACATAAAAGTAAGAAATATAGTAAAGTACCCCAAAATTTTATTGGTTAATAAAACCTTGAGAAAATCACATTATTTCTTCAAATAAAAGTCCATAAATAATACATATTGGCCCGTTTTTGGTGCATTCTAAAAGCTTACTAATTGTCTTTGGCTTGATAAATACATTTGTAACCCCCATAACATACATAAAACTGGTTCTCTTTTGTCTAATACATCTGATGCAAGCTGCATTAACATTTAAACATGGCTATGAAGTTGTTTTGGCTCCATTAAAGGATTAGTTCACTTTCAGAACAAAAATTACAAATAATGTTCTCACTCCTTTGTCATCCAAGATGTTCATGTCTTACTTTCTTCAGTCGTAAAGAAGTTTTTTGAGGAAAACATTTCAGGATTCCTCTCCATGTAACTTCTATGGTGCCCCCGAGTTTGAACTTCCAAAATGCAGTTTAAATGCAGCCTCAAAGGGCTCTAAACTATCTAGCGATACGATCGGTTATTTTGGAAACAAATTGACAATTTATATACTTTTTAACCTCAAATGCTCATCTTGTCTCGTCACTGCGATGCGCATGCGAAGTCTGTATGATCCCGGTCAATACAGTTAGGGTATGTTGAAAAATTCCCATCTCATTTTTGTCTACAACTTCAAAATCGCCCTACAGCACTGTTTTACCTTTTTTTTCGTTTGATCTTCTTTGTATGTTCACTTTGTAAACACTCGGTTGGTACTTCTGCAGCGATGTAGGATGATTTTGAAGTTGGGGAAGAAAACGAGATGGGAGTTTTTCGACATTCCCTAACTATATTGACCCGGATCACAGACTACACATGTGCATCACAGAGAAGAGACAAGCATTTGAGGTTAAAAAGTATTAAATTGTCAATTTGTTTCCAAAATAACCGATCGTTTCGCTAGATAAGACCCTTCTTCTTCGGCTGGGATCATTTAGAGCCCCTTGAAGCTGCATTTAAACTGCATTTTGGAAGTTTAAACTTAGGGGCACAACAGAAATCCACTATATGGAGAGAAATCCTGAAATGTTTTCCTCAGAAAACATACTTTCTTTAAAACTGAAGTAAGAAAGACATGAACATCTTGGATGACAAAAGGGGTGTGTACATTATCTGTAAATTTTTGTTCTGAACTAATCCTTTAACACTATTTTTCTTTAGTTCTACACTATTCACAGTTTCAGGTGGCGCAGTTGAGCGGTCAGCTCAGCTTCTCGTGCCATCTGGTCAAAGGTACGACGGGACGTCTGCTCCCTCACCCTCTCCCGCAAGTAGCAGGAGGCGTGAGCCACTTTCCGGCTCCTCTCCTGGGCCTCGGCCCTCTCTTTCTGCAGCTTCTCCCTGCGCTGCTCCTTTTGCGTCACTGCATTGCGTCTCTCCTCCCACCGCGCTTTCTCCTCCTCCAGGACTCGGTCTCGTAGTCTGCGATGGCTGAGCTTCTTCTCCTCATTTACTCGACAGACACGTTGAGCTCTTCGACACCTCTCCTCCTGCGCCTGCAACGCTGCGTGTTCCGTCCTCCGCTGGCAGCGCTGCGCCAACATTTGCTTCTGCTCCAAGCGTTCCCTGTTTTCCCTCCTCGCCCGCTGCTGCGCCATCCGCATCTGCTCCTCCTCCTTCGCGGCACGTGATTGCATTTCCTGCACCCGTGCCTTTAGAATCAAAACATGGTTCTCTTTGGAGCGTTGCATCTTCTCTTCAAGCCCTTTTAGCTTTATCTCCTTCACTGTACGCTCCTGCTCCTCAGCTTCCTTTTTTAGAAGGAGGTGCTTGAGTAGCTCCCTCTGGTTCTCTTGCTTGAGCCTCCTCCTCTCTCTTTTCTCCTGCGTTCGCTTGCTCCTCACTGCGTGTTGTTCTTTTTCCTGCGCTGCTTGCAGCTCCTTCTTTCGCTGCACCTCCTCAACACGCTCCTTCTCCTGCAGGAGCCTCTCCTGGGAGCGTTTACGCTCTTTAGCGTCCCTGTTCGCCACGTCCAGCTTGAACCTGCGTCGAGCTTGCTGCTCCTCTGCGAGCCTCCTCCATTGCTCCTCCTGCCGAAGCGTCTCCCGCTTGTGCTGCTTCGCTAGCCTCACCTCCTCTTCTTCTCGCAGCCTCCTCCGCTCCTCCAAGTCCTCCTGCCAGCGGTGAATATGTCGCAGAAGTTCTTTTCGTTGCTTTTTCTCCATGTGAGCTTGTCGCGCCTCCTCACGCCTTTGCTCCTCCTCGCGATGTTGCTCCTCAAACATGCTCTGTCGTAAACGAAACTGCTCCTCTTCATGCTTAGCCAGCATTAACGCAGCAATCTTGCGATCTTTTTCTGGGATTGCGATGCTTAGTTTGCGACTGATCTCCTGCGAGATGCTTTTCAGCCGGCGCTCCGTCGCAGGAGAACGTCTGAGGTCGGCCAGACTGAAACTGCAGGGAAACTTCTTACTCGGGAACCCATCTGAGATTGAAATTGTAGATTTTGAATGAACACGGTGATCATCTGTGTGTGTCTCACTTGGGTATTTGGCTCTGGAATCAGTGCTTTGACTCTCAGCTGTTTGCTCCAGGACTGTTTCCAAAGTTGTAAACGGTTTTACAGATGACTTTCTGTTCCAGCCCTCTTGTATGATCCGCTCTCTCTCCTCTCGACACAAGCGCAGTCGTTCTCTTCTTCCTTTCTCGTACCCCTCATACAACTCAGTCACCTCCTCCAGAGAGGAGTCCTGGTTTTCCTCAATAAACTCAGTGAGGGATCTAAACAACAAATCAACAGGTTTCACTCCCAGTCTTGCACAGGATTCAAGTGAACGTGGACTTGTCAGAACATATCTGCTGTCTTCAGCTTCTGGAGAGTTAAAATTATTTAAATCCAAATGCAGGAGAGGTGAAATTGATTTAAAATGCTCCATTTATAACCGTGTTCACACTAACTTTGTGCATTTGTATCGATAACACAGTTGGTTAACTAACCAATTCCTGTTATAAAACAGTTTACAACGAAATAAAACGCCTCTTCATACAAATTTTAAATCAGTAATGTTTATAATACTTATTCGCGCCTTAATCTGCTCTTCAAAACCTCGAACGCTTCTCTGGTCACCATAGCAGCGCTGCAACGTCACAGGAACGGCTTTAAAAGTCTTCTAAGCTCATAGATATTCAAAATGGAAGTAGCGCCATCTTGCGATCAGGCGGCGACATTCTTGCACGACACTTTCAAGCACTTGCAAGCAAAACACTTTAACCCTTGTGCGTTCAAAAAAGTTACATATAGGTGCAAAATGGACAAAAATGCACATTTATTTATAAAAATATGATTTATTAATATTTTTTTTCCACTTTCACTGTTGTCAGTTTTTAACCAGCATCTGTTCTATCCATAGTCACCTAACATTCAATAATTTTCAGAATTGTAACACTTTAAATGCTGGTTTGTTTACATAATGCCACAGGTGTTCTTTATGAAAAAATATACTAAATGCTAAGCAGAATGTTTTTCTTATTAGGTTCTTGGGTGTGTCAGTGAATAACAACAACATTAATCATTTATATTTTTTATGTAGTGTCAGAATTGTTAAAACAAACTAACACTTAGGTCCATAATGGACAAAAACGTGTTAATGTCAAAAAAAACTCATAGAAATGTTATATATTAATATTTTTTTCCAGTTTCACTAACTGTTTTTTTTTTTTATCAGCATCTTTTTTATTCATAATTACCAAACATTTATTCATTTTCAGAATTTTAGCGCTTTAAAAGCTAGTTTCTTTCATCCTCAGCTTCTAATGCACCTGTGTGCTCACTGTCAGTGGGCAACACTAGCTCCAGAGCTTCCTCTTTTTGATTGCCAGTACAATATAATTTCTTTCAAACTAATTACACACATTAAATTTTCAGTAAACACATGCAAAAACCACACTCCTTACCAACATACCCACACAATTATAGCTGCATTATTTTTCCAATTGACTATATATAATAGACTGTAATATGCATAAGCAGAAAACACAAATAAAGCAAGTATTTCTTTTATATGCCAAATTTGAAAAAATGGCACAATCTAGTAAAAAATGGTAAAAATGTAAAATGAAGCCTTGCCAATAGAATGAATGCCTATTAGCAAATATTGCATCATTTTATAGTCAAAGGCCCTGGGTTTAAAAATTGCAGTTTTAATGGGATTCAATGTGGACATTTTTGTCCTTAAGGTCCTGAGTGTGAGTATTTTTTGTACGGAGGGTAAATTGATTTTTTCAAGGAACTGAGGGTGAAATATTAAACTTCCAATAAAAATACACACCTGAGCCAAAATCTATGCAGTTGGCATTAACACAGGTACACTTATAACAAAAAACAAAACTGAAATGGACAAAAATGTCCATGATGTCGCACAAGGGTTAAAATACGTTTGTTTGGCTGATTGGAAATCTATTTAGTGTTAAAATTGAAGACAAAAAAATATAAAAGTATTGTGAAGCGTTAGTGAAACGTAATAAGCTAACACGTGGTTCATTTGCTAGGACGGACACACCTGTGTGAACTTGAGAAGAAATAACTTCAAATATAACTAATAAAACTAATACAAATCTTGAACTTGATTAAACGTTGTTGAATAAATGTGAGCTACTGAGTTTGTGTAGCTTGACATTTGCTTTTCATTTAAGGGGCATTGTACAGAATTGGCCCAAAGTCAGTCTTTAAAAAATGTCTTTTTCCAAAAAAAAAAAAAAAAAAGAATTATGTATGCAAATTGTATAATATCTAAGGTTCTAAGGTACACATTATTACTATGAGCTTATATATATATATATATATTAGGGCTGTCAAATGATTAATCGTGATTAATCGCATCCAAAATAAAAGTTTCTGTTTATATACTATATGTGTGTTTACTTTGTATATTAATTATGTACATATAAATACACACACATACATGTATATATTAAAACAAAATATGTATATGTATATATATTTATACCTGCATACAATTTAGATTATAAATAAATATAAATATTTTAGATATAAACGTAAAATATTTTTCCTTAATATATACATGTATGTGTGTGTTATTATATATACATAATAAATATACACAGTACACAGACATATAGTATGTAAACATAAACTTTTATTTTGGATGTGATTAATCGCGATTAATCGCTTGACAGCCCTAATATATATATATATATATATATATATATATATATATATATTTCTTTTCTTTTTTTTTTGCTGTTTTATTAAAAAAAATCCAGAGGTAAATTAAATTACACAATTACATTTTCAGATGTAATTTATTGATTTGTTGTCTTTTGAATACAATATTCTTTGTATAAGGCAAACAGTTGAACATACTGATTTCAAAGTTAACGATTCATTAGTTTGAATATACAATGAACCAAAAACTATCATAACATCATAATTCAGTATACTTTATTTTTGACAAAACATCTAATGTTTTAGTAGTGAGAGCAATGCTTTGTTAGCAAACACATCACATTACAGAATTTTACTAAAATACAAAAATATAGCATAACTGCACTACAATTTTAATAAATATGGGGATTACGTGTTCCCTTTTGTCACCACCCAAATAATGCTTTTTTTTTTTTTTTTTTGGTCATTACTGTTTCGGTAGTGACAATTTCATGGGATAAAAAACCAAAGATGTCACTATTGAAACTTCGCCACGTTTCGGACGTGACTGTTTTGGCAGTGACCATTTTAGATACTTTTGAAGCTTGCTCAAAGATGCAAATCAGCACATGGTTAGCTAGCACAGTTTTGAACAGCAGTATACATAAAAAAAACTAAATGGTATGAAATAACTCACAAATTTAATTGCAGAAAAAACTATACACAGATTTTTCTGAGTTTGAACATATTTACCTCAAAATGATGGAATCTATGTACTGACCGTGTAGCTACGAGAGAGGGGGACACATTAATATTTCCTGATCATAAATGTAGGGGTGTTAAAATTTGACTCTGGACAAAAACAAACACCGTTTCGGTAGTGACAAAAATGCAGAACACTTTTTTTTTTTTTTTTAACAAAGTTTAATAATTTACAAAAAGATACTTTTAAAAACAACAAAAGAAAATTATTTTAATATTTTTGTAAACTGAAATTTAGGGGTTAGGGTTCGGGAAAGCCACCTCCCAATTTAAAGTACCCAATAAATTATGATTTTATATATATTTAACTTATTTATTTAATTTAATGATATTTTAAGGTGAGACACAGCAGGTGAATAGGGTAAAAAAAAAAAAAAAAAAAAAAAAAAAGTTATTACCTTACTTACCCAGTTGATTGATTGGGGGGGGATGTTGTATATAATCAAGCAAATTATAAAAGAACAAATCCCTCTGTAAAAACCTTTAGGATATAGACAGTGTGTGGAAGTGCTACTGAAGTGGAGATTTATGGCTCAGTATAGGAGGAAAAACTCATTTTGAGAAAAAGGCCTTTAAAAAAACATACTGTAATTCAAATCTATTGACACAAATAGATAAAGTGCTATAAAAGAAACACTTAACACTGTCTTTTGGATGAAAGCCTAAAATCTCAATATCTCAATTTCAGAGGTGCATGAAAAAAATGCTTTTGCCTGCAGTGTCTCCTCTTAAATATTATCATGGATTTCAATAGATTATAGAATGGATCTTCGTAAACATCTAAGATTTGAATACTGAAATACTTTTTAAATGTTTTTCAGTTGTGGGACAGTAGTTTGCACCAATCCTGTAGAATGGCCCTTGCCATTAAACCGTTTTATCGTTTTATTTTAAAACACATCTTTTTATAATATTGTGTATGCAAAAACAACAGACTCAGGTTATAAAATATGAATCACTATTAACTAACAGAATCTTAATTATTTTGTGTCACTCCCTTGTTTCACGGCAATGACGCTAGTTTAACTTTTAGCAACAATGAGGGTAGGAAGTATGGTATTTTTCTAATGAAAATCACCAACAATTGGTGGATGTAACATTTAAAAGTTGCATCCAAACCATTCTTGGGCTTGCCACATGAATGAGGGCACTAATCAAGTAAACTTCCCGTAATTACAAACCATTTTTACTGGAACCCTCCATTACCAGAGACTGTTGACAGAAGAGCACTCGAGTCTCTGGTGAAGCTCACGTACTCAACAGACATCATCATCCAGTTACAAACAGAAATGTGTTTATTTCCATTCCCTTCCATTCAGTTCACCCACCCACCCACCACACATTTCAATTTTGCCTATTTTCTGAAAACACCTCATTCAAAAGGCACCAAAGCAAGATGTTTGTGCATTTACATGGTGTTAGATTGGGTTGTCATACATGCTGCATTAATAACATTTCATAAAAAAAGCAGTTATAAAATAAACGTATAAATAATATGGTCAAATGTAACACTTTCAGGACTTCATATAAAATAAAAAAAAACTTCATCCGTAAGGCCAATATTTAAAAAAAAAAAAAAAAAAAGTTCACATAAAATACAGTTGAAGTCAAGTTTATATACACCTTACAGAATCTGCAAAATGTTAATTATTTGACTAAAATATAGGAGGGATCATACAAAATGCATGTTGTTTAATTTCGTACTGACCTGAATAAGAGATTTCACATAAAAGATGTTTACATATAGTCCACAAGAGAAAATAATTGTTACATTTATAAAAATGACCCCATTCAAGTTTACATACACTCATTTCTTAACACTGTTGTTACCTGAATGATCCACAACGGTTTTTTGTTTAGCATTTTTGTGTATTTGAACCCTTTCCAACAATGACTGTATGATGTGTACATTTTATTTTGCCTAAATATCAGATTTTTTTCATTTAGTACCGTTCAAATTTCTCTGATCTTAAAATTTCAAAAGTTTTCACCCCCCAGCTATTAATGTATTGTTTTTCCTTCTAGAGCATCAGTGAGCATTTGAACCTTCGGTAATAGTTGCATATGAGTCCCTCAATTGTCCTCAAAAATATGGATTTCAGAAATCATACAGTCATTGTTGGAAAGGGTTCATATAAACAAAAAATAACTGTGCATCATTGAGGTAACAACACAGTATTAAGAATCAAGTGTATGTATTTTATAAACTCAGCTGTAGACTATATGTAAACATTTTATGTGAAATATCTTATTCAGGTAAGTACTAAAAAAAATAACATGGCTTTTGTATGATCCCTCTTATTTCAGTAAAATTAACGTGCAGATTCTGCAAGGTGTATGTAAACTTTTGACATCAACTGTACACGCAGCTGACAAAATAAACAGCAGACATCTGATCAGATCTTAAGATTCACAATGCCACTATGAACTCAAATTGGGGCACTTTAATGGTGTGATACAGTACAATTTATCTAGAACCACTGCAAAAAAAAATTATTCAGTATTTTGCCTTGTTTTCAGTACAAATATCTAAATATTTTTAATGAGGAAACATTAACTTAAAATGACATTTAATGCTTAAAACAAGTAAGTGTGTCAATTATAAAAGAAAAATAAACCTAATTCAAAGGGAAAACACATTATTTAACCAACTGATAGATATTTTTCCTTGTTTTAAGCATAAACTCACTTTTGATAGATTTTTCAGAAAACTAGACTTCATTTCGTATTGAAGTCATTTTGTAGACATTTGTACTGTAAAAAAGACATTTTTTTGCAGTGAACTACTGCCCTAATAGCTGCATTTCACTATTAAAACTGTTAATACCTACAAAAACAGTAAAAAGAACTAAAACAATAAAGGGTTAACCTGAACTATACATTATTGCTAAATACTAAATTGACACAATTTACAAAAAGTATATATATATAAAAAAATAAAATAAAAATGCAGACAGATTTGGCTCGTTTTTTTTTTTTGCCTGATGATGATGATGATGATGATGATGATGATAAGGATGATGCTCAGAACATCAAGCTGATAAAGATGAAGTCCCTCTTTGAATCCCTGTGTGAATACTGTCCATTCCTGTCCACATCTTCAAGAGGGACAAACAGGCAAACGGATACATGTGCAGTATGAAAATATTCTCTCTGGCTGTGTGTATATCTTGGGTTAAAGTTCCTCTTCTTCATCACAGTGAGAACTAGGCCACGGTTCTAGATCATGGCCCGGAAACCGAAGGACAACGCGGCTCCCACAGCCAAGCCGAGAGAGAGGAAAAAGGCCATGATGGCCCCTGCGGTTTCCGCTTCATGTTGGGACACTTTCCTGTGGGACAAACACAAAACATCAGGGGACATGAACCGACATCAGGTCAATTTTTCACATACATGTTGCTGATATTCTGTACTGTACATACTTTGGTCCGAAGCACATGCAGAGACTGGCCAGGTATCCGTTGCTGAAGGAGAAGAGGATCATGAAAATGATGTACCAGGCATCATGACCAAACACCACAGTCAAGTTGTATCTGGGCTGAACGTTGCAGAGCATAAAGAGAGGAACGAACACCAAGCGTGCGATGACCAGAACAGGCAGCCAGATGCTGTCTTTACCGGGCTGAACAGAAAGAGAGCAGATGTCAGACTTCAATTTACCATAAATTCACCATCCTCTACAAAACAAATCAAACCTGAGAAATGTCTTACATTTAATTTGTCACAAAACACCATATAGTGTATGCAAATACTGTATTTGCAATAGATTAATATACCACA
Source organism: Cirrhinus molitorella (assembly GCA_033026305.1). Classification (NCBI taxonomy): domain Eukaryota; kingdom Metazoa; phylum Chordata; class Actinopteri; order Cypriniformes; family Cyprinidae; genus Cirrhinus; species Cirrhinus molitorella. Next base: position 5,720,818 of record CM065126.1, on the reverse strand, counting down.
TTGACCTGAATTTAAGGCAATGTTTCGTCTTATACTTTGACATGTCAATAATACACCCACAACTATAGGTGGCGCCAAATCTGCATAAAACGAGTGTGCCCAGAAATATGTAATGTGATGTTTGTTGGTAATTTTAGAACAACGTGATTGAAAACAAAAGATAAAGAAAAGCTTACAGTGGCACGAGTCTTGACTGTCATGTTAGCCTGATGAAACCAAACTTCCCTGTAAGTGATTTTAAAACGCGAAGCAGTACCCAGGTGTTAAGACTACAATAAGATTTCACTTCTACTTTTAATGAATTTTTGGTAGGCTACTTTGAAATGGATAGCCTAATTGTTATATAATGCAGATAGGCTACCTGTCATTTTTATGCTATATTAAAAAGTGTTTATTTTTAAATGTGATTCTTGGTATATTTTACCAGTATCTACCATACTTTCAAAACAAAAATTAAAAATAGGAAATATATGCAATATAAAAAGAATTTTAAGAACGTTTTTCATAATAAACACAAGACTTGTTTTTCAATCTTGAAAAAGGGGGTCATCTTTTATTCAGGTCAATAAGGTAGTCATTTTAAATAACATGAAGTCCCAAATTTACCCAATTTGTCCTAATTTTGTTATTAAGAATTATTACAACTATAATTTTTGTTTTGTTTACTATTTTTATGAAAACTATTAAAATAGTTTTATTTAGAATAGTTTTTACTGCAGAAAGTTACAATTAAAATAGTTTTTACTGCAGAAAGTTTGTTAAAGTACTAAAATTCAAACTGAAATAAAAAAAAACTATTGCTAAAGAGAAAATATTTAAAATTGTAATTTAAAAAGATGAAAAACAAAATATATTAGTGTCCTAACTTGAGCCAGTTAGCAGAAAGCTCTTTGCTCTGTCAATTTCTAAATTTATCAATAATTTTGTCAATAGATAATGTGCATAACTGTATTTCTTTTGTATTTGAAAAACAATCAAATGTTAAGTAAAAATATAGTTTTATTTACCATTTAAGAAAACTATTAAAATGGGTTTCATTGCAGAAATAAAAAATATGAATATGAGATAAAAACGTAAAATAAACTAAGCTCTAGTTCAAGTACTAAAATTATTAAAATTCAAACTTAAAATAAATTATTGCTAAAAAGAAATATAAAAAAAGAAGGAAAACAATGTCAATTTCAAAATGTGTCAATTTTGTTAAAAGATGAGCATGGTTTTTTTCTTTCAAATTTGAAACAACCAGTTATCAAGTAAAACTATATTTTTATTTACCATTTTTATGATTCTTTATGCTTTCATTGCAAAACAAAAATTTAGATAAAACAAAAATCAACTAAGTGTAAAAAACTAAGTTCAAAGTAAACTGATGTTGTTTTTTTATTTAGTATTATAAAAAAAACTATTAAAAGACTTTTTAGTGGAGAAATAAAAAAAGAAATATTTATTTTAACACTGAAAACACAAAATTACACAACTTAAATTGAATTAGACATTTAATTAAAAGCCAATTCAAAGTGAATTAATTACTAAACACCAAAAAATGTTTAATGTAACTTTATTATTAATATATAGTTAATATATAATAATTGATATGATTTACTTTCTCAAATTTTACTTTTTCAGTTTTTTTTTTTTTTTTTACTTTTTAAAATGCAAAATATTATTGATTTATTTCATAATATACATTATATTTGGTAACACAAAGGTTTAATTTAATTTAACGAACTTAGCACAAACATTTTCAACACATACAAAAGTTCTTAGTACATTAACAGTAACAAAAATTGAGACCTTATTAAAGCATTAACAAATATAAGGTAAATGTTACATAAACTTTATTTCAGCTAGTTAAATACACTACCAAGATCCATCAGGACCTCACTGACCGTTATCAAACCCATTCTGGTTAACCACTGCAATCTAATTCCTCAACCAGTCAATCAGTGCATGAGAAAGACTGAAGAACAGGCCTTCATCACATTCAGTACATTCTGAGGTCATGTGAAAGTGGTTTAGCTCCTAAAATACTCCAAACCCACGACAAAACCCAATCTAAGTCTGGCTAATTTACAGCTATTGCCTGGACGTGACATCTTAAATTAATTTACTATCTCCATATAACTCAGTACATGCTGATCTACAGCAGTCACACTATCTCTGATAATGCTCAAGAGAAACAAGCAATAGATTGAGAGCGGTAATAGCGTGCATGAGCAGCACATGAGTGTGAGACAGCTGACTGCACACGAGACACACACTTTCCAGTGCTCGTGTTATTAAAGGGTCTCGAAATGCCAGGAATAATAAGAGGGATATTCAGAGTGAGCTGATCCACTGCTCCACTGAGGTTTTCCCTTAATAACATACTCAGTTTTTCCCTGTTAGTGAGTTTGACATTTCTTAGAGGCAGTTACATAACAGGCTGAATAACATGTAAAAGGTTTTCTATGTTGACTTACATTTTAAAGCAGTGAGTGAAAATGAGCTGTCACATGTTCAAAACAGATCAACTAGGGCAATGTCTACAGTACCATATTAAACTGTAAAAACACACAAGGGACTTAAACTTGAGCCCTGATATCTACTATGTATTGTACTTGTATTATGATAAATAAATACAAATCTTGATATCTATTGTATTTGTATTATGATGAATAAAGCCCTGATATCTACTACTTGTATTATGATAATCTTTGCATTATGATAAATAAAATCCTTGATATCTAAAATAAATAAATAAATAAATAAATAAAATCCTTCAAATAAAAGAAAATATCTACTGTAAATAAATCCTTGATATATCTGCTAATGTGTATTATTATAAATAAAATCCTTGATTTCTACTATAAATAAACAAAGTCCTTTATCTGTATTATGATGAATAAATTCCTTGATATCTAAAATAAATAAATAATCCTTGATGTCTACTTTATTTGTAATATGATAAATAAAATCCTTGATATCTAAAATAAATAAATAATACAAATAAAGTAGACATTAAGGATTTTATTTATTTATGATAAATAAAATCCTCTTATCTAAAATAAATAAAATCCTTGATGTCTACTTTATTTGTAATACGATAAATAAAATCCTTGATATCTAAAATAAATAAAATCACTGAGGTCTACTTTTTTTGTGATAAAATTCTTGATGTCTACTTTATGCTAAATAAAATTCTTGATATCTACTTTAAATAAATAAAATTCTTGAAAAAAATCCTAATATCTACTACAAATATATCCTTGATATATCTACTGATGTGTATAATTATAAATAAAATCCTTGATTTCTACTATAAATAAATAAAATTCTTGATATCAACTATAAATAAAAAAATAAAATCCTTCAAAAAAAAATATCTACTGTAAATAAATCCTTGATATATCTGCTAATGTGCATTATTATAAATAAAATCCTTGATTTCTACTATAAATAAATAAAATCCTTGATAACTACTATAAATAAAATCCTTGGTATCTACTTTATCTGTATTATGATGAATAAATTCCTTGATATCTAAAATAAATAAATAAATAAATAAATAAATAAATAAATAAATAAATAAATCCTTGATGCCTACTTTATTTGTAATATGATAAATAAAATCTTTGATATCTAAAATAAATAAAATCACTGAGGTCTACTTTTTTGTGATAAATAAAATTTTTGATGTCTACTTTATGCTAAATAAAATTCTTGATATCTACTTTAAATAAATAAAATTCTTGAAAAAAATCCTAATATCTACTACAAATATATCCTTGATATATCTACTGATGTGTATAATTATAAATAAAATCCTTGATTTCTACTGTAAATAAATAAAATTCTTGATATCAACTATAAATAAATAAATTCCATTATATCTACTATATTTTTTATTAATAAATAAAAACCTTGATATCTACTATAAATAAGTCCTTGATATCTACTATATTTGTATTATGATAGATAAATAAACTGCATCCTTGTATATTTCCTATATTTGTATTATGATAAAATAAATGCTTGTATATTTCCTATATTAGTTTAATAAATAAAATTATACTATATTTGTATAATAAATATGTTTTTGATTTCTACTTGGTTATCAATCAGTTATGTTTGTATTCAAACATTAGTCATTAAAATAGTTTTGCACAAGGAACAGACTAAAACTGCATGAATGAAGATAAAGAACAGCAACAGAGGACGTGATTTTGAATGAATAACGTATTTCAGTCTGTTCCACACACAAAGCCATCATGTGACTTCAGAAGACTACTTTTGGACCACTTTTAAATGTTCCTTTTTGTCTTTTCTTGAAACCTGACAGCCTGTGGTCCCTGTATGGAAACAGCAACTTGTTCCACATAATAAATGAAGTAATGAGTTCAGAACAACAGAGTTTTCTTTTTCTTTTCTTTCTTTTTTTGGCTTTACTACTCTTTTAAGTAGGATTTTCCAAAAAAAAAACTTTCCAACAGTGTTTCCCCTGCCCTGCTTTTTGTAGTTCAGGTCTATTCAGGAAAAACACATCTTAACAAGAATTCCATGAAAACCCAGGAGGGGACAGTCAAATACAGAAAGCAGATGCTCTGTTTGGTTCAAGCTCTAATAAAGCATTCACAGCACATGTGTTGAGAGACCATGCCTGAGCCTGATTAGCACACATACGTACCCACATACACACAGCAGTCAGGCTCCTGCCGACCCAGTCCATCACGTTGAACAGGAGAAAGCAGGACACTGGGATGAAATAATTATCTGTGAAATGCAACAGAGCAGTTAAGAATCATCTACTCTCATTGGCAGAGAATAAGTAGGAACAGCAATACAGTGACATGCAAACACACTCACTCCAACCATTCCCCTCATCAGCAACAGTGGTCTTGACTTCAACGGTGACTGCTGGGAAGATGCCAATGGTGATTGTAAAAACAAAGCATACGGAAAGAGCCATCACCCAGATCTACGACAGAAGACCAGAGATTACAAGTGTTATTATCAGGGTTCCCACACCTTCAAATTCAAGGACCTTTCAAGGACTTTCCAGGTCCAATACCCTTGAATTCAAGGACTTAATGTGGGGACACATTTCAAGTGAGAGCAAGGTTACGTCATGTTACCTTGTAAGATACACTATATTGCCAAAAGTATTGGGACACCCCCTTCTAATGAACAGGTTTGAATACTTCAGTAATTTCCATGAGTACTAATCTTAATGTTTAAGCATATAATGATATTCTAGTAAAAATTTTACAGCAAAAGTTTGGACAGGACCCTTTTTTATTCTATCATGACAATGCATCCGTGTATAAGGCAAGGTTCATAGAAAAATGTTTGATTCAGTCAGTGTGGAAGAACTTGATTGGTCTGCATTAAGCCAAGTCAAAATCCCAGCTGAACACCTCTGGTGTGACTTTAAATGCAGATCTTGTGCCAAAAACTCATCACTACTTGTACATACACTATATGGCCACAAGCATTGGGGCACCACCTTCTTTAGAACAGAAAAGGGCACTTCCAAAACTGTAGCAACAAAGATGAAAGCATAATTCATGCATTTAAAAATTGTATTTCCATCTCTGTTGCTTCAGTTTTGGAAGGGTCTAAAATGACTGTACCCATATGCACAAGTCACTGGTGTTTGGTGATGAGTTTTGGGCTCAAGGTCTGCATTTAAAGTCACACCAGAGGTGTTCAGCTGGGATTAGGACTTGGCTTTATGCTGAGCAGTCAAGTTCTTCCACACTGACTGAATCAAACATTTCTCTATGAACCTTGCCTTACACACAGAGGCGCTGTCATGTTAGAATAAAAAAGGGTCCTGTCCAAACTTTTGCTATAAAATTATAAGGACACAATTCCCTAGAATATCATTATATGCTTAAACATTAAGATTAGTACCCATAGAAATTACTAAAGTTCTTTAGAAGGGGGTGTCCCAATACTTTTGGCAATATAGTGTACATTGCTACAGTTTTCAAGCGTCAAACACAGCTATACAAAAAACTTTCAAGGATTTCAAGGACCCGTGGGAACCCTGTATTATAAACAGACTTCCTTCTTTATAATGCATTGCTAGCTTCAGCTATGGCTTGGAGATTTTGGTGGTTATGTGGGCAGCTGGTTGGAGTTTATACCTGTTTGAAGATGCCAAACACTGAAACGGCAGGTCTGCTCTCTTCATCAGTCAGACTCAGAACAGGCCTCTTCTCTGCTTGATCTTCTGCAAGCCAAGAACATGATCAGTTTCTCTTTACAAGAAAACACAGATGTTGTGAGTCAGACACAAAGCCATACTTCTGTATGTGTCATTCAGCAACAAAAAAAGTTGTTAAAAATCAGAAAAACACAAAGATACTGCTCAGCTACTCTAAGACTGTTGTGGTTTTGTAGGAGAAATAAAATAAAATAAAATAAAATAAAATAAAATAAAATAATCGGAGGTACAAATAAATTACCCCAAAACCTGTTTCTGTTGTTGTCTAGATGATTGGAAACCTATGACCTGATTAATACTCTATGCCAGGGGTCACCACACTCAGTCCTGGAGGGCCGGTGTCCTACAGAGTTTAGCTCCAACCCTAACCAAACACACCTGAACCAGCTAATCAAGGTCTTAATAGGTGTACTTGAAACTTCCAGACAGGTGTGTTGAGGCAAGTTGAAGCTAAACTCTGCAGGACACCGGCCCTCCAGGACTGAGTGTGGTGACCCCTGCTCTATGCATAATCTTCACCATATTATAACTTCTACATGTTTTCTCTGTCATTTTGTGATATGAAATTAAATGAAAAGCAGTCATTCACAGTGTGAAACCTAACTGAAACCACTGGGAACATCATTTTTGTTTCAGTGGTCTCATATGTGTGACCCTGGACCACAAAATTAGTCACAAGGGTAGTTTTTTTTTTTAACTGATACATTTATACATAAGCTTTTCACTGATGTATGGTTTGTTAGGATAGGACAATATTTGGCTGATATACAACTATTTATACTGAGAAGAATCACCTTTAAAGTTGTCCAAATTAAGTTTTTAGCAATTCATATTACTAACCAAAAATTAAGTTTTAATAGATTTACATTAGGAAATTTACAAATGATCTTCATGGAACATGAGCTTTACTTTATATCCTAATGATTTTTGGCATAAAAGAAAAATCAATAATTTTGACCCATATAATGCATTTTTGGCTATTGCTACAAATATACCTGTGCTACTTAAGACTGGTTTTGTGGTCAAGGGTCTCATTGATCAGCATTAGACAATCACTGATGACATTAGATGACAATTTTGATAAATACAAAAGACTGGTCATTACCTGGTTTCAGCAAATCCATCTTATTTTCCTCATCAGCACTGGATCGGGAACCATTGCTCTCAGAGTAATACTGGAAAAATTCCTGCAGAACAAATACTTTTAGTTTTGAACATGTAAACATAGAAACAATTCTCAGCATTGATTAGTAGAAATGAAACACAGATGTGAGTTTACATTATACCATTTTGGGCAGAGCGAGGTAAGAAACGATGGCCAGGAGAATAACCACACAGGCGGTGATGAAGTAGCCAAAGGCACTGTCCTGTAACTCCGAGCCCGCTGGAAAAGACAAGAATCAGGTCAATACCTGGAACTAAACAATCATTTCTGCAAAACTATACACATATATACACAGTGCTGCTTGAAAGTTTGTGAACCCTTTAGAATTTTCTATATTTCTGAATAAATATGACCCAAAACATCAGATTTGTAATGTCCTGAAAGTAGACAAAGAGAACCCAATCAAACAAGTGAGAGAAGAATATTTTTATATTTATTTATTGAGGAAAAATTATTCAGTGTTACATATCTGTGTGTTGCAAAATTATGTGAATCTCTTGGATTAGCAGTTAATTTAAAGGTGAAATTAGAGTCCATCTGCGCAGATGTGTTTTCAGTCAGTGCAATGACTATCAAATGTCAGTATGTGACCCGTTTTATTCAAAGAACAGGGATCTATCCAAGTCTGATCATGTTTGTGGAAGTGAATCATGTCACGAACAAAGGAGATTACTGAGAACCTCGGGAAGAGAGTTGATGTTGCTCATCAGGGTAGAATCCACAGTCAGACAGATTCTGTACAAATGGAGGAAATTCAAACCACTCTTACCTTCCTGAGAAGTGGTTGACCAACAAAGCTCACTCCAAAGCAGAACGTGTAATAGCTTGCAGGGTTGCAAAAGTTTCCAAAATAACTTAAGCAACTAAGGGCCTTTCTCATATTGGCTAATGTTCATGTTCATGAGTCCACCATCAAGAGAACACTAAGCAACCAATGGTGCACATGGCAGAGTTGCAAGAAGAAAGCCACTGTTCTCCAAAAAGAAAATTGCTTGCTAAAAATCATGTGGACAAGCCAGAGGACTATTGGAGAATGGTTTAATGGATGGATTAAACCAAAATAGAACTTATTGGCTTAAATGAGAAGCATGGCTTGGGCCTGTTTTGCTGCATTTTGAGCAGGACAGCCTGCCATCATTGATGGTACAATGAATTCTGAATTATGCCAGCAATTCTAAAGGAAAGCATCAGGACACCCGTTTAAGAACAGATTCTCACGAGAACGTGGGTCATGCAGCAAGACAACAACCCTAAGCACACAAGTCATTCTACCAAAGAATGTTTAAAGAAGAACAAAGTTAATGTTTTGGAATGGTTGAGTCAAAGGACAGGTCTTAATCCAATTAAAATATGGTGGAAGAACTTAAGCAAGCCGTTTATAGGAGGAAACTAGCCAAAAATCACAGAGTTTAAGTGGTTTTGCACTAAAGAATGGGCTAAAACTCCTACATGTTATTGTTGCAGAACTGATCAGCATTTACAAGAAACTTAAGTTGCTGCAGCAAAAGGGGGTCACACTAGATACTGAAAGCAATACAGATATGTAACATTGAATCATTTTTCTCAAAGAATAAATTAAAAAGAAAATATTCTCGATCGGATTCTCTGTCTACTTTCAGGACTCATATGAAAGTCTGAGGAAATTTGTAATAGTTTTAGTTAACAATAACAAAGCTGATTTGAAATTCTCTAAATTCCAGTTCCTACGATTTAGAAAAGAACAGAGAGAGTGACAAAGAATGAATACATACAGGCGAGAGCACAGATCATGGAGAAGGCAGCAAACGTCCCTGCCAGGCCTTGTCCGCTCATGATGGGCGTAGTGTACGACGCTGGGAGCATTCCAGCCAAACCAAAAAGACTCCCTTGCAGAATTGCCCCAAACGCTGTAGAAACAGAAGAAAAACAATGGTTAAGATTAGCGCTAAATGCACACAGAAATGTGTAAAGGTTGTGATAACACAGAACATCATGAAACATTTCTGAGAGTTTGTCTCCTCTTTCAAGTAGGACCCTCCCCAGCTTGATTCTCAAAACATGCTATGTATTAATATCAGCATCAAAGGATGTGTGTAAACTCAAGCCATCTTTTACTCATTATGAACCCCAAACAGAAACTAAACTTTGTGACCTGACCCAGAGGAGAAAAAGACTAGAGAGAAAACTTCAACACTGAGGTCATTTGGCCTGGAACAGACTCACTCCAGATATTGACAATGATGGAAGAAAGGTGACACTCACAGTTGATGCAGATGATTTTGATCATAGTAAATGCAAAGAACGGCAGGGGCTCCATCTCCACCTTCACCAGCACAGCCGTGATGAGAAACACCACAAGAATGACCGACAAACTGCCTGAGATTCTCAACTTCTGAGGAATCCTGGAAAAAAAAACAATGTCTTACAAGAATTCCTGCTTAGTTACTCAATACATAAGCATTGTTTTTTCTTCTGAAGCATCAGCAAGCGTTTGATTGAACCTTATGTAATAGTTGCATATGAGTCCCTCAGTTGTCCTCAGTGTGAAAAGATGGATCACAAAACTATACAGTCATTGTTGGAAAGGGTTCAAATACACAAAAATGCTGAAAAACCAAAGAATTTGTGGGACCTGACCAGGATTTTTCAGAACAGCAGGCAGTTTAACTGTTCAGAACAAAGGGACCCATGCACAACTATCACACTATCCACATAGTTGTGGATCATTCAGGTAACAACACAGTATTAAGAATCAAGTGTATGAAGACTTTTGAACAGGGTCATTTTTATAAACTCAGCTATTATTTTCTCTTGTGGACTATATGTAAAAATCTTATGTTAAATATCTTATTCAGGTCAGTGCTATATAAAAACAACATGCATTTTATATGATCCCTCTTATTTTGAGAACATTATTAACATTGCATATACATTTGTGACCACTAACTCTATGTTTTTCAATCCCTCTCACATGATATACAGCGTTCATCTCACCTCTGGTGGATAAAGGAGTTGAGGCAGGTGAAAATCAGGAGCGGTACCATGGCACACAGTGTCATCACATTGTTAAACTTTGACTCTAGGACGTTACGATTGTCACCCACTGTCACCACCGTCCCATTGGCTGTCGCATTGTGTTCTCCGTTAGTCTGTGGGTCCTTCAGACGGCTGGTGAAGTACTGCAGAACAATGAGAAGACTGATGTTGAGCTGGACACTTTGGGTAACTTAGGTTACATTAACATCATGAGTCAAAACCAATCTGCAATTATAAAATGCAGATATTACAGGTGCATTATGTTTTGGGCCAATATGAAACAATCTGAACCAAACAGTCATTGTTGTAAAGCACACTCAATTCACAGGTTAATGCACTTACAAGACTTACAGTCATGGCCAAAAATATTGGCACCCTTGCAATTCTGTCAGGAAATGCAACCCTTCTCTCAGAAAATTGTTGCAGTGTTTATTTTTGTTTAGAACAAACAAAAAAAAAACAAAAGTCAAATCTGATACAATTCCACACAGAACCCAAAAAAAAAAAAAAAAAAAAAAGTACAAAATTACTGGCACCCTTAACTTAATATTTGGTAGCACCCCCTTTGGAAAAAATAACTGTCAATCACTTCCTGTAACCATGAATGAGTTTCTTAAACCTCTCTACTGGAATTTTGGACCACTCTTCTTTTGCAAACTACTCCAGGTCATTCAGATTTGAGGATGCCTTCTCCCAACTGCAGTTCTGAGATCTTTCCACAGGTACTCTATGGGATTCAGATCTGGACTCATTGCTGACCATTTCAGAACTCTCCAGCGCCTTGTTTGTAGCCATTTCTGAGTGCTTTTTGAAGTGTGTTTCGGGTCATTGTCCTTTTGGAAGACCCATGACCTCTGGTGGAGACGCAGCTATCTGACACTGGCCACTACGTTGCGCCCCAAAATTCTTTGGTAATCATTAGATTTCATGATAATTCACACAGTCAAGGCATCCAGTGCCAGAAGCAGCAAAGCAACCCCAAAACATCTCTGAACCTCCACCATGTTTGACTGTAGGAACCGTGTTCTTTCTTTGAAGGCCTCATTTTTTTTCTGTAAACAGTGCCATGATGTCCTTTACCCAAGGTTCCCACACCTTGGTTAACTTCAAATTCAAGGACCTTTCAAGGACTTTCCAGTTCCAATACCCTCAACTTCAAGGGCTTAATGTGTGGACACATTTCAAGTGAGAGCAATGTTACATCGTGTTACTATGTAATACATTGTTACAGTTCTCTTGTGTCAAACACAACTATGCAAAAAAGCATTTTTTTCCTATGTATTTTTGCCCATATGACAGAGATCTGATATTCTATTTGTCGTAAATGTGCGCAACTTATGTAAATCAAGCAAGCTAGTATGTATAGGCCATGAAGTGTTAACGAAATAACACATTAGCAGACAGTAGGGAATAACATTGATTATTTTCCAGAAAACATCTTTCACACAATAAATTCAAGCACTTTCAAGGACCTGTATCTGTGTGTTCATTTTCAAAAACTTTCCGGGCCTTGAAAAAAATTTTTCAGCTTCACAAACTTTCAAGGATTTCAAGGACCTGTGGGAACCCCGTTTACCAAAAAACTCTTTTGTCTTATGTGTACACAATATGTTCTCCCAGAAGGATTGTGGTTTTGTCACATAAGTTTTGGCAAACTCCAGTCTTGCTTTTTTACACCTTTGTGTCAGCAGTGGTGTCCTACTATAGCGTCCCTTTTCATTCAGATGGTGACGGATAGTGCGAGCTGACACTGTTGCACCCTGTGTCTGCAGATCAGCTTGAATTTGTTTGAAGGTTAATCTGGGTTCTTTATCCACCATTCGAACAATCCTTCATTGTAATTTTTCATTACTTTTGCTCTGTCGTCCACGTCCAGGGAGGTTAGCTCCAGTGCCATGGGCTGTAAACCTCTTGATGATATTGCACACAGTGGACACAGGAACATTAAGATCTCTGGAGATGGACTTGTAGCCTTGAGACTGTCCATGTTTTTCCACAATTTTTTCTCTCAAATCCACAGACAACTCTTTACACTTCTTTCTTTTCTCCATGCTCAGTGTGACACACAACACAAAGGTTGAGTCAACTTTTCTCCATTTGAACTGGTTGCAAGTGAGATTACTATATTGCCCACACATGTTATGTGCTACAGGTGTGTCTAAATACAAATTACAGTAGCATCACATGCTTGAACAGCAATTATTTCTTACAATTTTGACAAGGTGCCAATAATTTTGTCCCGTCCATTTTTGAGTTCTTTGTGAAAGTTTTGACTTTTATTTTTTTGTGTTGTTCCAGTACAATAAGCAGGTGAATACCAAAACTTTTGCAACTGGAACAATTTTCTGAGAGAAGTGTTGCATTTTCTGACAGAACTGCAAGGGTGTCGATATTTTTGGCCATGACTGTATAAACCCTTTGAGGACAATAGGTACTCCAAATCTAAGAGTTCACAAAGTTATGAATTTATCTAATAATGTGCAATTAAAGTTTGCCATTAGGTTTCAACAAGAGATGATTGTTACCATGGTGGCAGTCATGAAGAAATTCCATGGTAGTAGAGTTCCCAGGCCCAGTATGAAAAATATGATCCATACAGCATTATACCTGGAAGACATGTCATGTTATGTCACATGCAGTTTTATTACTGAGTATTTGGCATCATGTGAGAAAGGCACACACTTACCTGTCTCTTGGAGCGTTGCCGGCTGTCATTGTGTCTATCTGATGGATCTGTCACTGATTCGTTTCAGAATCTGGCATCAAATCTGAAATCACAATCACATGGAAACAACCTTCATTCAGTGATACTGAACCACTGAACTTTCTGAGGTCACTGTAGATCTCAACAGGTCTGTAGGCCTTGGTATTTACTGTGTAAACATCCCTTATTATTGCATTTCATTCCAAAATATGACTTTGTTAATGGATATTCTGGCAGGACCAACACAAACAGTGTAATATCTAAACTAATGTTTATATTTTTATTTCAGTGGGATTTTTACATGTGCTTGCAATTAGCCTAGATCTCTAAAACAATATTTTGATTATATCTCATATTCTGTTCTATTAAGACTTGGGGGGAGAGTTCAAAAAAAACAAAAGACAAAGTTAATTTCCTGAGCTTAAGCGACAGCTTGACTGAATTTCAGAAAAATCTCCAGCCCTTAAAAGGAATAAATCACTAAATCCTCTGCACTTTTCAAGATTCAAGAAAGGGCGAAGTATTGATTAATCCAGCAATGCTTTGAGAATATAAACAAACAGAAGGAGAAACGAACAGCCTCAGTGTTTCTACTTGCTGGATTTTCCATTAACATGATACCTGTGTGTTCAACTTTTCAAAGTATTTGTATGGCACTTCTAACAATTGAAGTCTTGGAAAAGCATTCTGTTCGTTTAAACAGTTTGCAAACCAAAATGATAATGAGAGACTGTGATGTTGGTTTCTATCTCCGTAATGAAGCTTTCTGTATGTACTAATCTGCTTGAATTATGCGGTTTATGGCGCATAAACAAATATGGATGCCTTACTGACAACAACAAGCTTGAAGACATACTTGAAACTGATCCATTATCCTCCAAAAAAAAGAAAAAAACCTTTCAGCAGTCCCATAAATACATTTTATGAACTTTCTGTACACCCAGAGCAGCTGTCACGATACACAAAACAGACCTCTCAGTGAAGAGATTTATTGGCTAACAGAAGGTCATAACATGGCATGCCATATTATCAATCATTTTTTTATGCCGCTTTATTGCATGTTAAAACATTCTTCATTGAGAGAAGATTAATTTGAAAGATGCATTGCATATTGCGCTGTAACATTGCTTTTAAACAATGACGATTAATGAAAAATAGGTCTTCACAGCTCCTGGAACACTTGTGTACAATAATCAGTATTTTTCAAAGAAACTACGTAATGTGCTTTCTATTTCCCTGCTATTCTCTTCTGGAAATGTAAATAATTTAAAAAGATTGTGAATCTAATTAGACAATCTGCACAGTAATTTCAGTAATCAAGTTATGGTGAACAGATTGAAATACTAGGGAATCAGTATTTTCTAAAAGAAACTAAAACATGTTTTTTTCCCTGCTATTCTCTTCCGGAAATGCACAGAATAACAGAACACTACATTTTCGAAAATCTGGACCACAGGACCTTCAAACTGACCTGCTGACACGACTGATTTGATTTGAGCAAACTGTGTTACAACCTGAAATCTGAGTCACGTTGAAAGAACCCAACTGGAGTCTGAGTGACCCAACTCTTGTGATCACATGTCCAAATTACTATCTAAAATACAAAACATGCTCATCTCTTACAAATACATGTACTTTATGCTTAAAAAAAAGAAAAAAAAACTACAACAAATCATAACACCACTTAAACCATGTCAACATGCCCTCTGTAAAGCAACATGCATTCAGCTGCAGAAACTCAATATTTTACTTCAAAGGGAGTTAAAAGGGAGTTCATTAATTTAGTGGAAGCGATGCATGCTGTGGTTAGCTGATAACGACTAAAAGCTAATGAAGCATTTCCACCTTGACCGGACTTTTCTGCCCTAGGGCTGGCAGGCATGAGATTTTCTGTGGAACTCCTGGAATGGATTGATACGTCAACAAAACCACACTAGTCTCAGAACTACACCTACATAAAACTGGTTTATAACAGCTGATTTCATAACCAAATGTATGCACAACATTTCATTAAGTGCACTAAACACACACACACAAAATGCTATTAAATGCAATTTGCATACATCTATTAAAATGTTTGCATATAATAATTATAATATTCCAAAGTTTGGGATTTTTTTGAAAGAAGTCTCACAAACACTGCATTTATTAGCATAAAAATCTAATAAAAACAGCAGTATTCTGAAATATTAATGCAATTTAAAATAATTGGTTTCTATTGCATTATATCTTTAAACATCAGTTATTCCTATTAGGGCTATGCAATATATCGCCATTATCGAATATCGCAATATGCATATCGCTATATTTGGGGCCACAAACAAAAAGACAAAGAGAAAATCTCTCACTGCTCTTGCCTAAATAACTTTTATAGCTTAAATAAGAATCAGTGCATACTGAAGACTGAGAAGTTTATTTTTCCTTTTTGTTATTCACTTTCTAAACTGATGTTAAAATGATTACACTAATGTTAAAATTACATTTTTATGTAATACTAGAGTAAAACACTACAGTTCACTTTCAGAAGTTGTTGTAGGGGTGCTATTCTCACAAAAAGTGAGTTTGTTGTAGTTTTACAGAAGCTCTTAATACATACATTCATTTAAATAACCATATCTCACAAGTTATAGAAGTTCACAGAACTGACAGCTAACAGCTAAGCATTATTTAATGAGTTGTCGCATATCACATTTTTCTTCAATATCGCACCCTAATTTCTATGACATAATTTCCAGCATCATTACTCAAGTGTAATAAATACCTTCAGAAATCATTCTAATGTGCTGATTTGTTTTTAAATAATAAAAAAATATGATTTTATTTTGCCCCCATTAAAAAAAAATAAAATAGAACAGCTACAAAGTAGATGTTTTACTAAAAATGCTTAGTGCAAATTTAAGCAGTTAAATTACGCAATGGTAACAGTAAGTGAACGTATTATTGGCTGTTCGGCGTGTTCTTTTGGGAAAGTATGCTTGAATTTGAAATTTTCACTATATTTTCAAATTTGACTTCATCGTCAAAATTATAGTGATATTATGGCTAATATTCGATATATCACCCAGCCCTATTGTACAGCATATACTTTATAAATATTTGAAATATTTTTAAATATATTTTTGAATAGCTAGTCATATTTAAAACATTTTTAAAAATTGTATAATTATGTTCATTCTATTTATACTCTCAAGCTTAAAAGTCATCCGTCTTTATTTATTAAAAGCTTTATATGCTAGCAAACAACTAGTTCCATTACATTTTTCCAAACCCTTGCCAATAAAATCTGATTTAAAGCATACAATCACTCCCAGATCAACTCATGAGCCAAATCTCCAAACCTCCCATCTCTACACGAGCCAACGTGCACACTGTCACAGCCGCACTCCACAAATTAATCCCAGCAGCCTACAATCACTCAGTCACCCGGTTTGGTACACCTCCCACGTCCTAAAAAACACCTCTGGCCAGTTTCCCGGACTGTCCTCTGACGCAGCTTCTTGGGATTGTGCTTCTAAAAACTCCCTCAGGGGCTCCATATTTCACAATAAAGCTGCAGGGTCCTGAAATAGTCTGTCTGCTGGGGTGTTGAGCCTTGAGTGGACCTACAGAGATAGCTTGTAACCTGAGAACATCGGCAGCGCATCCAAGAACAGATTTCGGTTCAAGAGGCCCTGCGAACCAATTTATAGCGTTCTAACTCCATAACAGAACAACAACAAGATGGGAATCATTATAAGAATTGAATCATTTTGGTGCAAAATTCCAATTCCACCTAACAATTGTGTTTCTTAACTGTTCTTTTAGTACTTTCATGGAAGCAACAAAAGATCTGGGAAATTATTCCTCTAATATAACGGCAAACATTCAAAAACTGTTGATGGGACCAAACGTAAGTCAGTTTATAAAATTAGAGTATTTTTCTTTATTGTAATATAATCATATTATGGCATTAAAATGGGTTGTAAATGTTATTTAAGGTAGTTCAAACCAACTAGGGTTGGGGATTTCAAGAGGTTGGATTGGTTTTATAGTAGGGATGTGATGAGATCTCGTGGTATTTATGTATCGAACGTGACGATAACCTTGCAAAACATTTTGAAGGGTTTACATTAGAGCTCCAAGATTAATCTTTAAAAGATTGCAATCTCTGTTAAACATCTAAGGGATCTTATTCCTGAATGACAACGATTCAGCGGGGTCTATTACGACTGTTTCACATCACGCTGCTCACGCTTCACTGACACTTCCGATGTAAAACAGGTGTTAAAGACATGCAAATCTGCATTCATGTTGCTGCTGATCGAGAAAGAGCAACACAAACAGTCTTTTCAACCACATAATGATCATCATTTCTGCGTTACATACATTTAAATAACAGCAGTACTTTGATAAAAGTTTGTAGTTTGGGTATTATTGTCTACAGTAGCGATCAAAACGAAAGTATCTTAACACTTGCATGTATTGTAACGCTTATCCTCTTCCACCAGGAGGCGCTGACAACTGCATGTTTAAAAACGTATTTATCATTGAATTATTCATTCAGGAGACTTCAATAGTGAAACAAGTCTTTATTAATTAAAACACTGACTTCATTTCTTTTAAATTTTGATCAAATATACTTTTTAAAAGACTTAACCAACGAACATTGTGTCAGAACCACTAATAAACTGTTTTGTTTAGATTTCTAATCTTTTTTCTTCAGAATCGTGAGAGAATCGTGATCTCCAATTTATAAAAAAAAAAAACATAACATAAGCAAATCATGCAGCTTTAGTTTACATGTTTATTACTGCATAGAATTCATTAAATACCTATACTGCATTTTTTCTTTTTCAGTTGAATGAATACTTTTTTCCCTATATATTCCATAATTGAGGAATTCTCTAAAATAAAAAAATCTTGTCTCATCTCGTTCTCGTGTACCCACATCTTGTGTCTCGTCTCGTGGGATAAGTGTCTTGTCACACCCCTATTTTATAGAGTTCTGATTTTGCAAGAAACGTGGCACAAATAGGCCGTCACATTGCAGTGTTTATTTCGGTCCGGTTTTGCCTATGGTGAGATGGCAGAAAGTCAACTCATATGCTGTTCCTACTTTCATGAATGTTTCCTAATTGAGGATGAGAATAGAGGGTAAATTAAATGGCCTTATGCTCCAGCCAATAGTAAGTTTCTTACTCTTGAAAGATATCCAGTAGAGAAAACGGACCTGGCGTCCAGCTGCTTCACAGCAAATTTAAGAATGAGTCAGGGAAAATAAATGTAATCACAGCCTGCTGTTCTTCTGTGAAAACACAAAACCCATGGGGTTCTGTGTTATAGAAATCAGGTGTTGTTTGGCACAGGTGGGGTGGCATGTCTTACAAAGGGGATTTGATTGAGATTATGCATGAATATGCTCATACTAGGCCTGCACGACTATGACAAAAAACATAACTTGACTATTTTAATTGCGATTATTAATTACAATTATCATAATTTACATTGATGTTCTGAATGGCTTTATACCATTGTTTGAAGCAACTGCATGCCATAATACTCTTCCTGGAAAACTTATTGCTTTTCTATAGCATATATTATATATAATATATATATATATATATATATATATATATATATATATATATATATATATATATATATATATATATATATATATATATAAAAAAAAACACACACACACAGTATCTCACAGAAGTGAGTACGCCACTCACATTTTTGTAAATATGTTATTATATCTTTTCACGTGACTACAGTGAAGAAATTAAACCTTGCTACAATGTAAAGTAGTGAGTGTATAGCTTGTATAGCAAATTTGCGCTCCCCTCAAAACAACTGAACACACAGCCATTAATGTATAAACCGCTGGCCACAAAAGTGAGCACACCCCTAAGTGAAAATGTCCAAATTAGTTAGCCAATTTCTCTCCCCAGTGTCATGTGACTCATTAGTGTTACAAGGTCTCAGGTTTGAATGTAATCGGTCTCACTCTCTCATACACTGGAAGTTCAACATGGCACCTCATGGCAAAGAACTCTCTGAGGATCTGGAGAAAAAAAAAAAAAAAAAAGAATTGTTGCTCTATATAAAGATGGCGTAAGACAAGGTTCCACTAAGAACAGGCCTTGCCATGGTTTACCAAAGAAGTTGAGTGCTCAGGGTCATATCCAGAGGTTGTGTTTGGGATATAGAATTATGAGTGCTGCCAGAATTGCTGCAGAGGTTGAAGGGTGGAAGGGCACACTGCAACAAATTATTCTGCATGGCTGTCATCCCAGAAGAAAGCCTCTTCTAAAGATGATGCACAAGAAAGCCTGCAAACAGTTTGCTGAAGACAAGCAGACTAAGGACATGGAAAGTAATGGTGGCCACACACAATATTAGGCACAATTTAGACATTTTCACTTAGGGGTGTACTCACTTTTGTGGCCAGCGGTTAAGACATTAATGACTGTGTGTTTAGTTATTTTGAGGGGACAGCACATTTGCACTGTTATACAAGCTATCTTACTTCTGTGAGATACTGTAAATATGCCTGGCATTATGTTATACTCAAACTAAAACCATGGAAAAAACCTTTAGGATGATTTTGAAATGGTGATTTTCTTCTGCTCCAATTAAAAAATTATATACTAAACTGAAAAAAATAAAATAAAATAATACATATATATATATATATATATATATATATATATATATGGTTTAGATAGAACAGCTATTGTTTCTAAGCACATTCAAAATGGGGTAAATTGTAAATTATGCAAGTGTTTGACAGATTTCTATTTGAGAACTTCTCAGTCGATTATCAGATGTTTCTGGTCATCTTGGCCAGTTTGCAGGAGAAGTAAAATGCTTGCATTCTTAGAATAAAAAGATCCATAAAGAAAGTTTTGCAGTTATTCCACAGAACTTTTTTTTGGGTTGTTCCCCAAAGAAACTTTTAGCCAACAGTTCTTAACAGAACCATTTTAAATTTCATTTTTTCTTAGTGTGAAAAACAAGTTGTGAGGTGTGCAGTGGAAAATTATGAATTAAATTAAATCTGATTATTTTTTCCCAGATTCAGTATTCATCAAAGGAAGTGAAATGTATACTCTGAAAATGATGCAAACCTGCGATAGTTTAAATATGTTACAAAAACACAAATATCATTAATGAATTTATTCCCATTTTATTAACAAATGCCCTGCCCAGATTTAAAAAGTAACACATAAGTAACAGCATTACTTTCAATAAAAGGTTACTTTTAAAGGGAATAACGCAATATTGAAATGCATTACTTTAAAAACTAACTTTCCCCAACACTGTAAATAAACGTATATGCTACATATAACAATGTATTGTTGCATTTTATTTAACGCAATTGGACAACATAACATCCGTTTGTGGGGTTTTACAAATATTTAACCAATGGAAAGCATTTACAAATTGTGACTAATAAACATTGTTACTCCACCCCACCTCTATTCAGAATGAAGTGTACCACGTACGCTTTGGAGATGGACTTCTGCTTGTTTACAAGGGTAAATTAAAAAAACTGATGTTTGAATAATCACAGCATTCTATTTACTCACTATGTTTATATATTAAGGCTAATGTTTACTTTGTGTTTCAAGAGCAAAGTAGTCTTAGTCTAGCATTTGCCTTGTAGTTATAGCTAATATACCACTTCAAATAAGCTGTGTACAGTGTGTCATCTTTTATATTATGAGATTTTGGCCAAGTGTATTCAACAACAAGAAAAACTGAGCAGCCATATAGCTACAATAAACTATAACCTGTAAGTTGAAGAAGCGTAATGCAATGAACTAATTTCTACATATTCTCATGTCGGACAAAACACATTCAATGGAAATCTGTCATTCAATGGAAAAAAAAGGTTTTATTTCGTTTTATTTGAGATTGAAAAATTAGGAAGATTAAGAATATTACAATTACACATGCAAGTGTCTGATTATATATTAAACAACAAAACCAAACTGTGCAAATTAAAGCCGTTTCTGACTTAATGCATTCTGATAAAAGTTTCATTTTAAAAGTTTAATTTTTTCCAAAGATTTTCATTTCATTTTGGAAGAACCATGACTGCATTAATGAAGCCAACTAATTTTGTTTTGACTTCGCAACACAGCAGTAACTATAGTCATGTATCAACACAGACTGTATTTTCAACTAACATGCAAGTTTTGTGATGACAGCTGCACATAATACCACTTAGGAAACCCAACTAGGTCTTGGCAGACTTGTGCATGACATGAGTATGCGGCCAGAGCTGCACGCAATGCATGCACGCAGGCCACATGAGCTACATTAGATACATTTGCCCACTTTTGAGCTCCCTGTCTCGGTCCATGATACAGCTCACATGAATCTCATCTAAACTGCATGAGAAGTGCACGAGATCTACTATCCAAGCCACAAGCATATACATTGGCATCATGACACTTCAAACTCAACCTCTGTGGAAAACTAAACACCACAGCAAAAATTACCGAAAATAAAACCGAGCAAAGTCACATTTTTTCTTATTAAATCACAATAAACATGTGAATAGAAAATTCAGAAGAACATCATTTATCTGAAATAGAAATCTTTTGTAAAATTATAAATGTCTTTATCATCATTTTTGATCAATTGTAAGCATCCTTGCTAAATGTAATGATTAATTTCTATGATATACTAACTCCAGGCTTCTAAATGGTATATAATATTACAAAAACTTTTTATTTCAGATAAATGCTGATCTTTGGATCTTTCTATTCATCAAAGAATCTGAAAAAAAAATCATTCAAAAAACTGTTTTAAATATTGATAATAACATCAAATTAATATCAAATCAGCATATTCAGAATGATTTCTGAAGGATCATGTGACACTGAAGACTGGAGTGGTGATGCTGAAAATTTAGCTTTGAGCACAGGAATAAATTACATTTTACAATATCCAAAGACATATCCATGTCTTTAAGCTCTGAATTTTTAAGCGCCAGTTCAAATGCAATGAATGGAGAATTAGA
The DNA here is from genome assembly GCA_033026305.1 of Cirrhinus molitorella. Taxonomy (NCBI): domain Eukaryota; kingdom Metazoa; phylum Chordata; class Actinopteri; order Cypriniformes; family Cyprinidae; genus Cirrhinus; species Cirrhinus molitorella. Next base: position 5,698,707 of record CM065126.1, on the reverse strand, counting down.
TTGAAATACAGCACATAAACTTAAGCTGTTTCTCACTCATAACCAAGCTATTCTTAAATCGAAAATGGGCACATGCCACATGGTAAAAAAAAACGATGCCATGCTTAAGATACGTCACGACGTACGTATAATCAACCGCCCAAATGATGTGACAAAAGGCATAAACAGTAAACATTATAGCATAATATCATTTGTCTCTATGTATGTACATTGAAAGTCACCAAACCGTTTACACTTCGCTGAACACATTCATTTCAGACAACTCCGAAGTTACTAAAATAAAAGCATACAACTTTTTAATTATGAATGGCTCACCCGGATGCCAATCACACGTGGTGACCATACTACGGCGTTTGGCACATTCACAAACTTATTCAACACATACTTATAAGTGTTAAAGAGAACTTCGTTATAATGAGTTAAGTATCGCTGGACGTTTCTCTAAGATTTGTTTCCCTAAAATTCACTTAAAACAATTTGGCGCTAAATTTAAGCGGTTCCCGCGAGCTACATAAAACAACACAACGCGATAAACACGTGCTCGTTTCAAACGAGAACTATCACAACAGTAGGCTAACTCACGCTACAAAAGTGAAAGTCAGAAATGTGTATGAGAATTGAGAAGAATATTGTAGTAAAGACTAGCCATACCTTCACGTGTGGAGAGTAGAAGAGACTGCGAGGTCTGAGAGAGAAAGAGCTCAACACAAAGACATGAACTATGAGGAGGGACTCCCCATCCACGCACTTGTGATGATTATGATGATTAAAAACTAGATCTCGATTAAAGTGGGCTGCAGCACATTCATTAATGGTAATGGATGAAATAGTGAAGAAAGGAACTTAAAAGCAGCTCTGTTTCAAAATAGATTTTGTGTACTTTTGTTGACTTTGTTATTTGTACAAAATGGAAGGTGTTCTGTGTTTAAACTTTCTCTCCCACGGAATGCACTGCATTGGAAAATACTTTTCAACACAGTAAATTACAGGCCAAAAGTAAAGGCTGCATTATATCTAACTATATTCAAGTATACACTACCAGTCAAACGTTTTTAAAAAGTCTCTTCTGCTCACTAAGCCTGCATTTATTTGATCTAAAGTACAGCAAAAGCAGTAAAATTGTGAAATATGTTTACTATTTACAATAACTGCTTTCTATTTGAATATATTATAAAATGTAATTTATTCCTGTGATCAAAGCTAAATTTTCAGCATCATCATTCCAGTCTTCAGTGTCACATGATACTTCAGGAATCATTCTAACATGCTGATTTTAAGTTTATTTGATGTTATTATCAATATTTAAAACAGTTGAGTGCAGCGTTTATCTGAAATAAAAAGCTTTTGTAACATTATATACCATTTAAAAGCCTGGAGTCAGTATATTATAGAAAGTAATCATTTAATTTAGCAAGGATACATGAAATTGATTAAAAAGAATGATGATAAAGACATTTTTAATGTTACAAAATATTTCTATTTCAGATAAATGACGTTCTTCTGGATTTTCTATTCATCAAAGAAACCTGACAAAATTATACTAAAATTCTACTGTTTTCAACATCATCATAATAATAAAAAAATGTTTTGCTGTACTTTGGATCAAATAAATGCAGGCTTGTTGAGCAGAAGAGACTTAAAAAAAACATTAAAAAATTTACTGTTCAAAATTTTTTTTTTTTTTTTACATTTTAGTGCAGAAATAGCAAAAATGGCTTCAATGTTTTTTCCCCTCCTCTTGTTACATGGCATGGCAGGCCAAATAAAAAACCATCACAGGCCAACTTTGGCCCTGGTTTGTGCATACCTTCTGTAGACATACTCTCTCGGTCATGAATGAGGTGCTACAATTCGTCACAGCCCAATATAACATCTCCTAAAGCATGTGACAGCAAACTTTGCACTTTGCCTTGGTGTTGACAATGACAGACATCTGTTGTTCTGTTTGTAGTGAGGAGATGCACACCTTCTATGTGACATTTCACACGCAGAGGAATGAGGGTCTGCTGACAAACTCCCATCAGAACACAGCTGTACTTTCTGAGTTTCCTGAAGAGTTCACAATGACAACTAAACATTTTTATCAGATTTTCAAGGACATGTGATGTTTACATCTTGTTAGTTTTTGTTTTTAAGCTGTTGCAGTGAAAAAGCGATTGAGTACACAGTATTGTGTCACTATCATGTTCTGAACGAGTCTTAACTCTATTGTTTTATCTTTGCACCCTTGCACTACAAATATGGCCAAGATCTTTTTTAAATATTCAGGTTTTCAATGCATGATTATGTATTCTTTTGTAAGTCATCATAAAAGTGAATGAATAAAGCATATATAATAATTAACATCATATTTCTGGAAGTATTTCATGAGGCATCAGTAACCTATTAGCTTGGAAGCCCGTTTCTGCCATTCAGATGAGAAAGAAGTCAGAATTCTGAGTTTATATATTACAATTATATATATTTTTTCTCAGTATTATGAGATATAAACTCAGAATTCTGTCTTTCTTTTCATAATTCCAAAATTTTGACTTTTTTCCTCATAATTCTGTTTATTATGGAAGCCTGTGGAAGCTCTGGATAAAATATTACAAAAGATTGCAACTTTTTCCCTTACAATTCAGATTTTTTTCTCACAGTTCTGAGTTTATGTTTTACAATTCTGGATATATATGTCACAATTTATATCTGGAAATTCTGAATCATTCTTCTCAGAATTCTGAGTTGCATGAAAATGTCCAAAATGGATGATAAAAATTCAGTTACCTTTTTTTCTCATGGTGGAAACAAGCTTTCACAGTACTGTGAAATTTAAACTCAGAATTTAAAGAAAAAATATTAAATTAAATCAAAATTTACCATTTTAGTCTTACCGTAAATGATTCCTCAGTGGATAGTATTGTAAAGAAAAAGTTAGTCTTCATAATTCTTCAACCTTTAAATGGCTTAATGTTGAACAAATAGAAATTTAGACATCCTTTTAATAAACTACCTTTCAGGTCTGGCTTCATTCTGGTGTTCTGCAACTTCTACAAACAGCAACTTTTCATGATACACTGAATATCCTGGTTCACACAGAAATGTGTTACATCAGGGACATGAAATGGCTTAGAAATGTCATTTTATGTTTTTTAGACCTACTGTGTGATTTCGGACTGCAGAGCGGATTATTGGTGCTCCTTCACCCTTCAAGAACTGTATACATCCAGGGTGAGGAAAAGAGCTCAGAAAATCACCCTGGATCCCTTACATCCAAGCCATTCACTCTTTGAACTTTTGCCAGCGCTACAGAGCCACAAATACCAGGACAACAAGGCACAAGAACAGTTTTTTTCCCCCAAACAATCCACCTTATAGACAGCTAAATGTTCCCCCCATTGTGCAATAAAAAATGTCTATTCTATTCTATTCATCTATAGCACAACTGTACATACCACTTATTTTTTTATTTATTTCTCTCTATATATTTTTATATTTACATATGTGTATTTTTTTATTCTCATCTTATTTTTATTGTCTGTGTGTTGTTGTTGTCTCTGTGTACTGGAAGCTAATGTCACAAAAACAAATTCCTCCATACTTGGCAATAAAGCTCTTTCTGATTCTGATTTCTAATTCAAATACAGTTAACAAATGAGTCCGGTAAACAAGATGACATTGATTTTCGATGCACTTTAAACGTATTGTGTCTTTTTATGACTTGTTTACGTATGTAGTTTAGGTTCTGTGTCAGATGAATTTGTATGTTTAAAATAGAACTGGCAACCGTGTTGTATTCTTATGGGCTGCCGCTTGCATATAACTGTGTGGTTAGACTCTGTTTGCACTTAACAGTCTGACCGCTTCCACCTACACCCCTGTCTAGTCTAAAAGCAGCCGTGGTTGGAGTGAGACAGTCTCTCCATGGATATGAAGTTGAACAAGTAAACATTCAAAAAAAAGTGGAAGGGGACAAAAACTCCAAACAAGCACTTCTTAGGTAATATCACTTAGAACAACAACGGTTAGTTGGGTTCAAAATGAGTGCTACAAACTGGTAGCATTTAGACGGATGGCCAACACTGCCTCCATTCAAACACAAGTCATAAACAAACCCAGAAAGAGAAGGGTGAATCAAATAACAACCTTGCGCCGTTGATCTGGGTCATAAGTTCTGTTTGCTTCAGGAAGAATGTTCTGGAATTCAAGTCTCTTTGGATGAAATAAATCTGTTACAAACAGATAATTGATATGAGAGAAAATATGTTTTTAAGGGTAAATGTGAATCATCATCTTTAGGAAGAGAAATTGATGACATTATTTTTCCAAGGTCAGATGATCTGGAAAGAGAGGTACTGGGAATAAGAAAACTGGACTCAATCAGTAAAATGTTTTAAAATCCCTTTTTTAAAATCCCTAGTTTCCTATTTTGATGTCTGGTGAGCATTGATATAAAAAATATAAAATGTACTTTCTTTGGAAATTCCACTTGTACAAATAATGCCGTATTTAGGCGCAAATGAATGTCTCTCAGTTTTGGATATGGAGCTTTTATGTGCCCATAGGCACATTAAAACCGTGCAGTACGTCACGTACCTGCCAGGACAGAGAAACAGGAACTGAGCACATGGCAATGCAACAATCTCTGTAGCATGTGAAATGAAATCAGAGACGCTTAGTCACCGCTCAACTTCTGTATGCCCACAGGACTCTGAGACAGATACAAATGCAACCAACCACAAAACCTCGATTTTTTTGAGTACATGTAAAAACTTATTCATTTTGTTGCACTGCTCTGTGGCTGAGATCATATCAGAACATCATATTGTTTTGATCAAACAATTACATATGCGTATGTAACCACTTTCGTCATTTCAGCTACATCTGAAATAGGTCATACATACCACTGATGTTACCTGAGAAGTTAAAGAAATACGCTAGAAAACTGCACACTTTCAAGTACAGTTGGTTTCCCAACTGTATTTTTGTGTATTTAAACCCTTTCCAACAAACCTCTTCCACACTGAGGACAACTGTTACAGAAGGTTCAAACGCTCACTGATGCTCCAGAAGGAAAAAACATGAATTTGAACAAAAAAAAAATTTTGAAATCTGAACTTATTTTGTCTTCTTGGAAACATGCAAGTATCTTCTGTAGCTTCTGAAGGGCAGTACTAAATGAAAAAAATATGATATTTAGGCAAAATGAGCAAAATGTACACATTTCCATTCTGTTTAAAAGTAAGCTGAAGGATTTTTCTGAAGTACAGCAGGCAGTTTAACTGTTCAGGACAAAGAAGAGACTCATGAACAACTATCACTAAACAAAAAAAAACACAGCTGTGGATTAGGTAACAACACAGTATTCAGGTAACAACACAGCATTAAGAATCAAGGGTATGTCAACTTTTGAACGGGGTCATTTTTATAAATTCAACTATTATTTTCTCTTGTGGACTATATGTAAACATCTTTTATGTGAAATATCTTATTCAGGTCAATACTAAATAAAAAAATAACATGCATTTTGTATGATTTTGCTAAAAGAATTAACATTTAGCATATTCTGCAAGGGGTATGTAAACTTTTGAGCACAACTGTATGAACATTTAAGAACATAAGGTAACTCAAGCGTTTAAAACATAGGTGCACAGTTTAGCTGAATGATAATGTTTACCCTCTTTAAATGTATGTTGTTTTGCTGGATTGTGTTCATCTGCTTCTCCCATTTGCTCTTTTTATATTGACTATCACTCTGTATAGACTAATACAATCAGATACAACAATCGTTTCTTACTCATTTACTGAACATTCATTTCAATGAGATGACTGGATGCTTTCAATTGATTTCCTTTTGAACTGTCACCAACTGAACTGCAGTGGTCAAACCATTTAAAATATAGTTTACTGAGCTACAAATTTTTCCATCTAACGTGTGTTTTGAGGTGCAGCTCCTCATTTTAATGGAGTGTTTCACCAGTTAGCAGTAAACCGGTTACCTCACCTAAATATATGTTCCTAGACTTGTATTGAATGTTATCTTTAGAATGGAAATACTGATATTTGTTTTGTAAACAACATATTTGTTTTGCTTATTTCGGTTAATGTCATAAAACCAGCGAACTAAGCTAGTAGTTGTGTCCTGTAAACATGGCTGAAGACGCGAAAAGAGGAACAGACAATCCGAATCAATTGAGTGAGTCAAATATGCTGGAACCGCTCAAACTCGTGATTTCGTTCAGTTAGTTCAAGCGATTCACTAGCAAAAACCAGATCAATTAATTTTCTCATTTTGCCAGCGCCGTCATCATTGTAATGAAAAAAAAACCCGCACGTATATCATTTTGCATCGCGTATCGTGAACCATATGATTCAGATCAGGACTTCACATTGCATATCGCGAATCATTTTTCAGATCGGAACTTCAGAGTGGGTTTGCGAATATTTTGCTTTAGATCGGAACTTCGGAACAGGTTCGCGAATTATTTCATGAACTGAATTATTTGTAATTCGTGATTCGAAGTTGTTGTGGGTTCGCGAATCTTGATTCAAATCGAAACGATCGGAGCGGGTTCACGAATCATTTCGCGAATTGAGTAGTTCACGGTTCATGAATTATTCAGATCGGAACTATACAGAAGGCGTATCACAAATCATTTGATTCAAATCGTGACTTCGGTGTGGGTTCGCGAATTAATACAGATCGAATCGATCGGAAAGGGTTCGCGAATCGAATGGTTCACGGTTCACAAATCATTATTCAGATAGAAACTAACGCGCGAATCACGAATTGATTTAGATCGGAACTTCGAAGCGCGTATCGCGAATCATTTGATTCAGATCGGAACGTCATAGTTCATATCGCGAATCGTTTATCTGATTTCTTTTTAGTATCAGTTAAACAAAAGATTAAACCATTAAGTAGTACATCTATTAAATAAATAAATAAATAAATACATGAATAAATATATAAATAATACACACTTTTTACTCAAATATACTTTTTTTAATTAATTTTTTTAAGTAGGCTAAATAAGCAAATATATCTCAGGGGGTACCTCAAGTAAATAATGTAGACCAAAGGGTTTCAGCTGACAAAAAAAGGTTTGAACTATTTTGGGATCTCCAAACAGCCTTTTAGCAAACCGTTCTTAAAATAACCACCTTTTCTTAGTGTGAAGAACATTTTAATCTAAACATCCCTTTCCACCGTAAAGAACCTTTTGTGCAATGGAAATGTTCTACGGATGTTACAGGTTCAACAAGCTAAAATAAATTTGTTTACTGAAATAAAATAACTTATTTTATACTTAGGTTTTAGTTAAGCCTGGTAAGGACACATTACATTAATATTGTAAGAATCCCTTTCAGAACAAATTTTATAGTGAATGATGAACGATAAAAATATTTAAAGTGAATCAGAACCCACTTATTTTTTAAAGTGCTTTAAGATTTAAAGTGGCAGATGCAAGGCCTTATGATAAACAGAATGTTATTAAGCTAATATACTATCAGTCAGAAGTTTTTGAACAGTACGATTTTTAATGTTTTTTAAAGAAGTCTCTTCTGCACACCAGGAATGCATTTATTTTAGTCAAAATACACCAAAAACAGTAAAATTTTGTAATAATTTTTACAATTTTAAATAACTATTTTCTATTTGAATATATTTTAAGATGCATCATTACTTCAGTCTTGAGTGTCACATCCACCTTCAGAAATCATTCAAATATTTAATAATAATCAATATTTAAAACAGTTGAGGACATTTTGTTCAGGATTCTTTGGTGAATAGAAAAGATCCAAAAATTTTTGTGGAAAAAATTATAGAAATAGAAACATTTATTTAGCAAGGATGCTTTAAATTGATCAAAAGTGATAATAAAGACATTTATAATGTTACAACAGATTTCTATTTCAGATAAATGATGTTCTTCTGAATTTTCTATCCATCAAAGAAACCTGAAAAATAATCTACTTAGCTGTTTTCAACATAATAATAACAGGGTTCCCACGGGTCATGGAATATCTGTAATATCATGGAATTTTAAAAATGTCTATTCCAGACATTGAAAATCAGGGAATTTTATATTGATTTTGTCCAAGTCACGGAATATAAGTGTTTTTGTTTGTTGCTTTAAATTATTTGTTTCCATTTTGTTTTATTGCGTTGTTTCATCGTTTTGGTTAGGTTATGGTTATGAAAGCATAAAAACATAAATTAATTTCTGTTGAAATAGTACAAAAAAAAATAAATAAAAAAAATAAATAGTAGTGAGTATGTGTGTGTTTTTTTACTAAAAACGTATGTGAACAAGTAAATAAATCTTATAATAAAATAGCTTTTTAATCAGTGACAGTCAGGGAAAAGTTAGGGAATTTGACATTTGGCTTGGAGTGGGAACCCTGTAATAAATGTTGAAATCACAGGAATAAATTGAATTTTAAAATATATTCAAATAGAAAACAGTTTTTTTAAATAGCAAAAATAGGCTTACAGAATGTGTAGTGTCTGGTTGCTGTCTGCCATGTTCATAGTTATTCCTGTTTGTATAATGTTGTTTGGTACTTTTTGTACCACAGATTTATTTTGTAGCATGAAGTCAAACAATTCTAAACAAATAGAGTTGGCTTTCATTATTGCATTTATGTTGCTCTGATTGAATCCAGAATACTATTGCAAAAGAAAATTAAGAAAATGTGTTTACTCAAACAAGATTATTAAAACTGTCAGATTTCACAGAAATCGCATTAGAGAAAGCACGCTAACATGCGCGCCATTCTCTGATTGTTATCCACAGGCATGAAAAGGGTCTTCCTGCTGAACCTTCTGAGGGAGGAGTATCCTGACGTCCACTCAAAACACACCATGTTCCATTGTCCTCATCCTACTATCACCTGAGGCACAGCGGGCAAAGACAACAAGAGGAAACCTGGTTCAACCGACCCAGTGACCCATGTTCCATGTGATTTGTTATGTAGTGCTGTGAAATGGGCCTAGGAGAGCCTGATGAACCAGCGGACAACAGAACAACCTACAAACTGACTGGACCATCTGATAAAAGTTAGACATCCAAATATTATATTCACCCCAAAATAAACATATGCTGAAAATTTACTCACCCTGAGGTAATCTAATCTAATCTAAGAATCTGTTTCCTCATGGGAACAGATTTGGAGAAATGTAGCATTGCATCACTCACTCACCAATGGATCCTCTGCAGTGAATGGGTGCCGTCAGAATGAGAGTCCAAACAGCTGATAAAAACATCCACAAGTAATCCGCACCACTCCAGTCCATTGAATGAATGAATGTCTTGTGAAAGAAAAAGCTGCACGCACAGTTGAAGTCAGAGTTTTGTCCTGAACACCTGCTGTTTTTCAGAAAAGTGCTTCAGGTCCCACAAATTTTTAGTTTTTTTGTGAATGATGCTTCAGATGGAAACACAATGCATTAAGAGCCAGGAGGTGAAAACTTTTGAATTTGAAGATCAGGGTAAATTTATCTTATTTTGTCTACTGGGGAACACATAGGTATCTTCTGTAGCTTCTGAAGGGCAGTACTAAATGAAAAATATTTGGGCAAAATAAGAAAAATGTGCACATTCCATTCAAAAGTTTTCACCCCCTGGCTCTTAATGCATCATTTTGCCTTCTAAAGCATCAGATGAACCTTCTGTAGTAGTTGCATTTGAGTCCCTCAGTTGTCCTCAGTGTGACAAAATGGATCTTAAATCATACAGTCATTGTTGGAAAGGGTTCAAATACACAAAATGCTGAAAAACCAAATAATTATTTTCTCTTGTGGACTATATGTTAACATCTTTTATGTGAAATATCTTATTCAGGTCAGTACTAAATAAAAAATAACATGCATTTTGTATGATCCATCTTATTTTGGTAAAATAATTAACATTTTGCAAATTGTGCAAGGCGTATGTAAACTTTTGACCTCAACTGTATGTAAGAATCCATCATTAATTTCCAAACTTTGCTTTCAGATAAAATATGACTCCTCTATCCATAATATTGCTTTCTCCAGTAAAAAAAAAAAAAAATCATCTGGTCTGAATCAGGAGATCCAGGCACCATTTAAAATCAATCCAAAACTGTTCAAAACAAATATTTGGGTGGATTTTGATGTGAGACGACAAGAGGCGAATGACTTTTTCACTAGAGAATGCATTATTATGGATTATGGACTTTAGCCAGAACCAACAGTTTAAAGTTAAATAAGGGTTAAGAAAATGTTTCTTACAAACATGCAGCTTTTTACTTCACAAGATAGTAATTGATGGACTGGAGTGATGTGGATTATTGTGATGTTTTTATCAGCTGTTTGGACTCTCATTTTGACAGCACCCATTCACTGCAGACGATCCACTATTGAGCAAGTGATGTAATGCTACACACATTTCTCCAAATGTGTTCTGATGAAGCAACAAACTCCCAAGAGTCAGCCAGTTTTCATTTTTGGCTGAATTACTTGCATGTTGCATGATATAAAACACCTCGGCTTCAAAAACAGCTGGATTCTACAACTCATGTCCAAACACATTTTCTGTTTGCCTTCATATCTTGATTAACACTGACACAGAAATGCTTTCATGAGGGAAAACCAAAACTAAAGCTTCATATCTGCACTGCTTGAGAACAGAATATGGGAAAAGAAGATTTGTTTTGGGTTCTGACGTAGTACGGATCAGATAAGACAAAAAATAGGGAGGTACAGTGGTAGTTTTTTTTTTTTTTTTTTAAGAAGTCTACTGCTCACCAAATCTGCATTTATTTGATCCAAAATCGATTTATACAAAGTAATACTTTTATTTAGCAAGGATGGTTTAAATTGTTCAAAAGTGATGATAAATACATTGGTAATGTTACACAAGAATTTAAATGCTTTCTATTCATCAAAGAAACTTCATCTAAAAAAATTATACTCAGCTGTTTTCAACCTAATAATAATAGATGTTTTTTGAGCAGCAATCAGAATATTAAAATGGTTTCTACATTCAAGACTGGAGTAATGATGCTAAAAAATTAGCTTTGAAATCACAGGCATAAATTACATTTTGAAATAGGATATTCAAATAGAAAACACTAATTTTAAATAGTAAATACATTTCACAATATTACTGTTTTTGCTGTATTTTGGATCACATAAATGCTGGCTTGGTGAGCAGAAGATTCTTCTATTAAAATAATAATAATAATAATTTGCTGTTCAAACATGTTTGCCTGGTAGTGTATATAGGCAACTTTAATTTTTCTCTTAATTCTAGCTTTTAATTGGCTAAGAAATCAGATAGACTGCTGGACAGTAACCAATAATAATGATTTATTGATTTATATTTATATACTACAAACACATTATTCATTTTTATCACATAATAAGGCAGAATATTTTCTATACTGTTATAAATGCTATGTCAATTAGCACTGCATTGTTTATATACTTTATTTATTACCTGAAGATGACTTGAAAAACACAAATAAACCATATATTCTCACAATCGTGTGTTTAATGTCTTCAAGTTTCCAAACATTTCTGCTTTTCTGTGAAAAAAACTGTTTTCATACAGGGATAGCTGCTTTTGCCCATATTAGGGGTTTCCTTTCGACTTTCTGCACGAGAGCACCCTCTGGCTTCGAGTATGAATGAAACACACTGCGCTCCGTGATGTTCATATCGCGTCATTCTGGGAACGAATAAAACAACAGGTCATCCACAGACTATCCTGTCTCTTTCAATTTAAATCTATATTTATTCACACTGGCTCTTGGAAGACTCTATATGAACACACTTGGCCGTAAAATTGCAGGGAAGGGGGGCAATTTACGTCCCTGCGTAATCTATGCCCCTAGCTATACAGTCTCAGCAGAAAAGTCACATGCAGAATCAAATTGCAAATTAGTCACAAACACAGCTAGAATAACAACATCAATGACTTAAAGTCTAACGTCAATACATCACATGACTTTTGGCCTCTAGGCCAATTCTCCAGAGAAACACAATAGCACAACTCCTAACTCCTAGGGTTAGTCTTATGACCTTCCATTTAAACCCACCAGACCTGGACATTTCAGAAATGATCAAACATTCTTCATGCTACATTTACTGCTGGAAATATATGAACACTGGCCTGAAAATATTGCAAAATAGGAATGACATTCAACTAGGTCATTTACAAAATACAAGGAAACTTACATAAAATCGAATATAATTCCATGAAAGCAAACATGTCACATTTCTTACCTGAACTTGCGAGTCTATGTGAGTCCTGCCACTGGTATTGCTCTTATGGCTCTAATTTCATCTGTACTGGCATAGTGACGATGCCTTTTAAATTCAGATCCACTGCAGATGAAGGTTGTGCCAGTCCTGGCCAATGATACGAGCCAGTGTCTGGAGTCAGGGCCAAATTTTATACAGCCAAAATTGGTTTGAAAGGTGATTCTAGCCCTAAAACCTCAGAGACTGAATGAAATTACATGCAGTGTCTCAAAACATCTTTTTGCATACTTTCTCAGTAAGCCTCCTGAGTAATCAGCATTATAAATAGCATGAAAGACAAGGACAAAGAAGACAAAAATAGTTCATGAGGTTGAAAAACAAGCTTTAAAATAAAACTTCAGCCACACCATGTTCAAAATAAAAAGCACATACTATTTTTGTAGATCAGCTTGCTTGCCAAAGCCATTTATTGACTGTAAAACAATACTAGCTATAATTAAATAATTTACAATTAAAAAACTTTATATAATTTGAAATAGTTAAATTAAATATTACAAAATATTATATAGTTTACAATTATATATATATATATATTTTTTAGTTGGAATTTGAGAGAAAATGTAACTACCATGAAAATAATTTATTTTGTCATTTTCAATCTGTTTATATTCCTCCTGACTAGCCACCCTGTCCGTGCTGTTGGCACTCCAGACGACCTAAGAAACACAGCCTAGACAAACTTTGGAAAGTTTTACAGACATTTATTCAGCAGCCTGCATTTTAACCCATGACACAGTGTGTTGGCTGTTCTTAAAATCATTAGAAACGACACTAGAAAATCTTGCAAAATTCACTCAGGAGCATCTGGACGTGGTTTAATCAGTTGCAGGATGATAAGAATTCTTAACTCTCTTACTGACCAAAAAAAAAGACTCAAAATTGAACCCCACTTACCTTCCTAAAAAAATCTAAAAATCCACCTTAAGAAAAAAAGTGTATTATGAGAAAACAAAAATAGAAGCATTGGAGGCAAAAATGTTCTAATGAGTTCTAATGAGGTGCAAAATTTTAGAAAATGTCAAATATTTTGTGCCAAATTGAATTAATAAATGTATTCATATTCATGGGAAATAACCTGTTAACCTTGCAGATAATACTGGTTGTTTAACACATTAAAATAATAGCAAATATTGATACTATAAATGTTTTCAGTAGCAATTTTATTACTTATTTAGTATAAATTAAATATTTATGATTATGGGATGATATGATTTTTATGGCATGACTGTACGTTTATTAAAATTAAATGTAGCTACTAATTGATGTATATACTACCAGTCAAAAGTTTTTAAATGTTTTTTTTTTTTTTTTTTTAAGAATATATTGATATTGAATACATTTTAAAATGTAATTGATTGCTGTGATCAAATAGAAATGTAAAATATATCTGATTAATAGAAAGACCCAAAGCATTTATTTGAAATAAAATGCTTTTGTAACATTTATACTGGGGGGTCAAAAGTAATGATAAAGACATTTATAATGTTACAAAAGATTTCTATTTCAGATAAGTGCTGTTCTTTTGAACTGAAAAAAAATCTACTCAGCTGTTTTCAACAAAATACTAATAATTAATGTTTTTTTTAAGCAGCAAAATATTAGTATGATTTCTGAAGGCTAATGTGACTGGAGTAATGATGCTAAAAATTCAGCTTTGTCGGCGCCGATAGCCTTTTTGCGCTGCGGGTGTCCCGAGTTCGAATCCCGGCTCGAGGACCTTTCCCGACCCTACCCCTTCTCTCTCTCCCACTTCACTTCCTGTCACTAATGATCTGTCCTGTCACAATAAAGCCACAAAAGTCCAAAAATAAATCTTAAAAAAAAATTAATTTAAAATTCAGCTTTGAAATCACAAGAACACATTCCATTCCATTCCAGAATATATTCAAATAAAAAACAGTCAAAAAAAAATCTAAATATATTACAATTTTACTGTTTTTGCTATACTTTGGATGAAATAAATGCAGGCTTGGTGAGCCTAAAGTCTCATTCCAATGCTAAATGCGAAATGCGTAAAAAAAACTCTTTCTGAAGGGTTAAACACATCATGAGACTCAACATCATGAGTTTCACATGATGGGCCTCTTTCACAAACTGTCTATTCTCTACAGTCTATATATTACTGTTGGATCAAGTGACCCTATGGACGCAGGTACTTGAGTTTCTTCAGCAGTTCTTCAGTCTTTCTCACACTCAAGCATAAAAGGTGTTTTGTCTTATTGTGTCCATATGTTTAAAGTGAAGCAAACTGTTTGTGTTTATTTAACATGGTCTGGAGTTTTCCTGATGCTATAGTTATATAAGGGATGACGATGTTTTTACATCTGCTCTTCCGTTCCTCTGCTCACTGCTCTGAATCTCCGCTGGACATTTCAGATGTTTTCATAAAGGCCCACTTGTGGAATTCGCAGCTTTTCAGCGCTTCCTTCGCATGCTGGCCTTCCTCGGCCCTGAACTCTGAGGCGCTCTGTAGTTTTCGCTCTGTCACGTAGTGTTTTCTTGACCCGCAGCTAATGTCACAGTGAGCGATGGGAATCAAACAGCAGGTAACGCTCTATGTGTGGGGTTTTTCAGTAAACATGGATGTTCAGAATGCTTTCCATACTGCGTTATTTTTATCTTGTGAAGGAAATGTAGTTGTCGCTTTCAAGGTCTAAAATTACCACACTAACTGCTAAATGTGGGGTGAAAACCAGCACTGATGAGTTCTTATGAAGTAACTGAACATTATGAATTAAACAATAATTGCAATTACAATTTGAATGTAAGGAGGCAGAATAAAAATATGATAGATAGATAGATAGATAGATAGATAGATAGATAGATAGACAGATAGACAGACAGACAGATAGATAGTCAGACAGACAGATAGATAGATAGATAGATAGATAGATAGATAGATAGATTTCAAAACACAACACTTTTTTTCAAATGCTTGGATACAATACAAATAAGCTAAAGGTCATTTGTTCATTGAACTAAAATCAACAGTTCAAAATGACACAACTTTCCAAGATGTTTAGCAAATGAAAACATCCATATGTAGATGAGAACCTGTGGCCAAATCCACAAGACCGGGTTGATGGAAACATAGATGCATAGTGCAGAGAGGAACAGTTCAGTTTACAGTATACTGTATTGTTTTTTTTCTTCTTTTTTTGAATCTAAATTTTTCCTTTGGTAAAATAAATTGTGATTTATTTAATCGGTAAATTCCACATTACAGTATTTCAATGATAACACTGTGTCTGTACTATTCTCTCTAGTCTACAGTAAAATAATGAAACCTGAATCACATATTTTGTACAACTATATTTAATGATTGTACTAACAAATACACAGTGAAACTATGGGTATCTTGTGTATGGATGATCTAAAGTAATAATATTTCATAATAAATTAGTTTTTTGAAACAATGCTTCTGTAAATGCAAGGCTTCTTTAAAGATATGAAAGCAATATGCAAAGTTGCAAACACTGGATAGCCTGTGTTACAAATAATGACTGTTTGAGTCTTGAAAAATGACATGAAGGTTCTGTTTTTAGTGCAAAACGGTTGTAAAAAAATGAAAAATGACAAATTTATAGAACGATAGAGTGATAGAATGAACAAACAAACGATAGACAGACAGACAGAGAGATACAATAGAACAATAAAATGATAGAGCTATAGAATAAATGATAGAATGATAGAACGATAGAACAAATGAACAAACGAACAAACTAATTAACGAACAATAGATAAAATGACAGATTGATAGAATGAGAGAGTGATAGAACGAATGAACGAACGATAGATAGATAGATAGATAGATAGATAGATAGATAGATAGAATGATAAACCAAACAAACAAACGAATGAATGATAGATAAAATGACAGATTGATAGAATGAGAGAGTGATAGAATGAACAAACAAACGAATGATAGACAGACAGGTACAATAGAACAATAGAATGATAGAGCTACAGAATAAGCAATAGAATGATAAAACGATAGAATGATAAAATGATAGAATGATACAACAAATGAACAAACAAACAAACAAATGAATGATAGATAAAATGACAGATTGATAGAATGAAAGAGTGATAGAACGAACAAACAAACAAACAATAGACAGACAGATACAATAGAACAATAGAATGATAGAGCTACAGAATAAGCAATAGAATGATAAAACGATAGAATGATAGAACAAATGAACAAACAAACAAACAAACGGACGAATGATAGATAGATAAAATGACAGATTGTTCGAAAGAGAGTGATAGAATGAACAAACGAACGATAGATAGATAGATAGAATGATAGCTATAGAACAAATGATAGAATGATAGCTATAGAACAAATGATAGAATGATAGCTATAGAACAAATGATAGAATGATAGAACAATAGAACAAATGAACAAACAAGCGACAGATAAAATGACATTGATAGAATGAGAGAGTGATAGAACAAACACATGAATAATGATAGATAGATAGATAGATAGATAATAGATAGATAGATAGATAGATAGATAGATAGATAGATAGAACAATAGAATGATAGAGCTATAGAATAAACGATAGAACGATAGAACAAATGAACAAACGAACAAATGATAGATAAAATGACATTGATAGAATGAGAGAGTGATAGAACGAACAAATGAACGATAGACAGATAGAACAGTAGAATGATAGAGCTATAGAATAAATGATAGAATGATAAAACGATAGAATGATAGAACAAATGAACAAAAACAAACAAACAAACGGACGAATGATAGATAGATAAAATGACAGATTGTTCGAAAGAGAGTGATAGAATGAATAAACGAACGATAGATAGATAGATAGATAGATAGATAGATAGATAGACAGATAGATAGATAGATAGATAGATAGAATGATAGCTATAGAACAAATGATAGAATGATAGCTATAGAACAAATGATAGAATGATAGCTATAGAACAAATGATAGAATGATAGAACGATAGAACAAATGAACAAACAAGCGACAGATAAAATGACATTGATAGAATGAGAGAGTGATAGAACAAACACATGAATAATGATAGATAGATAGATAGATAGATAGATAATAGATAGAACAATAGAATGATAGAGCTATAGAATAAACGATAGAACGATAGAACAAATGAACAAACGAACAAATGATAGATAAAATGACATTGATAGAATGAGAGAGTGATAGAACGAACAAATGAACGATAGACAGATAGAACAGTAGAATGATAGAGCTATAGAATAAATGATAGAATGATAAAACGATAGAATGATAGAACAAATGAACAAAAACAAACAAACAAACGAACGAACGAATGATAGATAGATAAAATGACAGATTGATAGAATGAGAGAGTGATAGAATGAACAAACAAACGATAGATACAATAGAACAATATTGATAGAGCTATAGAATAAACGATAGAATTATAAAACAATAGAATGATAGAACAAATGAACAAACAAATGAATGAACGAATGAGAGAGTGATAGAATGAACAAACGAATGAACGAACGAACGAACAAACAATAGATAGATAGATAGATAGAATGATAGCTATAGAACAAACGATAGAATGATAGAACGATAGAACAAATGAACGAACGAACAAACGATAAAGATAGATAGATAGATTTTTTTGTTCCAAAAAGGCATTAAATCTCCCATTAAATACAATCGTTCCTTTTCTAACTAAAACCTGAGCAGCACTGAACTTTCCAACACCAAACGTTCTAAGATTTCACTCCTCTGTTTATCTGAACCTCATTTTCCACAGTCCTCGCTTATCTATCAAAACATATCTCAGCTTATTATACTACAGAGAGTGAAATATGCGTTACATAGCCATCATTCATCAAATATTTGCAGGGTTTAACCTCAGGCCCGTTCCTCAAGCTGATTAATTCCTCTCATCCCTCCCTTATTAACAGTCAGGCCATGGGGTCTCCTGGCTCAGCCCCATAGAGGACACAGGTCATGCGTGTCTCCTCAACACTCTCACAGCACACTGCATTGGGTGGAGTAGGATAACCGTGAGGTCAGAAGAGGTTAAGAATGTCTAGCTAATTCATTTAAAGTTATTGCCAATGGCACGTCATTCTTTCTGAGGCTGGAAAATCATCATGTCTTAACCTCTGGGGCGTAGACAGAATTTACCGTCTGGGTGGGTCTCCAAAAATACGGGTGGGCACATTTAAGCATTTAAGTGAAGTATGTCATTTATGCAACAGCAGAGCCACAGTAAACAATGAGAGTTGATAGTGACAGTTTAAGATCAATATTAGCAAACAACCAAAACCGCAAAATAAACTGAAGAAGACAACATGTGCAATATATTCGAAGGCTTTTTTGCTTGTGAATTTAGAATACAAACTTGTTAGTCTACATTTAGAACTGACAAAAGGGAACAGATTGTACACAGTATGTAGTGCCTATGTGGGGTATGTCAGGACACTTTCTTTGGCACCAGTCAACCACGCTATGCTAATTTCACTTTAGATTCTTTGCATATGAATACACTGAATCGAATGGAGCTTCTTGGGCTGCATTTAACGGCACATTAATGGGACCTTAAAGAGGAATCTGCTAGATATTTTTGGGATTTTCTCACGGGTTCGTCTGTGAAGGTCTGACCTGAAACAGCATGTGGGCTGCGTACAAATTCGCCTACATTCAGCTGTTAAGTGTACTTCTTTGGTTAGTCAATTTATTCGAAAGCTGACAGAACACTACTGCTACTACTTACTCTTTACAGAATTTATTCTTGAATAATTACTTTTTATTACTTGAATAATTAATTAAATACTGGTAGTAGTAATTTATAATGAACTTTTATTAAAATAATGTATATCAGTAATTTACAATAAAACAAATAATTTAAAATAATGCATAATTAAGTATTGATTCTTTAATTTATAAAAAAATATATTTTATTCATTATATATAAAATATAATTTTTATAAATTAATTTAAAGAATCAATACTTAATTATGCATATATTTAGATATGTAATTTTAAATTGTAAAATAAATAGTAGTACATTAAAAAATAAATCAATAATAGAAAAATAATTATATTTTATATATAATTCTAATTATATATATAATTTAGCATTTAAAAATTATTTTATAAATAGTATAATATTAGAAATTATGTAATTCTTTTAATTAATAAACTAAATAAATATAAAATTATGGAGGGCCGAATTACTCAAAATTAAATTATTAAATAAATGTTGAAAAATATAAATAAATTGTTAAATACATAAATTTAATTATTGAAAGCACAAATAAATGTATAAATTATATATTTATTGAATTATGTTAATAATATATTTAATTATATATTTATTTAATTTTCTATTTATTTATTTATATATTTATTTGTTTAATTATATATGTATTTAATTATTTATTTATTTATAAATAATTACTGTTGAAATATATAAATAAATTGTTAAATACATAATTTAATTATTGAAAGCACAAATAAATGTATAAATTATATTTTATTTATTCATTTAATTACTAATGGAATTATTGATATATATTTAATTATTTAAGTGTATATTTAAATGAATAATTTAAAATGAATTTAAATTTATGAATAAATAAATAATTAAATGAATATATATATATATATATATATATATATATATATACTTAATTGAATATATATTTATATAATTATTTAAATATATAATGAAATTAATAAATACATAATTAAATAAATATATACTTAATAAATAAATATATAATTAAATAATTAGAAAAATAATTAAATGAACACATAATTAAATATATTATTAACATAATTAAATAAATATAGAATTTCATTCATTTATTTGTGCTTTCAATAATTAAATTATGTATTTATTTATTTAATTAATTAAATAATAAAATAAAATTATTTATTTATATATTTCAACATTTTTTTAATTATTTAATTTTGAGTAATTCGGCCCTCCATATATATATATATATATATATATATATATATATATATATATATATATATATATTACATATAATTACTTTATAGTAGACTAATATTTTATATACATGATCTTTAGAAATAAAACTTGATTATTACTATAGATTTAGATTAGATTAGATTAGATTAGAGAGAGAGAGTAAAATAATATTTGAACCTTTTTTATAGTTTTAATTATATGCATATATACATATAAACATGATATGCAGTATATACTGTGCACTAACGCAGTACGCTAGTATTCACTATGACGTGACGCAGTGAGCGTGAGTTTGTGCTGCATTCCGCTGGATTACACTGTCATCTCTTATTGACAAACGTTCGCTACAGTGTTGCAGATGCAGTTACTTACATTTAGAAACTTGGCCGGGTTTTTTTTTTCCGCGTTTTCCGAGCCGTTTTCCTGCATGTCCTGCATGTCAGTGAGCAGAGTTTGCAGGATGTTTTCTATGCGAGTCTTGCATAGCGGTCACAGCTCTGGCCACATTCATAGTGAATGTGATTCCTGGGACGTTACGCAGCGTGAAGTTGCTCTAAATTCCTCTGAATGAATGGCTCTCTGTCAATAGGTTTCAGCTGGCTAAGCGGCCCATGCTTTACCCGTTTGGGATAAAAAGGGCCACGTCATTAAAAGTGACAAATTTTTGGCTGCAAAACAAAACTACCAAATAACACCCTCAGATTGACGGCTGGTACAGCCAATCAAAATAGTTTTTGTGGGAAAGACGACAAAATCCTGCATATAGGACAATAATCACTCGAATATATGAGTAACATACAAACTATTCGCAAGTGTAAAAAAAAATAATAATAATAAAATAATAATAATAATAATGCTTATTTTGGCTGAGCTGTCAATCTGAGCAATCCATTCAATCTAAGCGCGCTCCCGCTGTAAAACCAAACTAAACCCACCCACCATACCTGAGATTCCTATTGGTTGAACTTTCCGACGTTGGAAAATGACATCCCAGATGTACTTTAGCTTTGGCAAAGTAGCATTCTGTAAAGATTAATTTAGGATAAGATTTAGCGTCGTGATATATTGTGTTTGGGCTACTACTTATTGTAAGTTTTATGTAATTTATTCTTGAATAACTTATAGTGAAGTTATATTAGAATAATTAGAATAAAAATGGAATAAAATAAATAACTTAATTTAAAATAATGCATAATTAATTATTAATTCTTGAAATTATTTTATACAAAAAAAAATTATATGTAGTATAAATAATATTAGATTCAATTCATAAAGTTAAATACAATAAAATAAATAGTTAATAATAAATCAATAATTGAAATACAATTCTATTTTAATTATTAATAATATATATACATATATATATATATATATTGTATTTAAAAAATATTGTTTATATATATCTACTTAATACTGAAATTTAATATTAAGTAATATTGTAATTAATACAAATAATATTATAAATTAAATGATATAATGTAACTCATAATGTTAATTACAATACTATAAATTAAAATAGTGAAAATAACTCAATAATTGCACTAGAATTCTATTTTATATATAATTCTTTTATATCTCTCTATCAATCTCTATCTATCTATCTATATATATATATATATATAGTCATTTAATATATACATAATATATTATAATGTTAATTACAATATTATAAATTAAAATAGTTAAAATAAATAAATAATTGCAATATAATAAAAATATTTTTACATATAATTCTAATTGTAATATATATATATATATATATAAAATTATAAATGTTATTATTATGAATAATAAATTGTAATATTATAAATAGTATAAATAATAATAAATTACGTTATATCATAAATTGTATTATAAAATACTAAATTTTATTTAAAATATAAAATAAAAAAATGTGTTTAAAATGATTGTTTAAATATATATTTAGAAATCTAATTATAAATTGTAATATAAATAGTATAAATAACATTAGAAATTCAGTGATATTATAAATAATATTATAAAATGCGGAAGCATATTTAAAAAATAAAATAAAACAATTTTGTGTTTAACATGATTGTTTAAATATATATTTAGAAATGTAATTATAAATTGTAATATTATAAATATTGTACATACAGACATTAATATTACAATTTAATTCATAATGTTAATTAGAATATATATTATAATATAATATTATAATTGAAAATAATTGAAAAAAAAATTCAATAATTAAAATATAATTTATTTCTACATATAATTCTAATTTTAGTAAATATAATATGAATTAATGATTTTAATTCGATTAAATGTAAATTCATAAATTATTAATCAAAACAAATTACTTTTATTTTTATAGCAGACTAATATTATACATATTTGTGTGTGTTGAAACATATTAAAATATAATTATTATAAAAAATCTACAAAATTAATTATATATAATATAATTCTTCAAAAAGAAATAAATAACTTAAATATAATTCTATTTTTAATTATTTATCAAATAAAGTTTAAATATTATTTATAACTACTTAAACTAAAACTGTAAATTACACATAATTGAAATTATTATTATATAATTATTGCATTTTAAAGAGAGCGAGAGTAAATCATGGATGTGTTTGGGCTCGTTTGAATGGAGAACATCTGTTCTAAATAAATATACGCAATGGACTGTGGTTTACTAAAGCATGGTGATGCTACAAACTAAATTTTGTAGACTTTGCTAACCTGTCCATCATGCTTAAATAAGCATAATCATGAAAATTCCTTAACAACAATAACACACTATAGTAAACATTTAGGTGCTCTATCTAACATAATTACATACTTTTTATATTCTGAGCTTTCTGAAACGTTCAAACAAAACCGAAATGTACATCTGGTCACTTATAAATCTTAATACAACCTTTGTGCTCTCAAGGCTTGTCCTCAGATGTTTGTGGGGGTGTGTTATGTACACAAAGGAATTATGAAACCGAAGTAATCAGAGAACAATGTGGCCAAAGACAATAGCAACCCGAGTGCATCTGTGTAATAAATGAACAAGCACTTATTGTCCGTCAGTAATCATCTTGACAAACTTCTGGCAGTGTTTCCAGCTGCTGGTCCTTCATCCTTCGTTCAGATGCATTAAAGATATTTGTCGTTTGAAGACAGAGACAATGACTTTATTACATTCACAGATTGGGTTTCCTTCCTCTTCAAACTCTCTTTACAATAACACTGAGCTCTGGAATTCAATATTTGTCTTATAATGTGCCAACAGAATGAAGTATTGCACTATGTTTAAATGTGATATTACGCACTCCCAAGTTTTTGATCTGTGAGGCATGACGTATGACCCATATACATCAAATCCCTGCAGTTCCTCTAAATAATCAGCACAGCATGCCTTTGCGGAGGATTAAACCTTTTTTCTGTTCTGTGGGTCACTGAGCCACAGAAAGCAAATGCCCCCTCAGTGAGAATTAAACTACCTACATGCTCTTACTCTTAAATTAAACATTTTAGACCCATTTATTGAGTTGCAAAGACTAACCAATTTTTGGTTAGTCTTTGCAACTCAATAAATGGGTCTGAACTTCATATCATTCTTTTAAAATAATGTTGTAAAAAATATGTTATCTGTGTAAAACATTGCATTTTTCTGCAATTAATGGCAAATTGAATGTGTAAACCTTTATTTCTGGAAGTATTATTCTCTGCAATCTGTGTTTAAGACTCAAGGTTGCGAGTTGATGTGGTCTGATAAACATTTTATCCATCATAAATACAATAGATGAATAAAGTTGTCTTAGTCAACTCTTAGCATTTGAAAAAGAGAGAGTCTAGAGATCCAGAAGATTTGGAGATGTTCGTTTTGTCCTAGTGCTCCTCCAGATGGAAAGCTGAAGTGCCTGGATTATTATGCAACATCAACAACGTCCAAAACAGAAACAAAACATAAAACAACACAATTGTGCAACAAATCATCCATGAGAAAAGTAATTACTTCCATGATAGAAACACTTTTGCAACTCTTACTTACATTGCACATATTTCTATTGTTTGGCTTTATAACTAAAACATGGAACTGAAATGAACAACTCTGTTATTTTCATATCAGTGTAAACTTTTGTATACTTTGTATAATTTATAATACTACCATCTGTTAGTTTCAGATAGCGTCTCTGAATTGTGTGCTTTCTTTCTTTCTTTCTTTTTTCTTTTTTGCTTTATTTTATATGGCTATATATATATATATATATATATATACACATACATACACATACACTACAAAAATAAACTTTTTAATATATAAATTCATTTTTAAATAGTAGATTACCTTGATTTAAAACATTCTATCAATATATTGTTATTAAATATATTTTAAACAGAAATGGCATGATTTATCTAAAATAAATACACTACCAGTCAGAAGTTTTTACTTTTTTTTTTTTAGAGAAATCTTTGGATCAAATAAATGTATTTACATTTTTACATTTTATTATTATTATTTTTTTGTTTTACTATTTAAAAGAACTGTTTCTATTTGAAAGTGTTTTAAAACGTATTTTATTCCTGTCATCAAAGCTTAATTTTCAGCATCATTACTCCAGTCTTCAGTGTCACATGATCCTTTAGAAATAATTCTAATATGTGGATTTGCTGTTCAAGAAACATTTATTATTATTATTATTATTATCAATATTTAAAACAGCTGAGTACATTTTCTTCATGATTGTTTGACTAATAGAAAAATCCGAAGACCAGCATTTATCTGAATCAAAAAGCTTTTAATAAAAACAAGCTTTTGTAACATTATACACTATACCATTCAAAGAGCTTGGAGTCAGTGGAGTATAATTTTTTTTTTTTTTTTTTTTTAGCAAGGATGCTTTAAATTGATCAAAAGTTACGATAAAGACATTTATAACATTGATACAAAAGATTTCTATTTCAGATAAATGCTGTTCTTCTGAACTTTCTATTGATCAACCTGAAAAAAAATCTACTCGGCTGTTTTCAACATAATAAACCGCAAATCAGAATATTAGATCATTTCTGAAGGATCGTGTGACTGGAGTGATGATTCTAAAAATTCAGCTTTGAAATCACAGGAATAAGTTACATTTTAAAATATATTCTAATAGAAAACAGTTACTTTAAACAGTAAAAATATTTCAAAATGTTACTGTTTTTCTGTACTTTGGATCAAATAAATGCAGGATTGCTAAGCAGAAGAGGCTTCTTTAGAAACCATTAAAAAACTTACAGTTCAAAAACATTTGACTTGTACTGTATGTTTAGCAATATTACCATCTACTGGTGTCAGGTGGTACTGTCACTTGGTTATGTGCAATTTGTCTTGATTTTTACACCTTTTGGAATGTATTCTAGTATTTCTACATTCTAAACAAATTATTTTTAATAACTATAGTATTTTATAAATACTAGATTGTCTTGACTTTAAAATATCATGTTAATATATTGTTTATATTAAATAAAAATATCATAAATAAAATATATGACTAATTTTTACCTTAAAATAACGATGCAAATACTCAGAAAATCTGATTACCTTGTTAATATAAAAAAACGTTTATGTAAACATAGAATAAGAAATTGTATTTTATATTTTATTAAAACTCTATATGCATGTTTCTGATTTGACTGAAACAAACTAACAAATAAATAAATAAATAAATAAATATAATTTTAAAAAGAAATTTCCTCCGGGAGTCCAGCAAACACACACATGTGACCCTGGACCACAAAACCACCAGTCATAAGAGTCAATTTTTGGAAATTGAGGTTTATACATCATATGAAAGTCGAATGAATTAGCTTTTTATTGATTGGTTCATGGTTTGTTTTATTGATATGGTTTGTTCAGATAGGACAATATTTGGACGAGATACAACTATTTGAAAATCTATAATCTGAGGGTGCAAAAAAAAAGTTTTGATACATTTCTGGTAGGAAATTTACAAAATATCTTCATGAAACATGATCTTTACTCGATAATTTAAATTTTTTAGTCGATAATTTTCAGCCATACAATGTATTTTTGTCTGTTGCTATTTAAGACTGGTTTTGTGGTCCAGGGTCACATGTTAATGTTTCGTGTTGACCGTGATGAACTTTCAGAAATATTTTTTACGTATTTAGGCAATGTAAACGCTTTTTAATCATTTGTCAGAGCTTAGTGTGCTTATAATGTTCTTGACTTTTATTTTGAAAAACATTTCACCCGGAAAAAGAATCAGCGTTTGGATTTTGCAGTACATGTGAATGCTGTGTTTCATAGATGTCAACTGTAGCCTGCAATAAAGTTGGAAAGCCCGTTTATATGGTAAATGCTTTTATATACCTTCAAGTGCTCACTTTAAATACAGCACTTGTGTCGCGATGGCTGTCGTTTGCTTTCGTAAGAGTCTTTCATGTGCAGGCAGGCAGCTGCTGAATGTGACACTGTCCAGGACAATCACAACACATGCAGGAGTCATTAGAGGATCAGTATGCAGATGTCCAGCCATTCACAGGACTGTTAACAGCACAATACAGCACGCTCAGAGAGCCTTTCATACATCCCAGTCTGTGATGGTCACTAAAATACTGTCTGTGGACGAGATCTTCAACAAGAAGTCTTTACATGACTATCTAAAGAAGAAGGAAATGGAGTATAACACATGCCTGCAGTCCCTCAATACTGAAAGTCAAACACTGGATGATGAGGATGGGAAAATAAAAAGGACTAACCTTTCTGTACTAGGACACTTGGTCCAAAAAATCAAAGAATTAGAGGAGAAACAAAAGGAGTTGGAGGACACACAGGACTTGCTGAAAGGTAGTTCACTGGGAAAGGTGTGGTGGAATTGGTGCGTTTCTAGAGTGGCGTTTCATTTGCATCTGTATCTCATTTCAGATAATGACCCAGAATTACATGAGCTTGCAGAGTCTGAGAAGGAAGCCTGTCTAGCAGCCATTCAAGATCTCAAACAAAAGGTGAGGTGTGAAATGCTCTCATTAGCATTTCAGTCATCTTTATTAAATAAATTACCCTTATTGATTGTCGTACAGACCTGAGTAAGACGAATAACACCTATGCACTTACAGACTTTATGGCTGTATCTCTACGTCACATTGTTTTTTCCAATATCAATATCAATTTTTTTTTTTTTTTTTTTAATTATTTAATTTAATTTTATGTTATTTATTAATGTATTTTCCTTTTTCCATTTATTTATTTATTTGTTAATTCAATTTTTTATAAAATTTTACACGTTTTTAATAACATTTTTTAATTATGAAAATAATACCTGTTTTAGGAGCATTTTTGTATATTGTATTATGATACTATTATAGTAGATGAATAAATGACCATGAACAATTATATTGTTGACATTATTAAAAATAATAATAATAATAATAATAAATAATGTGTTAGTATAAATTAAAAATATATATACATAAATTTTTTGTATTCTGTGTGTGTGTGTGTGTGTGTGTGTGTGTGTGTATATATATATATATATATATATATATATATATATATATATATATATATATATATACACACACACGTTTATTTAATATTAATAATAATAATATGAACATTGTAATGTTTTTGATGTTTTTAAAATTCTATTAATAGATATATTTTTTTGTTTATGGAATTATTTAATTAAAGCAGTACAATCAGTAGTAACAATTAAGTATATTATTAATATTAATAAAAAATTATTGTATTACTACAAATGATCAACTAATGTAAATAAAATAAATATAGTCTTTAATTGTAGCATTAATAATTTTTTTAATGAAAATGAAGCCTTTTTAGGAGCATAATTTGTTATATGCATATTGTATTATTTTAATCATTAGTATGCTATTATACATACGTGTGTGTGTGTATATATATATATATATATATATATATATATGTATGTGTTGTTATAAAGTGCACACATAAATACATGTACAATTAATATAATATTTAATAATAATAATAACATTGTATTTCTTATGTTTCTAAATTATATATATTATATATACATATGCATACATACATACAAACACATTAGATATATAACATTGTTTATAACTTATTTAATTAAAGCAGTACAATAATAACAATTTAGTACATTATTATTAATATATTATACATTTAAATTAATGTATTACTATTTAATATTATTAGCAAATGTATATTAAAATAAATATAATATTTAATTGTAGCAATAATAATATTTATTATTGTAATGTTATTGATATAATTGATATATATTTTATAAAAATGATGTAAAAACAACAACGCTCACTATTATGTATTATGTTTAAAAAAAAACTAAGAAAATTGACACTCAATACTGTGTTTTGTGTTTCAGATTTTGTCTCTTCTGATCCCAGAGGAGGAATCAGACATGAGTGACCTGGTCCTAGAGGTTACAGCTGGGGTTGGAGGTCAGGAAGCCATGCTATTTACCGCAGAGATCTTTGATATGTATCAAAACTTCGCTGCTTTCCATGGCTGGGGCTTCAACATCCTGGAGATCACATCTAGTGAACTAGGTTGACAAATTTGTCTATTCCTATTCTGTTTAAGCTCTTGATAAGAATATCTGCTCAGGCAGATGTACGTCATTTCCAGTGGTGTATTTGGTTTATTCAGGAGGGATCAGACGAGCAGCAGCCAGTATCAGTGGTCCACTCAGCTATAAAAAGTTAAAGTTTGAAGCTGGAGTCCATCGTGTCCAGAGGGTCCCGAAAACAGAAAGTAAAGGTCGCATACACACCAGCACCATGACTGTGGCCATACTTCCCCAGCCCACTGAGGTACACAAAGCAAATGGCTGTTTGGAAATACATGTATAGATGTAGGTGTTTTTATTATAAATAGAATCAGGATTTAATTAGAAACCCACTGAGTTGTATATGTTTACATCTTACTGCACTTTCTCTTGAACCACATAGATTTCATTTGCCATCAACCCCAAAGATCTGAGGATAGAGACAAAGAGAGCCAGCGGTGCAGGGGGACAGCATGTCAACACCACCGACAGCGCAGTGAGGATCGTCCATCTACCCACAGGTCAGCAGGACATGAGAGTGCATATAAGACTTATTTTATGGACATTTCTTAAGTTTTTGGATAGTAACCAAGCCTGCATTTATTTGATCCAAAATACAGCAAAAGCAGTAACATTGTAAAATATATAAACTATTTAAGATAACTGCTTTCTATTTGAATACATTTTAAAATGTAATTTATTCCTGTGATCAAAGCTGAATTTTCAGCATCATTCTCCAGTCTTCACTGTCACATGATCCTTCAGAAATCATTCTAATATGCTGATTTGCTGTTTAAGATTTATTTGTATTATTTATTCATTTGTTTGTGGGAAAGAAATGATAGAAATTAGTACTTTTATTTAGCAAGAATGATGATAAAGACATTTATAATGTTACAAAAGATTTCTATTTCAGATAAATGCTGTTCTTCTGAACTTTCTATTCATTAAATAAACCCTGATGAATTCTACTAAGCTGTTTTCAACATAATAATAATAAATGTTTGTGAGCATCAGATCAGAATATTGGAATGATTTCTGAAGTACCATGTGACTGGAGTAATGATGATAAAAATTCAGCTTTGAAATCACAGGAATAAATTACTTTTTCAAATATATTCAAACAGAAAACAGTTATTTTAAATAATAAAAAATATTTCCAAATTTTACTGTTTTTGCTGTGTATTGGATCAAATGAATGCAAGTTTTACATTTACATTTAGACATTTAGCAGACGCTTTTATCCAAAGCGACTTACAGAGAACAATAGAAGCAATCCAAATCAACAAAAGGGCAACAAAACATGCAAGTTCTATGACATGTCTCATTTAGCCCAACGCAGTACATGTAGCATAAAAAAAAAGTTTTGTGAGCATAAAAAAATCTTGTGACTAGTAATGTATGTATATAGTAGTATTTATATATACACGTTTAAATAAATAAATGAGCATTTATTTGATCAGTAAATACAATAAAATCAGCAATATTGTGAAATGTTATTACAGTGTGAAACAACTGTTTTCTATTTAAATATATTGTAAAATGTAATTTATTTCGGTGATGCAAAGCTGAATTTTCAGCATCATTCCTCCAGTCTTCAGTGTCACATGATCCTTCAGAAATCATTTTAATATACTGATTTGCTGCTCAGTTATTGCTAGTTCTTTTTATTTTCAATATTGTAAACAGTTTAGACAGCTAAAGACTGGAGAATTCAGCTTTGCATCACAGGAATGCTGAGAATTTTTTTTCTAATTGTTATTTTATATTGTAATACTATTTCACAGTTGTTGTATTTTTGTATCAAATAAATACAGCCTTGATTGGGCATTTAAAAAAACATTTAAACAATCTTAATTATTCCAAACATTTAACCAGTGGTGTGTGTGTGTGTGTGTGTGTGTGTGTGTGTGTGTATATAGATACATACTATTAATTAAAAGAATATTTCTAGTCATTTGATTTTTGCATCATCTTTTTGTAATTTAGGCACAGTAGCTGAATGTCAGCAGGAGCGATCCCAGATCAAGAACAAAGAGACAGCCATGACGTTACTGCGAGCCAAGCTCTATAGTGCCCGACTGGAGGAAGAGACCAGTAAGAGATACCAGGCTCGAAAACTGCAGGTAAATTCATTAACTAGCTTTTTTTTTTTTTTAATGAACATGAAATTCGTTTTTTAATGCCATTTACTTTCTTTGTTGAGAATGATTCATCAGTGCACATGATTCAGAAATGTAATATCCTGTTTCACTTGGAAATGCGTTTCATTCAGTAAAATGGTTTGTAAACAGCAATTCACATTGACTTCAACTTTATTAATGCACAGATATGTCTCTGACTGTCTAATATCAGATAGAATTGTTTTTACTGGATTATATAAACTGCATTGTACTTGTCTTGTAACAGATTGGCACCAAAGGCAGATCAGAGAAAATCAGGACTTATAACTTCTCCCAGGACCGGATCACCGATCACAGGATTGGAAAAACCATTCATGACATGCATGGATTTTTACAAGGAGAAGAACTGCTAGAGGAGATGATTGTGTTTTTGCAACGGTTTTCTGAACAGGAATCGCTTATGGACATTCTTGAAGACAACGATCAGAATCAGTAGTTGTTTGCTAGCAATAAAGAAATGTGTAAAAGTTTGGATTATGGGTGTCAGATTGAATTGCGAGCACAGTCTGAGAAAAAGAGCGTAGTATATCTCACTATCCGTCTGAGGAGTTTCACAAACACTCTGTGCTTTCTCTTGAACTTTTTACACAGCAGTGTGAAATGCTTTCAGGCGGGTGTTTGTTTTTCTTTTTTAATAATTTTGGTGCATTTTAACTCACAAAAAGCAATTTTAAGCTCATAAAAAATAATATTTACAGCTGAGTATAATATACATCACCAGTCAAAAGTTTTTGAACAGTAAGATTTGTAATGTTTTTTAAAGAAGTCTCTTTTGCTGACCAAGCCTGCTTTTTATTTGATCCAACGTAAAGCAAAAAAATTTGAAATATTTGTACTATTTAAAATAACTCTTTTCTATTTAAATATATTTTGAAAAATTTTATTTATTCCTGTGATCAAAGCTACATTTCCAGCCTTATTATTCCAGTCTTCAGTGTCACATGATCTTTTAGAAATCATTCTAATATGCCGATTTGCTGTTCAAGAAACATTTATTATTATTATTATTATTATTAGGATTCTTTGATAACATCATCATTCAAAAGCTTGGAGTTAGTATATGATAGTCAGTAAATGATAGAAATTAATACTTTTATTTAGCAAGGATGCTTTAAATTAAACAAAAGTGATTATAAAGACATTTGTAATGTTACAAATGATTTCTATTTCAGATAAATGCTGTTCTTCTGAACTTTCTATTCATCAAACAAACCTAAAAAAAATCTTCTTGGCTGTTTTCAACATAATAATAATAATAATAATAATAATAATAATAATAATAAATGTTTTTTGAGCAGCAAATCAGAATATTGGAAAGATTTCTGAAGGACCATGTGACTGGAGTAATAATGATAAAAGTTCTTTGAAATCACAGGAATAAATTACATTTTAAAATATATTCAAATAGAAAGCTGTTATTTTAAATAGTAAAAATATTTCACAATTTTGACAGGCTTTGTGAGCCGAAGAGACTTCTTTAAAAATATTGAAAATCTTCCTGTTCAAAAACCTTTTGACTAGTAGTGTACATAAATTTTCACATTAATAAATGTTCATTACTTCTTCAGACCTGGAAATCACATTTCCAGTTTTTAAATCACAGCTTTAAATCTTAAGCATATTTAGGCATAGTTAAACCAACAACAAAACACTTTTAAAGTCCACCATTATTGACTTTTTTCAAAAAGGCGCTTTTTTTCCGTGCTCCCCTTTCATTGGGTGGCGCTCTTTATGCACGGTGACGTCTCGGTTGTATGTGCGTCATGACGTCACTCGAGCCGTCCGCCCAGCGCTTTCATTGGCTGCGGCTCGTTTAAAGGTATTCCGCGGCGCTCTGATTGGCTAGAAGCTTTGGTCGCCAAATTTCAAATGCATGCAAGTGGCGCTTTTTCCCCCAAACTCACTAACCATTGTGTTGCCGCTTAAAGGCTTGTGCTGCTACTTGCAACAGCGACCAGGACACGTTTACAAGGACATATGAGGAACATATAAAAGTGCTTTTAAATTTTAGAGGTAAGAAAAGACTGCTTTAATGGTATATTGTTGTAGATGCTGTAAAATAGAAGCTTTTATTGAATCGATTTTAGATAGACATTGGATGTCCGGCCATGTTTGCGGTTCCCTTTTTCTGATAGTCTCAGATTTGGGTTTAATGTTGCATTTTTTAAAAACATAATATAGCTATTTATGCTTTAGACAGCATTCCAACAAACCAAGTGAGCAATTTTCGTGTAGCAACATAGATTTGAAGTTGTATTTGTAAGCTAGTATGTAAACTAGCCACGTCAGGAATGCATGCACTTAGGCGCGCAAATTGAAAAACACAAATAAATCGCATAGAAACAAATGCATCACTTGGGTAACATTCAAACGCATTGAATATTATACAATAACAAGTGTGTTAACATAACATGCATTATCAGTGTGATTTCTTAATGAAGTTGTAATGCTTAAAACGATATCATCTTTGGTTGTAAAGATGTAACGTAAAACAGTGGGTGGATCAACTTTTTTTGTGTGCGTTTATATTGATATGTTATGTAATACTTTTATAGTGATGTATTAGACATGTAAAACAAAGAGAATGAGCAATTTAATGTATTTCCAATATATGGTCATATACTGTTAATACATATCATAACTAGTAGTCTATACTGTGCAGTGATCTATATAAACAGGATCATCAATTTGTTTAAACCATAACATGTCTAATTTCTCATTTCCTCTAGTTTGCTGTGTCAACCTCAACATGAAGTGTCCAAGCTACTGTGATGATTCAACAGTTTTGTGCCACATGGAGAAAGCTGAAACAGACCTCGGTGAGGTGAAGGGCCACAGGGTGTCACCACGGAAAATGGCCCCGCGCTCCCCCGTGGGGCCCAAAATCTCCACCCCTATGGAGACCAGAAGCAAAGGCCCTCACAATAAAGAAAACTACCAGAATAATCGTCATTCTCTAGAGGTGGCGTCAGACGACGAGGTGATTATCAGCAGTAGTGGCCTGACCGAAGACAGTGGCTACCTTTCCCTTCAAAACAGCCAGGTGGATCATGGAGACGTGGATGCTGTGGACTCACTGGAGAGGAGTGAAGAGAAATGCGTGTCCTCTCAATCCTTGGACGTTGAGTGCCATTCTGCGCCCTGTCTGCCCATGTTAAAGTTTCAGGAGGAGGTGTGCAGAGAATTGTCAAAAAGCTTCAAAAGGAGCAAGAGTTACGACTGGACTGTCGTCGATAAGGTTGCTGAGAATTGCGGACTGCATAATGTGATCGGTGGGAAGATGGGACGGCAGTTTGTGGACATCCTTTGCGGCCTGATGAGGAAAGACATGAGGCATATTATTGCCAGAATATTAGGCCTGTTGGGAGATTGTGACTTAGTGAGGTAACATCCTGTTTAGTTTTGTTATTTCTCCCCTGTGACTCCTACTAATGTATTTCAGACTGACTCACTGTTTTTGGTCTTTTGCAGCTGTAAAAAAGTGAGCCGGACTTGGCGGAAAATCATTTGCGAAGATCAGGTGGCCCTTCGACGCTGCAGAGAAGCAGAAAGAACGTTAAGGGTAAGAGACGTTATAGAATGACAAACCTGGAGCCATTCATTCATGTGACCTTTTATTACTACTTTTAAGTAGTAGTACACCAAAAAAAAGGAAATTCTGGAAGTTTACGCCCACTCAAAACAATCTTAAGTAGCACAGGGTTACTTTTAGCAATGGCCAGAAAGACTTTATGGGTCAAAATGATTGATTTCTTTAATGGCAAAAATATTAAGACCATGTTCCACTGAAAGATTTTGTACACTTTCTACCGTTAATATCAACTTAATTTTTAATCATAGTATGCATTTGAAACTTCATTTAGACAACTTTTAAAGGCGATTTTGACACTTTTTGTACCCTCAGAGTCCTATCCTAACAAATCATGCATGAGCTTATTTAGTCAGCTTTTTAGATAAATCTCAATTTCAAAAAATGTACCCTTTTGAGTTTGTAAGTTATCAAAAAATATAATGGGAACCAAAACTGTTTGGTTACAAACAATCTATGAAATGTGTTCCTTAGTAAGTCTTGTGAGTTTGGAACATTTGAGTGGGTTAGAATTTTTGGAATATATCTATTATTTTTTTTTTTTTTTTTTTTTTTTTTAACAATAGGGTTTACAGAGTCATGGAAATCTGGAAATACTGAAGAACTGTGCACACAGGGTTTCTGTGGGTCTTAAAAAGTAATAATTAGTTAATTATCAATTCACCTGTCCACAAAGACCTTAAAAGGTTTAAATGTAAGCAAAAAGTTCTTAAAGTCATGTATTAAATGTTGCGGATTTGTCTTGTTTTCCAGTTCAGATGTCTAAACGTCATTAAATCCAAAAGCATTTATTTGGAGATGCGCTCTTAAATGTAAAGGTTTTTTTTATTAGCATTGATGGTTCCATGAACTACCTTAAACATCCATGGAACCTTTCAAATGCAGAAAAGGTTCTTTGTAGTGGAAAACGGTTCTTTAGATTTTTAAAATGTTCTTCAAAATGGTTCTTTTAAGAACTGTTCACTGAAACGTTCTTTGGGGAACCAAAAATGGCGGCTTCTACCCTTTAGAGCCTTTATTTTTAAGAGTGTGGCTAAATTAACATATGAAGTCTAGTGTGTTTTTGTTTTTTGTTTTTTTTTTTACACTTAAGTTTGAGTTTAAGCTTGAAACAAAAATCATGTTTGTCGATGGGGTACAAAAACTTAAAGTAGATTTCTCACACTTTTGGCAGACTTTTGTTCTTGATTTAGTTATAAACTTAGAACAAGACTAATGTTTTTTTTTATTCCCAAATACACTAATAAAGATCTGATTTTCAAACTTAGAAGTGCTAATGCAGCTTGTTTGCTTCCTAGACATTTGAGTTCTCTTTTTTTTTTTTTTTTTTTTTTTTTTTTTTTTTTTTTTTTTTTTTTTTCCCAACAGTTTTCTTCATAAAACCTGCAGAAGCCCTGTTTATTTGTGATCCTAAACCACTCATAAGGGTCAGTTTATACATCATCTGAAAGCTGAATAAAAAGCTTTCCATTGATGTATGTTTTGTTAGGATAGGGCAATATTTGGAAATGAGGAAATCTAGAATCTGAGGGTGCAAAAAAAAAAAAAAAAAAATCGCCTTTAAAGTTATCTAAATTAAGTTCTTAGCAATGCATATTGCATTTTGATACATTTAGGGTAGGGAATATACAAAATATCTTCATGGAATGTGATCTCAACTGAATATCCTAATGATTTTTGGCATAAAAGAAAATCATTTTGACCCATACAATGTATTGTTGGCTATTGCTACAGATATACCCATGCTACTTACGACTGGTTTTGTGTTCCAGGGTCACATTTGTAGTTCAAAACGGAAGGAAACATCATAATTGCTTGATTTGATATTCCTAGTTCTAATGGTGTTTGTCTTTGCTGCTTTCAGGACTCTGGTTGCTCTGTGGGCTCATTATCACGAGACTTCACCTTGAGCAGGGTGGTGTTCTCCAGCATGCAGGCAGTCGCATCCACGCCCGTTCACAAGGCCATTAGAAAGCCGCAGTGTCAGACGGGTGGAGGGCAAAACGAATCCAAGCCAAGTCGCTTCCAACAGTTTCATGAGGTAAAAAGATGCCCTTAATAGCACCAAATTTACTTACTCATACATGCATGACTATAGTTTCTGCGTGCATGATTTTAATTGTGGGTTTTCTTGTAGGTTGCCCAATCGCTCAAACAGGATGAATCTCTACGACCATGTATCCTCTGCCGGTCCGCTGCACGGTACGACAAAGCCATGAAGCGGGCTGTTTGCACACGTATAAGCTGCGCTTTTGAGTTTTGCACACTCTGTCAATCTGCTTTCCACGGCTCCACCCCGTGCCGCAGTTCCGTCCGGACCTTCTCCACTTCACAAAAAACACTTGTCGCTGGCTCGGCACGAAGCAAAAGGAACGTCCGTCGCCTGTGAGCACAAGACTGGAAAATGTTACACAAACTTTTTAAAGAACTACCTTTATCTTAAGTGTTTTGAAAGACTTTTAAAAAATATGAATGTTTTATCAACTTCCGAAATGTGAAGTGAAGTTGGCCACGTTTGTGGTCGCCTGCACAAAGTGAAAACTACAATCATCCTCCATGCCAAAAAAAAAAGTGAGACTGAACAAGGAGGTTAAACAGCCTCTTCAGTATTGTAAATAATAATGTTTTATAAGATTTTATAAGAATTGTTTTATTGATGAAATTATCAATCCCTGTCTGTCTTCTTACAGAAATTGTACATATTTAAATGGTTGAATAAAGCCCTGTATATTTTTAAACTCTGCTGCTTTATTGACTGGCAATATAACAGTTCCCTGTTAAGTCAAATCTAGGATGTTTGTGTGTAGAAGAGTATATTTTAACTGTCACATGACTTGGCTTGCATACTAAACTAAAATATAATCTCATTTTGTATAAAATATAGTTTTGGACTGTCAGGTTGAGGATCCAATCTCTAATGCAGTATAGGTTATACAGTTCTATTCAAAAGTTTGTTGTATTAATTTGATAATGCAGTAGGAACTAACTAAAATATTTTTAGATTTTAAAATAAGCAGTTTCCATTTGGATATATTTTAAAGTGTAATTTATTTTTCTGATGCTAAGCTGAATTTTAAGCATCATTACTTCAGTCTTCAGCGTGTCATTATCCTTCAGAAATCATTCTAATATGCTGATTTCCTGCTCAAGAAACATTTATCAATATTGGAAACGGTTGTCCTGCTTAATATTTGTGCAAACATTCGTTTTAGGATTTTTTTTATTTCTTGATGAATAGAAACATGACAGCAACATTATAAATGTTTTTACTGTCACCTTTGATCAATTTAATGCAGTCTTGCTAAATAAAATTTTTCATTTCTTACTCTCCCCAAACTTGAACAATATTATACATATACTGTGCACAAGATAGAAGTATAACTAAACCATATATGGTAGATTCATAGCCATTGTGATCCAGGCTCTTCTGAATTTCATAAAGACACCAAATATGATCGCGTTTTGTCCTAATTATAAATTTGTTTACAACTTGTCAGTTGGTACAATGTATGATAGCTGTGTGGTCTGATAAAGACACAAAATGGAGACCCGACAATAGCGACCAGCTTTTTTTGGTTTTTGGCTAGATGGCACCAGAGAGCTTTCCTGTGCTGTTTAATATACAATGCTACCATGTGAAATGAATTAAATTCATTCAAACATCAGCTTTAAGCCAGTTGTTTTCTTGTAGTAGGCTAATTTGCAGTTTCAAGCACATTAGTGTTTCTGAAATCACGTCAATGTACAGGTCAGCAGATGAAGATCTCAGAGAGGAGGTTTCCACAAAAACACTGAGGCTTTATTTACTAATGATTCACTGTCTGGTGTGATTCACAGATAGAAAACAGAGCTAAACACTGAACACGATTACCTCGACTACTTGCTGGAATCTCAATTAGCGTCTCTCCAGGGTAAATATCTCATTTATTGCAGAACATATGTGACCCTGGAGCACAAAACCGGTACGTCTTAAGTAGCACAAGTATATTTGTAGCAATAGCCAAAAATATATTGAATGGGTCAAAATGATCGAATTTTCTTTTATGCCCAAAATCATTAGGATATTAAGTAAAAATCATTTTCCATGAAAATATTTTGTACATTTCCTACCGTAAATATATCAAAACTTAATTTTTGATTAGTAATATGCATTGCTAAGAACTTCATTTGGACAACTTTAAAGGCGATTTTCTCAATATTTAGTTTTTTTGCACCCTTAGATTCCAGATTTTAAATTGTTGTTCTATCCTAACATCAATAGAAAGGTTATTTATTCAGCTGTCAGATTATATATAAATCTTAATTTCGAGAAATTGACACTTATGACTGGTTTTGTGGTCCAAAGTTACATATATGGCCACTTTTCTCATTGCCATTATGTCTGGGCTCATAACAATGTCTGTTTTCAG
The DNA here is from genome assembly GCA_033026305.1 of Cirrhinus molitorella. Classification (NCBI taxonomy): domain Eukaryota; kingdom Metazoa; phylum Chordata; class Actinopteri; order Cypriniformes; family Cyprinidae; genus Cirrhinus; species Cirrhinus molitorella. The sequence continues at coordinate 5,659,723 of CM065126.1, read as the reverse complement.
AGTAGCCTACAAATGTAATCTTTGATTGTCTTTTTCCTGATGCTTCTGGTCATGTGAATGACGATGACGATGATTATGATTTGAAATGCAATAATGCTGCTTCCTCACTTATCAGCTTGTAATATCATCCATTTAACAAATTTAAACCATACCATCCATATAAAATGTGATTGATTACTGTGAAATTCGAATATTGTACTGTGAGAGAATATGAAGCAAATTGTTGGCACATAAAAACCATGTCAATGTTTAATTGAAAGAAGATAAGTATGGATTACACTGCATGCTTGAAGCAAAAATATAAATTAACCTAGAATTAAAAGTATAATTGATTCTCTGATTTCCTTCCACATGACTGAAATAAAAAACTTGGATGCATAATAGAAATTTGTTTGCTCTTTGACTATTAAATTGTAACCATGCCTTTGCAAAAAGTACAGCGGTGAGGATTATTAAAACTAAAACCATAAAACTTGAAATAATATTTAAATCATTTAACTAGAATTCTGTAAATAATGTAAATAATAATTAATTATTAATTATTTACAGAAATGATTCCTTGGTAACTGGCTGACATAAAATAAGTCATTTGATTAAAATCAACTTTTTTATATTTTATTTTAAATTATTTACAGTTTTAAATTATTAACATTTATTTGAGTTTAGTCATTTTTAATTTTTTTTTTTATTATTATTTTTTTATTTCTATGTAGTTAATATTAATTTGAGTTATTTTAGTATTGAAACTAAATAATTTACGGAAATATTTTAAAACTGTATAATAATAAATAATGAATTAACTAAAATAAATAAATAATTAACTAAATTAACTAAATAATTTACTGTAAATAATGTAAAATGGTAAATAATTTAAAATAAAATATAAAAAAGTTGATTTTAATCAAATAACCTATTTTATGTCAGCCAATTTCCAAGGAATCATTTCTCATTTTTATTTAGTTTCACTTAAAATACTAAAATAACTAAAATGAAAACTACATTAAAAATTATTATTAACTACATAGAAATAAAAAAAAAAAACTAATAAAAATGACAAAACAACAAAATTACTAAAACTCAAATTGTAAATAATTTAGAATAAATGTAAATAATTTAAAACTCTAAATAAGTTAAAATAAAATATAAAACAGTTGATTTTAATCAAATAACTTATTTTATGTCAGCCAGTTACCAAGGAATCATTTCTCATTTTTATTTAGTTTCACTTAAAATACTAAAATAACTAAAATGAAAACTACATTAAAAATAAATATTTACTACATAGAAATAATAATAAAAAAAAATAATAAAAATGACAAAACAACAAAATTCAAATTAATAATAAAAAATTATAATAGTATCTCAGTGGTATTAAATGGTACACAATGGTACAATGACGGTGTCAGATATCATACTATAGTAATATATGGTATACCATGGTACCATGTCAAAACACATACAATATGGTACTTTGATAGTGTGAGAATAAAAAAAAAAAAAATCAAAGGAAATAGGGTTAAATTTAAATACATGTTTTAAAAACTCACAGAAGTTGCAAAAGAAAAGCATTAAAGTTTTTGAGCATTTAAAACATCTTAGTTTCTGATCCATTCTGTGCAACTAATTCATAACCATAAATAAAGGCACTTTTTCCATTAAAATACCCTTTCCTCTCTTCTGCAGCTTCACTTTGATGCTTTTCTGATTTACTCTTGAAATCCACGATGGCGCCATTGCTAATATTTCGGCTCCTTTATGATAAATGACTTGTTTTCCCTCATTTGTATGTCGCTGTGGATAAAAGCATCTGCTAAATGAATAAATGCAGACGTAAATCTTGACAAAGAACCAGACAAGACGCGACCCGTTTGTCTTTTCATAAATGTTTTCTAAAGCTGAAATATAAGTGTGTAGTTGATGATGCTGTCACTGTCCCAGAGACAAACGACCATTTCCCATCAGTCCCCTCATGAGCAATATGGCTCTAAAAGAATAGATCACCCAAAAGTGAAAATTTGCTGACAACGAACTCACCCTCAGGCCATCCAAGATGTAGATGAGTTTGTTTATTCATCAATTTGGAGAAATTTATCATTACATCACTTGCTCATCAATGGATGTGAATGGGTGCCGTCAGAATGAGAGTTCAAACAGCTGATAAAAACATCACAATAATCCATAAATAATTCACACCGCTCCAGTCCATCAATTAGCATATCGAGAAGTGAAAAGATGTGTGTTTGTAAGAAACAATCCGTTATTAAGACGTTTTAACTTCAAACTGTTGCTTCCAGCTGAAAAATGAATCCTCTATATTGCTTTGTCCAGTAAAAAAGTTATCTCAAAAAGAGAAATATGCACAGATCAAGCACCATTTACAATTGAAAACAGTCCTAAACGGCTCTAAACAAATATGTGGGTGGATTTTTATTTGAGAGATGGATTTTTTCACTGGAGGAAGCGTTATTATGTTTTACAATTTTAGCCAGAAGTGACTATTTGACTAGCTTTTCACTTCACAAGATGTTAATTGATGGACTGGAGTGGTGTGGATTACTTGTGGATTATTGTGATGTTTTAACCAGCTGTTTGGACTCTCATACTGACGGCACCCATTCACATCCATTGGTGACCAGTGATGTAAAGCTACATTTTTACAAATCTGTTCAAAACAATCAAAACAAGGGTGAGTAAAATTTCACCAGATGTCATTTTAGGGACAACTATTCCTTTAAATGACTCCTCTGCATTCCTCATTACATAAAATATTGCTTCATCTGTAAACATGCACATTTAATATTTCACCATTGGGGACAAAAATAAAAGCCTGCATGTGGAATCGTAAAAGGACAGATTTGGAGTGAATTCGGATTGGGATCATAAAAGCAGGGTTGTGTCGTTGAGAAATATTCCATCATTAAGGTCTTCCTCACAGTATAATTAATCTCAGAGCTGACCTTTCTGGACGAGAAAAGCTCTGTGCCCGTATATTATTGTATTTCCATTTGATTTATTGAACTACGGCCTGTACAAATTAAGCTCCAAATCAGCTGAGGATATGGAGAGCAAAACAGGTGTTTATACTGAAACACACATGCACACACACACAAAACATATCGCTTATTATGAGTCATTCTGCTTGGGAATACAAATCTAATTTTTCTGTTGGATGCTATCTGCTGTGATTAACCTTTCAGACTAGATGCAAAGCGCTCTGAGTGTGCGTGTGGGTGATATTTTAACATTATTTTAGTCACATCTGGGTGTAAATTTGAGTTGAGGGCATGTGGGTTCACTGGAAATATGTGAACTAGGTTATTGGCACTAAGAATACATTATTATGAAATCGGTCTTATAAAACGGCTAGTTCTGACTCACTAAATGCTGATAAATACACACGTGTGATTGCACATTCTATATTCTTGTTTTGTAACCACAAAAAGTAGGCTACTTTACAACACTCAAAAAAAGGGAGAATATTTAGGCCTAAATTTAAGCATTTGAATTGCCTATACATTTTCAATTCTTTTGGATTACACCATTTTAACATAAACAAATAAACTTATATTTGCCAGTCATATATGAATAAAACAGTTGAGATTTCAGTATTCAGAAAAGCCATGGCATAGTTTATTATTAACTATTTGCTGTATTCGAAATTGATTTAAATAATTATATTTTCAAAATGCATTTATTCAAATTTAGAATCAGCATAAATCTGTCGCTTGTGAAAACAATTCAGTTTATAAAAAGTATGAAAATGGTAAAGCTAGGTCTGGAATAAGTAATATTCAGAATGCAATATAAGCAATTCATTATTTAATAGAATATGCATCATAATACGTTAATAATAATAATAAGTTAAAAAAATGAATTCAATTCAGATACATAAATCTCAAATTTAGGCCTAAATATATTTTGAATTGTGTATTATTTGGTCAGTTCTTATTTTAATCATTAATATTAATATATACATAAATAATGAATAGTTACAACTCTAAATTCTATTGTTATTCTTGTTGGAAACCATTGCAAAACATTTCTATCAAACATTCTATAAATGTATTTGCAACCTACAGTTATGTTAATACATGTATATTAATGTATATGTCACAGACTTTTTTTTTTCTACTTTTTAAATAAAACAGATTATTGTAATATGTTTTACAATTAAATACTATTAGTATTTATATTTCAACATTTCATGTTTAATTAAATGTGCTACTTGCCATTTGTTTGTAATTAACTGTACAATGTAGCTGTTTCTGAGTGAAAATGGTTTCTACACTGCAAAAAATGCAGAAAAAAATCTTAAATTAAGATGAATTTACTAGATAGGCAAAATGCACTTAATTTAGTTATTTCCTCCTGGAAACAAGTAAAATTATCTGCCAGTGCGGTAAGTAAAATATTCTAAAAACAAAAGTATTTTATTTACCCCACTGGCAGATAATTTTACTTATTTTAAGTAATCTGTACTTAATTTAGTTTTTCCCACTTGGAAACAAGACTAAATATGTTATAGAATTTTGCTTATTTAGTAAATGCATCTTAATTTGTTAGATATTTTGACTAAAACAAGACAAAAATACACATTTTTTTCCAGTGTGTGGTGTGTGTTTAACCTAAATACATTCATTTATAGCAATAATTTTTCATTTATAGGTTTTCATAGGTTAAATTGGGTAGAAATAGTTCTTTAAAGTAACACTTGCACGTTGCTGCTTTTTACAGTGTACACTACCAGTCAAAAGTTTTTGAACAGTACGTTTTTGATGTTTTTTTAAAGAAGTCTCATCTGCTGACCAAGCCTGCATTTAAGTACAGCAAAAGTAAAACATATTTGTATTATTTAAAATAACTGTTTTCTTTTTGAATATATTTTAAAATGTAATTTATTTCTGAGTTCAAAGCTAAATGTTTAGCATCATTACTCCAGTCACATGATCCTTCAGAAGTCATTCTAATATTCTGATTTGCTGCTCAAAAAACATTTGTTATTATATTGAAAACAGCTGAGTAGACTTTTTTTTCAGGTTTTTGATTAGTAGAAAGGTCAGAAGAATCACAATTATCTGAAATAGAAATTGTTTGTAACATTATAAATGTCTTTATCATCACTTTTGTTCAATTTAAAGCATCCTTGCTAAATAAAAGTATTGATTTCTATAACCCCAACGCCCTACTGTTACAAAAGCTTTTTATTTCAGATAAATGCTTATCTTTGAATCTTTCTGTTCATCAAAGAATCCTGAAACATCCTATTATTATTGATAGTTACAATTGTTTCTTAAACAGCATATTAGAATGATTTCTGAAGGATCATGTGACACTGAAGACTGGAGTAATGATGCTGAAAATTTAGCTTTGATCACAGGAATAAATGACATTTTAAAATACATTCAAATAGAAAGCAGTTAAATTAATAAGTACAAATATTTCACAATATTACTGATTTTGCTGTATTTTGGATCAAATAAATGCAGGCTTGGTGAGCAGAAGAGAATTCTTTAAAAAACATTACAAAATCTTACTGTTCAAAAACATTTGACTGGTCCACCACAGAAAAATCTGTTATTAACAACCCAACCAAATTTGAATGCAAAAAAAAAAAAAACGGCAAGTAAAAATACCATAAAATAAGTTTTTAAATAAAGCAGTAATCCCTGCTTTGAAACGTTGGGGGGGGGGTGTCCGCTGTCTGCGCTGAAACCACGCCCATTCGCTGGAAAGTTGCCAGCTCTCTCGAGTCTGAACTGTAGTCAGTTTGTCAGTTATAGCAAAAAATGAAAATGGTCAATTATTGTCATGTTTTGGGCTGTACTAATCGGTCGGAGCGGTTAAAATATTTAGAGTATTATAGACTGCAAAAAGATATAACAAATAATGAGAACAGTGCAAAAAACAATCTGAGGAATATAAGGCGTTTGTGGTTGGCCAAACTGAACCAGGATTTCCAGGGCAAGAGTCTTGACAACGTTTGTGTTTGTTCTTATCATTTCCGGTCAGGTAGGTGAAATATTAGGTTAAATCTAAATTAACACTGCTCATAAGTATCTTTACCACCTATTAACTTTAGTTTGTCAAAATATTGCACCCTTTCCTGCTTACTAAGTCCTCTATATGATTTAGCAGCTTCCACACATTTTTTTCATGGTTTAGCCAGCATAAATTAGCAGAACAACGCTTCCAGTAGTACATTATCTTTGCAACCCATGCTGTTGTTTACATCTGAGTATATTCAATATGGCTGTGCATCCTGGTAACTGACTCAGTGATTCCAGTGCATCACTGAGACATGATTTCAGCCCTACCCCAAAAAAATCCTGAACACAGAAATGATAAAAAAAACAAACTGTGGTCTAACTCCACAATTCAGTACTACATCATTCACAGCCTTTGTAACATGTTTTCAGCAATACATTTCTAACATTTATAATGTGTTTAGAAACAATTCTCTGAATTGCCACTGACTTTAAGATCTTTCTTCTGCCTTTCAGTTTTCTTAAACAGACACGTGTCCCATTCAAGCTACTCCCTGTGAAACGAGGGGCACGTGTGATGTTTATTATGAATGACTGGCATCTGTCACGTGACCGTACTTCAGGGGTCTAAAGGTCGACTCCTGTCACTGCGATGGTCTTCAACCAGCACCGCCACCGGCCCCAAGACAGCCAATCCGCTCTGCTGCTCACACTCAGTCATGTTCATCACAGATTCAGCGGGAAGACGTTAGCAGCGTGCAGGACAGATGTTGAAGTGGGTGATGAATCATTTCCATATCAAATACTGATTGTCCTTCATTACTGTGATCCACTAGCGTACATTTCATCGCCACAGTCCTTTTCCTCCCCCATAGCATGTGTGTATTAGCATAAAATGATTTGCAGAATGTATAGGGATTAATATATTGGCGGTCTTGCTTGGCTGGATAATTCTGTTAAGATTTGTTTTTGTGCATGATAACTAAAACGATTAAACCTCTCCTTTTTTCCAAGGATCTGTTTTTATCAAAATGGTGGAGAAACACAAATTGTGCTCCATTTGAACCTTGAAAATGAGGTTAGTATACTAGCATTCAAATGTATATTTATTTTGATTTTTAAATAAATTAATACTTTTATCTAGTAAAGAAGGATGCATTTACTAAAAATGTTCTTTCAAAAACATAAACATGGAAACATATAACATATACAGTTGAAGTCAAAAGTTTACACACACCTTGCAGAATCTGCAAAATGTTAATTATTTTACCAAAATAAGAGGGATCATACAAAATACATGTTATATTTTATTTAGTACTGACATGAATAAGATATTACACATAAAAGACGTTTACATAGTTCACAAGAGAATTTATAAAAATGACTCTGTTCAAAAGTTTACATACACTTGATTCTTAATACTGTGTTGTTACCTGAATGATCCACAGCTGTGTTTTTGTTGTTGTTTTTTTAATTTAGTGATGGTTGTAAATGAGTCCCTTGTTTGTCCTGAACAGTTAAACTGCCCACTGTTCTTCAGAAAAATCCTTCAGGTCGCACAAATTCTTTCAGCATTTTTGTGTATTTGAACCCTTCCCAACAATGACTGTATGATTTTGAGATCCATTTTTTCACACTGAGGTCAACTGAGGGACTCATATGCAACTATTACAGAAGGTTCAAACGCTTACTAATGCTCCAGAAGGAGAGCCAGGGGTGTAAACTTTTGAACAGAATAAAGATGTGTACATTTTCTTATTTTGCTTAAATATCATATTTTTTTCATTTAGTACTCCCTCAGTTGTCCTCAGTGTGAAAAGATGGATCTCAAAATCATACAGTCATTGTAGGAAAGGGTTCAAATACACCAAAATACTGAAAAACCAAAGAATTTGTGGGACCGGAAGGACTTTTCAGAAGAGCAGCGGGCAGTTTAACTGTTTAGGACAAACAAGAGACTCCTGAACAACTATCACTAAGCAAAACAACACAGCTGTGAATCATTCAGGTAACAACACAGGGCATGTAAACTCATTTTTATAAATATTTTCTCTTGCGTAAGCATCTTTTATGTGAAATATCTTATCCAGGTCAGTACTAAATAAAAAATAACATGCATTTTGTAGGATGCCCAACTGTATATATTTATTTACTTATTTATTTATTGAAAATGATTCTATAGTACTACTACCAAAGACTACCAAAAATGAGTACAAACGTGTACAGGACTGAGGCGGCATGTGGAAAGAGTGCAATGCACAAACACACACACTCACTAATGCTCAAAACAAGTGGTTCCTGGCCAGCCATTTCTACGTTGAATCACTTTAAGTGGTAATGCACCCATTATCAGAGCGGAGCTGGTCAGTGTAGAGTCTATCCATCTATTTTTACCTGCTGTGGTCAGCAGGCCCATTTAGCCATCCGGTAATGAGAACTAATGAGCTGGACCTCTCCACACAGCCCCGGACAAATCACATAGCATCTGATTTGCACCACAACAATTCAATAGCCGAAGATTAAGCCTGGTCACCAGAGACTGAATCTTTATATCATACCTGCTGATCTGTGGAATCAGATAGAGAAAAGACCAAAAAATGAATATTTTGAATTTGAAGATTTACCTTATTTTTCTTCTAGGAAACATGGAAGTCTTCTGTAGCTTCTGAAAGGCAGTACTAAATAATAATAAAAAAAAGATATTTAAGCAAAAAAAATAAAAATGTACACATCTTCATTGTGTTCAAAAGTTTACACCCCTGTATTGTTTTCCTTCTGGAGCATCAGTGAGCCTTCTGTAATAGTTGCATATGAATCCCTCAGTTGTCCTCAGTGTGAAAAGATGGATCTCAAAATCATAAAGTCAATGTTGGAAAGGGTTCAACTACACAAAAATTCTGAAAAACCAAAGAATTTGTTAGGATCTGAAGGATTTTTCTGACGAACAGCAGGCAGTTTAACTGTTCAGAACAAACAAGAGACTCATGAACAACTATCACAAAAAAAAACAAAAAACAGCTGTGGATCATTTAGGTGACTACACAGTATTAAGAATCACGAGGTCATTTTTTAAATTCAATTATTATTTTCTCTTATATGTACACATCCTTTATGTGTAATATCTTATTCAGGTCAGTACTAAATAAAAAATAACATGCATTTTGTATGATCCTTCTTACTTTGGTAAAATAATTAACATTTCGCAGATTCTCCAAGGTATACGTAAACTTTTGACTACAACTTTAAATATCAGCATCTGCACTAAATTGCATATTTTTGCTCACTTTGGGCCTTTGAATAAAACTGACATGTTTTTTCCTCCTTTAATATGAGCATAGCAGACTGAGCACGTAAAACTAGATGAGCCTGATGCATTGCATGTGATACAAGACATAAAACACATCTAAATAGACAAATAAGCATTTGTCTAAAAAAAAAAAAAAAAAAGATTTTTCTGACTATTATTTCTTTACAGGTTTAAAGTAGAAAAGCCATTATCTTTCTTAAAATAATGTGATTATGAACATGGATAATTGATATATATATATATATTAATATGTATATATTGCACATTATGCAAATAGAAGTTTTGGTGCATGAGTGATTTTCTATTAGTCATCTCTGTTTTTGCATCTCCTCCTACTTACTGTTGTAATGACATAAATCCAACGTGACAAATTAAGAGCACACACAAAATATTCAGTGCATATTTTCTCTGATTGTTTGTTATTGTTCCATTCGGCTTGATTTCTAGCGTTTCCAGGAAGACGGGATGTGCAGCCGCCACAACGATTACAAACGACAAGCTAAAATGACACATGTATTAAAAGAAGCACGGCCATAGAAGAACACATAACAGCCTCTTCAGTTACCTCCGCCAAGTAGAGCACTTCCACGCTAACAACCTGACAAACCAATCAAAAGAACAGCCACTTACTGACCGTAACCTATATTCTCAACTATTAAGCTTAAAAACATCCTATTCAAACTCAAAACCTAAAAAAAAAAACCTTAAGTGTAATTAGTAAGCAATTTCTTACTAGAAGAGCTAAACAGTAAGGATTTTTAAGGCCAGGAGTTTAGATTTTTCACTTGCGTGTAAACACTTTAACTGTTCTTATCACAAAATTATCATAAGTAAAATACACAGATAAATAAAATGTGACCCTGGACCACATCGATTTTTCTTTTATGCCAAAAATCATTAGGATATTAAGTAAAGATCATATTCCATGAACATATTTTGTAAATTTACTACCATCAAAACTTAATTTTTAATTATTAATATGCATTGTTAAGAACTTAATCTGGACAACTTTAAAGGATTTTCTCAATATTTAGATTTTTTTGCACACTCTGATTGTACTCACTCAGTTGTATCTCGGCAAAATATTGTCCTATCCTAACAAACCATACATCAACGGAAAGCTTATTTATTCACCTAAAAATTAAAAAAAAAAAAAAGATCCTTATGACTGGTTTTGTGGTCACAAATTATAAAATAAATAAATAGATTTGATAAATAAACTATCAGTTAAAATTATGATTTACATCATTGTAAAAAATAATAATTTTCCTAAATAATAAAAAAATATATAATTTAAAATAATCTAAAGTATAATTATAATAGATACAAATATAAAAAATGTTTTTGAATTAAAAGTTTTCTTACAGTTTTTAATTAAAATGGTCTTCTTACCAATATTATTATACCTTATTAGATATTTATAATAAATATATATTTTTTAAGTTTATTTTTGTTTTTATATTTTGCATTTGAAATTAAGCTTCATATGACACTTTACAACCATAAATAATTTACCTAAATCATTTTAACATTATTTTGTTGTTTTGCATCCAATCATTTCTAAGATTATTATAATAAATAATATATATATTTTATTAATTTGTAATTAAAAATTAGGCTTAAAATCTTTACCAAAATAATTTACATAAAATATTAAAAATATATATTTTTAATGTTTTTAACAACCCATCATTAGCTTTTTAATATGTAATATCTAAAATGTACATTATACATTATACTGTAACACTAAAGAAAGCTCTAAATATCTTCCGAGTTTATCATGCATATGATAAACAAACATAACATTTAGTGACAACACAGCATTGCTGACTGATCAGCACAAAACATTCTCAAACTGGCAGCGGACCATCCGTATTTTTAAGCCTTGACCGCTCAGCCGTCACTTTCGGATATTTATATCACTTATAGTTTAATTGGTACAAACCAAACTATTTTTCCAGGCCAAAGGACGACTCACAATAAATGTAATTTGACAGACAAGCCTAATTTTGGCAACCAGAGTCCCATCTTAGTGCATGTCGTCTTATATAACGCCTTCTCTGGCATTCCATATCCTCTGACATTTATGATTCAAACTTTCAGAGCTGCCTTCAAAGCGTCGTAGATACGCTGAGTCACAGGTCGACAAATACTAATGACCGTTTTCTTCAGAAGTTCTCAAAATAAGGGCCTAACGCTTACGAGACCTTCAGCAGGAATTACAGGAATGAGTGACGTGTTTTCAACCGCACACCTTTTTTTAATGTCTTCTGTATACGTCTGTCTACATATTGCATCATCCCGTGACACTCGTACATCATTACTCCAGCTGCCTGGACCACATATTCACCAAGTTTTTCGAAAAAATGATTACTATGCAATCTTTCTCTGCACCTGTACTGTCCAATTTATGTGCATTTTCAGGGATGAAAACAAATGGCAGCCATAAGTCATAGAAAAATAATTGAGACAGTCTGTACATTCCTCAAAATAATGGCCTGTGGAACAGGCAGAACATGACCACGAATCAGTTGCAGTTCACGGCTAAAGTTTGTTTTGTCATATTGAAATCGAGCGCACTCAAGAACTTCATGGCTCTTCAAACTTTTATTATACTTTGAATGGCAAAAATAAAGATTTCCAATATGCCCCGACCCTCCCAAACCCAATGTTCCCTCTATAGAGTTCAAATTCAGACAGAAGCAACATAAATATTTTTACAAAATAATTCATTTACAAAATGCACGGCGACAGTGTTACATCATCAGCAGTCTTCGGGGCAGAATATGCGGTGCTCTTATTGTACCAGTCCGGGGCTTGTTTCAATGCATTTATTGATCTACAATTTACAGGAAACATGGCAAAGCAAATCGGTTTCCAAGGCCAAAGCACGCTATGTACATCTTCAAGCTAACATCTCTCATCAAAGTGTATTTTCTATGTACAGTGCAAACATTTACGTCATAGGTAACCACATTTTTCGTTTTCAACACGTTGTTTTAGTAGTATGCTGATGTCCTATACTAGACTGTGTAAATGGAACCTATGATGGTCTCGGAGAGTTGTTTTCTTGCCTTCAAGCTGATCTCAGAGAGGCTAGAAGAGAAAAGATAAGTGTTTAAATCAACTTTGTTCACCAGTTTGCGAGCACTTTTATTAGTGCAAAGCCTTATCTAACGTACCAGTGGTATATGATTCAGAAGTCGGTCTACGGTGACGTCATCGTAGCTCTCCCGATACGTGGTTTCACCTCCAGTCGATTCCTCCTGCATGCTGGGTGGGTCTTCTTGACTGAAAAGAGGACAAAAATAGTATTTTAACACCTTTTGAGTAAATCTATGAAAGAAACAATGTGCTGGTGCTTTTTACCTTCTCTTTCCTGTGAGAACGGAGTTTAGATATTTCTTCACTGCCATCTGCTTGCGAAAGCGGCTGTAGTTGTCTGTGAATATTGCGTCTGAATGACGCTTCATCGGCGCCTGGTCTTCCATCAAATCGTCACTAAAATCACATGAAGAAATACGTCAGACTCGCGTTTATGTTTTACATTCATGCTTTTAGCAGAGACTTTTAATCAGAGCTTGTAATGGTTATCTACTTGGAAGACAGATGAATTGAATTTAGTCTAATTGGATTTATGTTTTGGTGATCTTTCAATATAATAGATTTTAGATGCAAAGTCATTTCATTCTGATATTTGAGATCACCAGCTAAACATTTCACATTTACTTTTATTCATTTGGCAGACAATTCATTATAGGACTGTGAGATTATATGGTATATAATCCTATGGCCATTTTGAGATCCATCAGAATAATTATATAAACGATGATATCGTTGATTTACTCTATTTACTGCATCCCAGTAATATAGATGCATTATCACACCACTTAAAGGAGATAAAAACTTTCTTTCGATTACCAAAACATAAATCCAATTACACTCTTAAAATAAAGGCTCCAAAGGGTTGTTTTTGCAGTGATGCCATAGAAGAACCAATTTTGGTTCCCCAAAGAACCATTTTGGAGAACATTTCAAAAATCTCTTTTTCTGCTTTTGAAGGGTTCCATGGATGTTCAAGGATCTTTATGGAACCATTGGTCTCCACAGAAGCTCTGGTCTTAAACTACTATGGGTTGGTTTTCTGGTTTAAGCTGGTTTCCACAGTTCAGATCTGGTTTTGGGAGACCTAGATGACCAGTGGAGACTAGCAAACTATGATAAGCTGGTTTCTGCAGGGCTATGGATCATGTAATATAAACGGCACTGCCAGAATGCATTGGCATAAAAAGATCCATGTACCTGACTCGTTTTCCGATCAATGACTCCAGGTACCGTCTGGCAGATAACTGTCCTAGAAGTTTACTGTATCCGCTTGTGAAAAGCCCGTCTGCGTGTCTTGTATCTCTGCGCATAGATACACAAACCAACTGCAATAAGTAAATTTACTCCAATCCAGTTTGAATGACACAGTACACTTCAGCTGCTCATATAATTCAATTTATTTCTTATTAATGGTTTGATTATATAAATGCTTTAAAGCTTTTTTTACAATGTCTACAGTGTCTCTCACAAGAAAAGCTAATGGCAATCATAGTTTACATCAAAATACCACAGTTAAGCTAAACAACAGAAATAGTTTCAAAGCTTTTTATGCTGTGGGAAGATTTCATATCAAATCATTATGATTCTCTTTATTAATTATAGAACGGTTAGCATAGTCCAACAATTAAGCATTTGGGACTCTTTAAAATAACTCAAGTCTACATTGCCTATGTATAAATTAGATTTATAATAGAAACAATGCATTTTGTTAATTCATTCAGCATAGCAAACTTGCAATTTACTTAAATATCTAATGAGACAACAAAAAATAAACTTTATTTGTTTGTTTCATCGTGTTTTTGTCGTCTTTGTTTTTTTTTTTTAATCTGAGGCGATTCACTTGCGCGCCCACCGCTATGATGGCGCGAATAATGCGCGCGCATATTCCAATATAGAAAATGGTTTAAAACAGTTAGGAATTAAGTTTTATCAAAGTGTTTTAATAGAGCTGAGTTCTTACCTCATGGAGGCGAAGGGTAAACTTAAGGTCCGGGCGTATAAAACACTGGAGAGAGTTATGAAGAGCAAAAGCTGAGAGCCGTTCCTCACGTGCATTGCTTTACACCTGTGCATACATGAATACTGTTATTTCACATTGAATAAACACCAAATGTAATTGCATTTTAAAACTTGAATGCAATATTAAAGACACTTGAATGGATGTGCAAAATTTGGTTAAAACCTATACAATCTGGTTTCGCTGTTTGGATACATTATAAAGTACTTTATGAAAGACGTTTCTGTTTTCTTAATTAAAAGAGTTTGTTATTTTCTTACAACAATTTTTAAATGAGTTTTGTTCTGTCCTGTTTATTTGCAAGGCTGCGGTGTTTTATTATAAGAGCACATATAACACTATAAAAGGCTAATACTAAAAATTGTTTCATTGTGAACATCAATTAATGTAGCTAAATGCTGTGCAATTTATGTATATATGGGTAGCCTATATGTTGCGAATGTAAAATGAAAATAAACGAATGCAACATTCACGTAAGTAAAAAGTGACTACGGTAAATGTTCAGCTGAGTAAATGAAACGAAAGGAACTTACATGTGCTGTAGAGATGTGATCCGCGCGCTGATCGGGGTCCTGAAATACCTCCAGTCAAACCTCCCAAAGTGACCAGGTGGTTTTTTTAAGTTCCTTTGCGCGGTCTTGTGTCTCTTTGAATAGTCTCACCCCTCGCCTCGTTTTATATGTCTGAATACTTTCCATCAGACAGGAAGACAATCAGATTTGATTTGCGTTAATACGTCACGAAGAAAGTCCCATTGGGATGGATGTGTTCGTCATTGGTCGGCAGGCACACTTCACACACACACACACACACACACACACACACACACACACACACACACACTGGTGAAATTAAGTTTGTGATTGCTCAGAATGTTTTGTGTCATTCCTGGTGATTCATTCTTTGGATATTTGTTTGCATGGATGCACTTTTTGGTCAAAGAAGAGATGGAGCTGAAAAAATAAACAATAAACCCAGCATGACTTCCCAACTCAAAAAACACTTAGAAATGCAAAAAGACCTATGCACAGAATTCCTATTGGAATTTTTATTCAAATTTGGAACTGATCTTTAAAAAATCTTAAAGGCAATACAGAATTCTACAAGATCTTTCAGGATACATCACTGTCTAATCACTTTTTAAAAGATAGATGATAGATAGACTCTTAAAATGGAAGGTTCTTTATTCCATGAAGAACCTTTAACATCCATGACACCTTTCCATTCCATAAATAAATAACGCATTTTTTCTTTACAAATTAAAAGAAAAAAGTCTAGATGTATAGATAGATATCTATTTACACTCTTTAAAATAAAGCCCCCCCCCCCCCCTTTCTGGAACCTTTATTTTAAAGAGTGTAAATAGATATCTATCTATACATCTAGACTCTTAAAAATAAAGAGTGTATATCTATCTATCAGTCAGTCAATCAATCAATCTATCTACCTATAGACAGATAAAAAGATGGATAGATAGTAATAGTTAGACAGATTATATCTATAGATAGATAGTCAGAATATTTTATCAATAGACTGACAGATCGATAGACAGATGATAGATAAATAGATAGATATAGATAGATCAACATATTGATGATAGATGATAGATTAATCAATAGATAGACAGATTGATAGATTGGTAGATTGATGATAGATAGATAGATAGATAGATAGATAGAGAGAAACAGACATATATTCATATTGATTGATCAATAGATCAATTCCCAGCTACCTAGATAGATAAATATAAATAGACAGATAATAGATAGATAATCAGATTATTTGATCAATAGATTGACAGATTGATAGACAGATGATAGATAGATAGATAGATAGATTGACAGATCAATAAATAGATGATAGATAAATAGATATAGATAAATCGACAGATTGATGATAGATAGATAGATAGATAGATAGATAGATAGATAGATTGATTGATCAATAGATAGATTGATAGATTGGCAGATCAATGATAGATAGATAGATAGATAGATAGATAGATAGATAGATAGATAGATAGATAGATAGATAGAAACAGACATATAGTCATATTGATTGATCAATAGATCAATACCCGGCTACCTAGATAGATAAATATAAATAGACAGATAATAGATAATCAGATTATTTGATCAATAGATTGACAGATCGATAGACAGATGATAGATAGATAGATAGATAGATAGATAGATAGACATTTGATAGATAGATAGATAAATAGATAGATAGATCGATATACATTTGATAGATAGATAGATAGATAGATAGATTGACAGATCAATAGATGATTGATAGATTGATAGAAACAGTCATATTGATTGATCAATAGATCGACAGATCAATACCTAGATAGATAGATAGATAGCTAGATAGACATAAGTGAACGACTCAGTAAGGATTTCTCTGTGGTTTACCCTCATCTTAACCCTGATTCAATCCCTTTGCTAACAGAATCACTCTCTGCATTAAATACATCAATGCCAAAATAATGAACAAACATGGTCAGTTGTTGAGAGCCGCTAGTGACATAAACCAGACTCTTTTAAAGCATCAACACAGGAAATGTTTACATGCATAAGTGTCCACTTAGACCCTAGAGACGGTCATCCTGAACACTCATTTTAGTTTGGACGGTTGTCATTTATTCTCATAATCAATAATATGTTAGCTTGGTGTCCGTTCTCGCTTTAAGACTGTCCTCATTGTTTGAACAAAGGTATGGCAGCTATAGACGATGAGTCCTGGTGACCTTATCTTTGGTATCTCTGTTATCTTTGGTAACAGTGACCTCTTGCCCTGTGACCTTAACAGCGTTATTTGATCTGGATGGCTGTTTTCTAGGGTCTCCTGGTGGATAAAGTGATTAATGAGGGATGCAGATTGCAGATGTGATGCCAATAAATCAAGTTTACAAATGGAATTTCAGTCTTTGTTCACTATAGCAGCTTTACATCTGATGCATCAAGATAGTATCTAAGCATGAGCTGAATTAATTAGATGGTGAAGTTTAAATGGAGTGTATAGTATATAGAAAGAGCGATGCTTGACCATACAAGCACCATTAACATGCAAGTTCAAAAAGACAAAACAATAATAATACAGTTGAAGACAAAATTATTAGCCCCCTGTAAAATTTTACTTTTTTTTTTTATATTTCCCAAGTGATGTTTAACAGAGCAAGAGAATGTTTTCACATTATTTCCTATTTTTTTTCTTCTGATTTCTTATAGTTGCTTGAATAAAAGAATTAAAAATAAATAAATAAAAAACTGCTAAGGTCAATATTATTAGCCCCCTTAAGAAATTATTAGTTTGATTAGCTATAGAACAAATCACTGTTGTCCGATGACTTGCCAAATTAACCTAATTCGCCTGATTAACCTAATTAACCTAGTTAATTAGCTCTAAATTGCTCTTTAAGCTGAGGATTAGTATCTTGCGAAACAACTAGTCATCTGTCATCATGGCAAAGACAAAAGAAATTAGTTTGGACTTGAGAGAAAGAATTGTTAATGCTCATAAAGATGGAGAAGGATACACACGTTTATCAAAGCGTTTTCAGGTGTCAAGAACTGCAGTGAGATGCATTATCAAGAAGTTTAAAGAGACCAACACAGTGGAAAACAAGACGGGCAGAGGCAGGAAGCGAAATATTTCAAAAACTTTGGAAAGAAAACTAGTGAGAGAGGTTTCTAAAGACCCGAGAACAACTGCCAAGACACTAGTGAATGACCTAGCCATGTCTGGAATTGATGTCTCAACGAAGACAGTCACTGAAGCCCTGCACAGGAATGAACTGTGAGGTCGCCGACCAAGAAAGACTCCACTTCTGAAGAAGAGACACCTCCAAGCTAGAATGAAGTTTGCTAAGGACAACCTGGGGGAATGTGATGCATACTGGAAACGTGTCCTTTGGACAGATGAGACAAAACTAGAGCCTTTTGGCCATAGAGATGTTGCATATGTTTGGAGAAAGAAGGGAGAGGCATTCAACCCCAAGAACACCATTCCCACAGTGAAACATGGTGATGGGAGAATAATGCTGTGGGGATGTTTCAGTGCGTTTGGAACTGGGAATCTCGTCAGGGTTGAAGGAAACATGACAAAGGAAGACTATACGAAGATTTTGAAAGACAACCTCAGACAGTCTGCAAGAAAACTTGGTTTGGGTTGACATTTTGTCTTCCAGCATGATAACGACCCAAAGCATAACTCACTTCTGGTGGAGAAATACCTCCAAATGAGCAAAGTGAGTGTACTTGACTGGCCTGCACAAAGCCCAGACTTGAATCCAATAGAAAATCTGTGGGGCACACTAAAGTCCAGAGTTTGTGTCAGAAGACCAACAAATCTGGAGGAGCTTGAGAGATTTGCTAAGGAAGAATGGCCTGTCATTCCTCAGGAGACATGCTTGAAACTTGTTGAGAACTACGGCAAACAACTAAAGGCTGTTATCAAGCAAAAGGGATACACTATTGACTATTAACATCAGAGGGCTAATAATTTTGACCAGTAGACTTTTTACAATTTTTTCATTTATTTCTATTTGTATTACAAACCGTAAAAGCTTCCTGAATAAAGTATTATGTTTAAAAATGCTGTGTTGATAAAAACGTCTTTCTGTTAAACAACACTTGGGAGTTATTTGAAAAAATAATGACATTTGATAAGGGGCTAATCATTTTGTCTTCAACTGTATGTCTTTTTGGATGCCTAACAAACTGAAATAGTTTGAAGACATTTCAATTAATGTTTATGCTATTGACATTTGTCTGATATTCTTAGAGGAAGAGTCTGTTCTAGTCAATCAATATTGACTTCCATTCTTGTCTTTATACCGCGGTCCAAAAACCAGTGACAGATCAGTTAGACAAAGCCTTAAGTGCATCCAAATTAATGCAGTAAATACATCTGTACATCTGGCCACACAGAGGACATTAGCTTCAATAATGCTATCAGAGCATCATTAGATCTGTAATGAAAGCTAAGGACAACAGCGTCATACTCCCGAGACCAGCGCTCCACACGGGCCAATCACATTACAGATTTTTTTATTTCATTATTTTTGCTTCAATGATAAAAATGTATTAAAAAACATGTACGTTAACACTATCTATCTATCTATCTATCTATCTATCTATCTATCTATCTTTATTGTAAAAGATTGTATACAAAAAAAACATTCACACACAACTCAATAATAAATGTTGATTTATTATTGCCAAAGAATATTTCAAGCCTGTGGGTTTTCCTATGACTAATAGTTTCATCTTTGCACACACTGACAAGAAACGTCAAACTGTTTTCCAGACGTCATCTCACACATATGAACATCATGCTGTTCCTTCCCGGTTGCCCGTGTATTGCATATTGACTCGAATATGAATGTGACAGCTCTCATTCACTGGTGAAATATTTTGTCTGCACAACGTATCGTGTATTTCTTCATTCGATATTGCCAATCTACCTAAAGTAGCTAAAGTTTGGCAGGGCATGCAGTGGGAAGACTTGGGTTTAGTAATACACAGAAACAATTTGAAGGACTGAAAATCAGTCCTGAGGTGACGCTTGCCATATGTGTGACAGGGAGGAGTTTTATTGAAAAATAATCGAGTGAGAAGTCTACAGAGGAAGCATGCAACTCCTATTCTGACTCTATTGAATTCATATTGATCTCAGTGCATCCATCTCTATTGTGTCAGAGTTTATAAGAAATAAAATGAGTGAAATTCAAAACCCACCTCCAAACCTGTATATAGTGGTTTCACTCTAACAGACTCTGTTTCTTTTATTGATTGTACAACAAATATACATATACAAATATGAGCTTATATACAGCTCATATTTGTATATGCATGATACAAGTGCAAAGCAATTTTTTCTAAAATTGATTTTCCAGTCATGTACAGTATGCAACTTATTGTGACCTGCAGCCTGGGAGAGCTAATAGAAAAGTGTTGTTAATAATCTGTGGCTTCAGGTTTTAGAGTGGTTGTTGCTATAGTTTATACTACTGATATGCAATTATTTTGTTCAGAATTAAGAAATTACCAGCATTCAGAGAATAAATATGGGTTGTTTTCAAAATCATTGCTACGATAAAATATGTATTTGCTCTTCAACATTACAAATAAAATCTTTTGTCGTTATTATTAGATGCATGATATAGTTAAATCATTCATATTGGAATAAAGCAGATTTGTGGAGTGTAACACAGACCAGTCAGGTTTTTAAGGTTTGGTTTAAAGAAGTCTCTTCTGCTCACCAAGCCTGCATTTATTGGATTTCAAAATAAAAATATTATGTAATATTGTGAAATATTTTTACTATTTAAAACAACTGCTTTCTATTTGAATATATTTTAAAATTTAATTTATTACTGTGATCAGAGTTAAATTTGCATCATCGTTACTCCAGTCTTCAGTGTCACATGATCCTTCAGAAATCATTCTAATGTGCTGATTGCTGTTTGAGAAACAGTTTTTTATTAGTAGTATCCATATTTAAAACAGCTGAGTAAAATGTTTTCAGGATTCTTTGATGAACAGAAAGAGATCCAAACCACTGTAACATTATACACTATACCATTCAAAAGCTTGGAGTCAATATATATATATATATATACTTTTATATTGCAATAATTTCACATTCATGATTCAAATAATGTAAATACAACATGAAGAATGTACTGTATATATTTATAATATTTGTTTAATGCCATCTTTTTTTTTTATGACTGAAGGCAAGTGTCGCTGATTCCAACTGATGTCTCTATTTTTTCCCACTAATATTTAACCATTGAATATAACCAGTCAACATTACAGTATAATTGAGAGCTATCATTTAACATTTATTAGTCTTAAAAAAACCTTCTAATTTATGTAAACTTGAAACAATCTTCACATAAACCCATTAAAATAAATGTCATATAGGCTAACTACCTGTGCCCTTCAACAAGAAAATGTAGCCTAAAGTTGTCAAACACTAAATTATATAAAATTTTACATTCTAAAAATAAAGTTTAAAACTACAGAAGTTATTCATTTCTTCTTTATTTTGATGTTGGATTAACAGACATCACAACAGTTGGTTATTAGGATATTTTGCCTGCTGCTACTTTAAAAGCTGCCACTGCTTTAAATGTGATCTATAGATAATAAATACTTACATGCACAGGCAGTTTAAGGCAGTTTTAATCACCCTTTTTGTAACTTCTTTGAGTGCCTAGCCCCGTTAATAGCGTTAAATATTTTTAACACGTTAAAATGAACAAATGAATAACCTGCGTTAATGCGCTAATTTTGACACCACTAATATATATATATTCTTCTAAACCAGAGCTTCCCAAACTTCAGAGGGGTAAGGCCCCCCAAAAACATAGCAAAAGCTCCACGACCCCCTAATTTTATAATAAATCGAAAAACAAGACTAGGGCGTTTAAATGGCAGCTGCAGCCAATAACTAAGCCTCTGCTGCCATCTTTTGGCTATAAGGGAAATTTCATGCCATCTTAAAAAGGAATCATGGAATCCTAGATGTCCGCCCCGGGGTACTAGACGCTGCTAAATACGAAAACGAAACGAAAGCAAGCTATCCAATGTGTTATTGCATGGTTAAGCAATGTAGCCCAATCACATGCATATCTGTTGATTTCTTGAACGCAATGGCCAATTAGAAATGTTTTTGTCAGAATGCGGTACCGCTGAAAGCCCTGGTTTCGTTTTGCGCGCTGAAGTTGAGTGACGCTTTGTAGTTAAAGGGAGCGCGAGTTGCGCACTTTCTGTAATCAGTGATGTAGTGAAGGGTTTCAGTCGGCTTTGCGTATATCCACTTCTAATAATACCCCCTGCGCACATCATTCGTGTCCTGCATTAGCCACAATCCCGACACTGTAGAGATAATGCGGTCAGGACTGTGGCGCTGGCTTGCTTTGAAATGTGTTTGATGATTGTGCCTGATGCGCCCGCGCCCGCTCTTTCTCCCGCACCGCAGATGTTGCTGTTCATAAGCGAAAGCATATTAGGGCAGGAGCGCGACTGGAAAAGGTAATATTTATGATTGATTACCTTTGAATCAGTTTATAATAACGAAAATAATACCTTACAAATAAAAATAATCAGGTTTTTACGATCAGAAATGTCCTATAGCAGTAAACCCAGTTAACTTTTCTGTCAAAGGATCCAGTAAACGAATACGTAAAATAGTAAGTTAAAAACGACTCTAACACAGAGAAAACCCGACCCATTTTATTAGAGATATACATCTATGCGAAGAGTATGCCCACTTCTTCAGGAACCACACCACTGACTATAACCCATTCAGAGTTTATATGCAACTTTCGTTTTCGGACACACACACGCTGCAATGATTCGGGAATGTCATCCACATATTTATGCTGGATTCATTATTGAAATAGCACAGTAACATAGTGAAAACCAAAGCAATGGAAGGGACAAACAGCCTCAGTGATTTCCAAACTACCACAGACAGCAGGAGTTCTGGGCGAGATCTAGTGCACGGACCAAAAGCGTGTAAACTTGAGACCGAGACATCAACCAGTAGCTTTCTTTTCCAATAACAGACAGTAGAAAGTTCAGGAATAAAAGGTATGCGATTTATGACAGAACAGTCTCACGCTCGATCGTTTATTTAGTAACAACGAATAAAAATATACAAGTGCAAATGAACTGACACTTAAAACGGGCAGCATAGCGAGGATTCACCTGTAGCAAGAGACAAAAGCTCGTCCAATTTTGTTGGCAACCTCTTTAAGTTATTCTTGACTGCACTGTACGGTCAGGGCATTGTTTTAACGCTTACCTCCTAAAAATATTTTCTTTTGCGCACCCCATCCCCCATTTTAATATTTTGATTTAGCCTAGCTACGGCCCCCCTGCAATACCGCTACGGCCCACCGGGGGGCCGCGGCCCACAGTTTGGGAAGCAGGATCACTTTTACATACTGACAACAAAAAAATAATTGGCGTAAAATAATGGAATATATAAATATAACTACAGAATTAGCTTTTTATTAGCACTTATATTTGTTATTACATAAGTAGAGAGATAAGGGCACTGGCCTTCATAAAGAAAATTTAAAGTAAAGGTATAGCATATCAGTAATAGCTATTATATAAGAAATAGGTATCAGTGCTGATACCAAGCACTAAGAAATACTGTTGTTGTTGGACATTCACCCTGGAAATATCATAGTTTTATACAAATACATGACAATACTACAGTGGTATGTAAAGTACCATGGTAATTATTTAGTACCCATGACACCTTTCAAAGAACACTTTACCTTGCGTAAAAATACTAGGCCGCCAGTACGACATGCGTAGGCCGCGCACTTCCAGAACGCAGTTCTCTGATTGGTCAGACGCTCGGAAGTGCGTCACGGGATAACAACATGTCCGCGTTCATTTGAAACAGTGTAGTGTGCTCAATCGCTTTTCATTGCATACTTTGATGTGTTTGTATGTTGGGCTCAACGAGCAAGCGATTGCAGAGGGAGAGGCATCTGTCAAAGGGAAAAACCGCACTCCAGGACAGGAAGCTCGACTATTTGTTATTAGCAGGTGAATATTTGAGCGGATGTTGTTAGCAGTAGCGCCGCTGCTAATGCTGACAGGATGACAGACTGACTGCTGCATAAAAAGTTTTGTGTTTTACCTCAAACAGTGTGAATGTTGCTATTCGTTACAAGCGAGAACAAAATATAAGAGGTTGTATGCAGTGTAATACGTGGTTTTATTAAAATATTTTCTCGGAAATGAATCAGTGGTAAATTAATAGCACACCATAAGAAATATAACTGTCAAAGATGCCTGCTACTGGATGAAATCGTCAGTAAAGGTTGTATTTTAGCCTGCATATGTTGTACTTTAGCTTTGTGTGGTAATTTTATGGAAAAGACTATTTATAGTATATTTGTAGACTGATATAGACAAGATGCATAGATAGAAAGAAATATGTATGTATGTGAATGGACATAGCATAGACCCTGAGAGTGCACAGATGTTTGGTTAAATAAACAGAGAAAGAAGGATATTAAAAGAAAGACTTTAAAGAAAGAAGTCTCTTCAGCTCACCAAGCCTCCATTTGACTGTAAAGTACAGCAAAAACAGTATATTTTTACTATTTTACATATACATATAATTTTACATATTTTCTACTATGTAAAACAACTGTTTTCTATTTTAAAATGTAATTTATTCCTGTGATTTCAAAGCTGAATTTTTAGCATCATTACTCCAGTCACATGATCAGAAAATCTAATATTCTGATTTGCTGCTAAAAAAACATTTATTATTATTATTTTTAGGTTGAAAACAGTGTATTTTTTTCAGGTTTCTTCGATGAATAGAAAGTTCAGAAGAACAGCATTTATGTGAAATAGAAATCTTTTGTAACATTATAAATGTCTTTTTTTTGTCACTTTTGATCAATTTTTAAGCTAAATATAAGTAAAAAGGTTTTCAGATAAATGTTGATCTTTGGATTTTTCTATTCATCAAAGAATAATGTAAAAATGTACTCAACTGTTTTAAATATTGATGATAATAAAAATTGTTTCAAATCAGCATATTACAATGATTTCTGAAGGATCATGTG
This sequence comes from Cirrhinus molitorella, assembly GCA_033026305.1. Classification (NCBI taxonomy): domain Eukaryota; kingdom Metazoa; phylum Chordata; class Actinopteri; order Cypriniformes; family Cyprinidae; genus Cirrhinus; species Cirrhinus molitorella. The sequence continues at coordinate 5,634,689 of CM065126.1, read as the reverse complement.
ACACTGAAGACTGGAGTAATGATGCTGAAAATGTAGCTTTGATCACAGGAATATATTACATTTTTCAAATATATTCAAAAAGATGTTTATTTTAGAAAAACCGTTATTTTAAATAGTAAAAATATTGATAATTTTTTTTGCTGTTTTTGCTGTACTTTATATAAATGTACGTTTAAAAGGCTTGGTGAGCAGAAGAGCTACTTCAAATATGTGTGTGTGTGTATATATATATTTATATGTATGTATGTATATATATATATATATATATGTGTGTGTGTGTGTGTGTATGTATGTATGTTATTATAGGTAAATTATTTTTAGTTATTTAAAATCAAGTAAACTTTAACCAAAATTAATCATAGGTTGTATGGTTTATTGAATGTTGAGGCTTGCGTCAAAAAATATCCTCAAAACGTGTTTTTGAAAAAAGGTGTGTGAGACATGTTGTATGTATGATATACAATAATTTATAATTAAAAAGCGTTCATCAATAATCTAGACATAATATGCCGCCATATTAACAATGGTTTGTCTGTTAATATGTCTAACTGTCTTTGTGTTTCACAGAAATAATGCTGATATTGGGAACTCATGTCGCACGTCTATGAAGAGAGAGCCACAATGATAGCCGCAGGCGAATTGCAGTCGTTTGTCCCGTTCGGTCGTGAGCACTGCAAAAATCACCCGAATGCTGTGAATCTCCAGCTGCGGCAGCTCCAGCCGGCCTCTGAGCTCTGGTCCTCTGATGGGGCGGCTGGACTCGTGGGATCCCTTCAGGAGGTCACTCTACAGGAGCGTGAGAAGGTAGCTCATTTTTTTTCTTTGTTTCTTCTGTGGAACACAAAAAGAGATGTTTAGCAGTGTGTTCACACTGCCTCTTTTCCATCTAAAGCGAAAATGCTACATGTTTTAAGTATGGTTATGATGTGATTGGCAGGAGTGCTGGCAGCTGAGGAAGGGAACTGCTCCTGATGAGGTTGAATATGAGGAGGAGCTGTATGTGGCTGGTAACATGGTCATATGGACTCGTGGCAGTAAGAGTCAAGCCTCATATGTGTACAAGGCCTTCACGGTGGACAGCCCAGTTCAGCAGGTACAAATGATGCCAGATCTTTTTTTTTTAGAACAAACCTCACTTTTAGAAATATAGTATTTACCATGTGGTTTGGAGGTTTTGTAAGTGCTCAAAGGATTAGTTCGCTTTCAGAACAAAAATTTACAGATAATGTACTCACCCCCTTGTCATCCATTTAGTTCATGTCTTAATTTCTTCAGTTGAAAAGGAAATTATGTTTTCTGAGGAAAACATTTCATGATTTCTCTCCATATAATGGATATGTATGGTGCCCCCAAGTTTGAACGTCCATAATGCAGTTTCCGTGCCGCTTCAAAGGGCTCTAAACAATCCCAAGAAGTCGAGGTCGAGTCGAGGAAGAAGGGTCTTATCTAGCGAAACGGACGGTTGTTTTTTAAGCAAATTGACAATTTATATGCTTTTATCCTCAAATGCTCATCTTGTCTCGTCTCTGCGATGCACAGTCTGTGTGATCCGGGTCAATACAGTTAAGGTATGTCTAAAAACTCCCATCTCGTTTTCTTCCACAACTTCAAAAATGACCTACATCGCTGCAGAAGTACCAACCCAGTGTTTACAAAGTGAACATACAAAGAAGATCAAATGCTCTTTAGTTTTTCGACATAACCTAACTGTATTGACCTGGATCACACAGACTACGCATGCGGATCGCAGAGATGAGACACGACGAGCATTTTAGGTTAGAAAGTATATAATTTGTCAATTTGTTTAGAAAATAACCAATCGTTTTGCTAGATAAGACCCCCTGCATTTTGGAAGTTCAAACTTGGAGACACCATACATATCCATTATATGGAGAGAAATCCTGAGATGTTTTCCTCAAAAAAAAAAAAAAAAACATTATGACTGAAGAAAGAAAGACATGAACATCTTGGGGTGAGTACATTTTTAAGTACTTTTTGGGGCTGCTCTAATGAGAATCACTTTTTATACTTACAGTTGAGGTCAAAAGTTTACATACACCCTGCAGAATCTGCAAAAATGTTCGTTATTTTACAAAAATAAGAAAGATTATTAGTATTATTTTTTTTATTTAATACTGATCTAAAAAGATATTTCACATAAAAGATGTTTACATATAATCCACAAGAGAAAATAATAGTTTACATGGACTAATCCAGTGATAAGAATCAAGTCTATGAGTCAACCTGCTGTTCTTCAGAAAAATCATTCAGGTCCCACAAATTCTTCAGTTTTCAGAATTTTTGTGTATTTGAACCCTTTTTGAGATCCATCTTTTCACGCTGAGGACAACTGAGGGACTCATATGGAACTATTAATGAAGGTTCAAATACTCCCTGATGCTTCAGAGGGAAACAGCCACTTGTTTTAATTTAATGATCAAGGTTAATTTAACTTATTTTGTCTTCTGGGAAACCTGTATCTTCTGTAGCTTCTAGAGGGCTGTACTAAATGGAAAAAATCTTCATTCTGTTCGAAGGTTTATACCTCTGGCTCTTAATGCATTTTTCCTTCTGGAACATCTGTGTTTGAACCTTCTGTGATAGTTGCATATGAGTCCCTCAGTTGTCCTCCGTGTGAAAAGAAGGATCTCAAAATCGTCATTGCCGGAAAGGGTTCAAATACACAAAAATGGTAAAAAATCATAAATTTGTGAGACCTGAACGATTTTTCTGAAAAACAGTGCGCAGTTTAAACAAAAAATACAGATGTGGGTCATTCAGTTAACGACACAGAATTAAGAATCAAGTGTATGTAAACTTTTGAACAGGGTCATTATTTTATAAATTAACTGTTATTTTCTCTTGTGGACTATATTTAAACATCCTTTATGTGAAATATCTTATTCAGGTCAGTACTAAATAAAAAAATGACATGCATTTTGTATGAAACCTCGTATTTTGGTGCAATAATTAACATTTTTGCAGATTCTGCGAAATGTAAACTTTTAAGTAGTATAATATACTTTCATTTATTATTTTATAGGCTCTATGGTGTAATTTCACCGTCCCTCAGTCTAAAAAAGATGGTAAGAATTTTATACTTTTTTTTTGTGTGGTATTTTTATGTTATTGTTTCCACACCTAAAGTAAATCTATATATATTTATGTTTTTATGTATTGTTTCATTTATTATTTCTCATTCATATCGAATTTATTTATTACGCTTACTTATTACGTTTTTGTGTGTCTTTATATTGTGTTTTTATTTGATGCATTCTAATTGGTTTGTCTCTTGTCAGTAGCATGTGGTGTGATACAAAATGTGCAGGATTATAGTTGTTGAGTGATTGTTTTTTCCCCATGATCTCCAGTAAAGGACGTTGTGGAGCAGACGGTGTGTATCGTCCAGAGCACCTGTGTGAATGTCCACAGCATGAGTGGGAAAGACTTCATATCTCCACTGCCTTTCCAGGTCAGAATGCTTGATGTCTCTTGAGTTTCTCCACAGTACATCTATGTTAAATGATGGACTCCTCACTTCCAAATTTGATTTTAAACGTCTGAATCAGCCTTATGTGTTTGGAGGAAATCTTCCAGCAGAGCCATTGTCATCAGCGGGTATTTGTTAGTGCCATCAGGGATTTAGTCAGCCTGACTTACTTTTTAGCTCAGTGAGTGATGATGTGTGGTAGTTGTCCGTTTCATGAAGCATAATGGGTTATTTGGCACACGGACAGGAAAGAGGGGGGCTGTTTGGTTTTAGTAACAGCATTTAGACGGCGCAATTTACAGTTCTGGCTAATGCTGGCTTTATTTTACATGAGCGTATTCTGGCTTGTTGCCCCAGAGGCTTTTCATAAACATTTCAGACTTATGCGTTTGTAATGTGGATAAGGGATTAAGGGAAACATGGGACTGGAATTGTCCCCAAAACATGTTTTTGCAATGTAATGCACAATTTTTTTCCATAATAGAATAAAAGTTTGTTTGTTCGTAAAAATGTGTGTTGAATAAAAGCAGTAAGACAAGATTGTTCTGTATTGTGAATGTATAATGTCTAACAACATCTTTAGCTCTTGATTGACTGTTACTTGGTTTCATTTGTAGGTGTCTGCTCTCTGGTCAACAAAGTTTGGGCTCCTTTTGGAGCGTAAAAATATTACAGTTGATGGCCACATGAGCCCTATCAGGTATGCTTGATTATTTATTTATCCTATATTAACGTTCATGTTAATGCTTGTGTAGTCTGAATATGGTTGTGAATTATTCGAATCTTGTTATCAGGGAACCTCTCCCGACTCTGTTCAGCATGCTGCATCCTTTAGATGAAATCGCTCCTGTTGTTTGTAAGTCCACTGGTAAGAAGAATTACACACATTATCAGTTTCTGTAATAGAATATTTATTAATATTTAGCGTTTTTAGTTTTCATTTTAATTTTCGTCTGTTTTAATTATTTGATTTATTTTGTTTCTTTATTGTTTTTGTTTAGCTTTTATTGCTTATTTTTGTTTTAGTGAATTTATTACTTCAACTAAAACTTTTTATTTCAGTTAGTTGTCAGCGCAACCAGTTTTTATCCTGTGTTTTTTTTAATCTTTATTTTAATTATTACTATTTATTTTTTTTTTTTTTACATATTTAGTTGTTTTTTAATATTTAACAATAGAAGTACTTTCCCTTATAAAAGAAAGTTTAAGTTTCATTATTAAATCAGCATAATTTAGCAATCATTTGTGTTTTTGAGGTAAATTATGGGAGTGCAAGCAGTAATTTTTTTTAATAATGACACACAGTTTCATGGTCTTGCGCTAACATTCTTCACGGTCTTCTGTCCTAAAAGCTCTGACTCTTTTAAGCCATATTTATGTTAGTTAATATTCATTGGACAAATGTTGATTCCTTGGGTCCGAAATGGAAAGATAGTGGTGTGTGAAATTTGCCACCCAGAAATATTCTTTACAGTGACCATGAAACTATATTTAATATTTTTTAAGTGACTTTTTCATGCATATTCATGACATGTCATTGTGTCTTCTGCAACATCATATTCAAGAAGAATCTCTGTGAAACTGCATCTCTTAGAAAAACATGACAACCCATTGTGATTTTTATTCCTCGTATTTTGTTTTGGTGGCTTAATGTGAGAAATATTTCATAATGTGTCACCACATATAATACTTCATAAATAAACTTACGATGGTCCCGGATAAACAGATGTTTACTTTAGTAGAAGGTCTGTATGTTTTTGATTTGATTCGCTCGTATTGCTTACGTCAGTTGGAGTCAGACTGACGTTCATGCAATTCAATTTAAACCATGTATTATTTCCTAATAAAGCTACAGGCCAACCGGTAGTAAAGTTGTCTTATTTACTTAACAAAACCACACATTTGACACATGGAAATGTTCGTTTGGGACCTTTTTAAAACCATTTAATTAACCCTCTAATAATAACACTGATCTATTGTTGATCACTGGATTTTTGACCTATGTCATATGTATATATGTTAATTCTCTTGTCGTTTCCTCTCATTGGTGCAGGTCTGTTTGAGTCTCGTCTCCAGTATGTTTCAGACAGCGCTCTGAGAGTGGTGTTCACCTGCCACGAGCCCTCCATTATCATGACATACGACACACAGCAGTGTACACACACCGTCTGGACCCTACGCAAAGTCACACCTGAGGTAGGTCACTATGAAATGCGTGCCTTATGTTTCCATGTTTTAATGGTTAAAAAATTGTCATTATTTGAAATTAGATTTAATGTTGCATATCAGATGTCATTAACCTAGTTAAACCTTCAAGCATCTAAGCTGGTTTATAATGTTGTTATGCATTTTTCAGGAGCAGACCACTGTATTAAAATGTCCAGACCAGCCTGCGCCTGTTCACACTCCCAATGCGGCCCCCAGCTTCCTCAGCACCCACCTGAGAAATGTGACCCGGCTGGACTCGCCTGCCTCGCCCTTACACTGCCATGCCCTGCACAACCAGAGCCGAATCCCTGCCTCCCCTGGCCTGCATTCGCGGGTGCACTCACCCAGCATTTCCAACATGGCTGCTCTCAGGTATGTCCATGCAGGAGGTTATTGGATATGTTTGGAAAAACATACACCATTCTTGCTTTTTCTGCAGTGTGTATATTGTACAAAATAGGGCTGGGTCTCGTTTAAACATTTTCGATACCGATATCGATACCTTGAATTCGATACCGGTTCCTGAACTGTACTTTTTCGATACCAATTCAGCGAAATCTGTTTTAACAAGATTACAATACACATTATCTCAAAGAAACTTTGGTTTTTATTTACTTTGGTTACCTTACCTTACTTTGGGACTTTACTCTGTGTAATAAAAAAAAAAAAGATTTCTGTGAAAAAATAAGCCCCGAACAGGTTAGTTTGTTTCAGTTTTCCCTCTTTTCCTTGTTTTTCTTCTCTTTTAAATAAAAGCGCCGTGTGCATTTTAATTTAACTTTTAAATTGGCAGTAATTCAGCGTCAAGCAATTCTTCATTAGTTTTCCTTCTTTTCCTCACGTTAAAATAGCTTGTAAAAGCTTTTTGATCAAATAAATGATCAAGATTTGGTGAACATTAGTGTGTGATTTTTATTTTATTTTTGTAAGATGTATAAATATTGAATTTGTAACTTGGATATATTAGTCAATCAGTCAAAAGTTTTTGAGCAGTAAGATTTTTAATGTGTTTTATCAGTAAGATTTTTAATGTCTCTTCTGCTCAACAAGCTTGCATTTATTTGATCTAAAGTACAGCAAAACAGTAACATTTTGAAAAAAACTAAATCTATTTAAAATAACTGTTTTCTATTTGAATATATTTAAAATGTTTTTATTCCTGTGATCAAAGCTGAATTTTCAGCATCATTATTTCAGTCTTCAGTGTCGCATGATCCTTCAAAAATCATTCTAATATGCTGATTTGCTGTTCAAGATTTTTTTATTAATATTATCAATATTACCTTTATTTAGCAAGGATGAAATGATGATAAAGACATCTATAATGTTACAAAAGATTTCTAGTTTAGATAAATGCTGTTCTTCTGAACTTTCTGAAAAAATAAGCCCCGAACAGGTTAGTTTGTTTGAGTTGTCCCTCTTTTCCTTGTTTTTCTTCTCTTTTAAATAAAAATATAATAAAAAAAAATAATTTCACTTTTAAATTGGCAGTAATTCAGCGTCAAGCAGTTCTTCATTAGAGTTTTCCTTCTTTTCCTCACTTTAAAATAGCTTGTAAAAGCACCATGCACATTTTACATTTACAGTTAAAATAAGCAGCAATTCGCCGTCGATTTAATTCAAGCAACAGCAAAATACAACATCAAACTCATAAAACTCTAATTAACAAAACAAATGAAAATACACCGTGCTACATACTGAAAATCAGCAAAGACTGGAACCAAATAAATAAGAAACTTACTAGCAAAACGAATAAGAAAGCTTGGAGGCATGATTTACACGTTGATGTAAAATAATAAGTAAAATACACCATTTAAATAAAATAAAGAACAGCAAACACTGTGGAACCAAATAAATAAGAAACGAATGTTTAAAAAAAAATTACAAATTAGCCTTAGATAAATGGCAAAATCACCAGGCTTTTCAAAATCCAAAATATTGCCAAACAGGCGCTTTTGCATTTCGTTTCTTCTGCCATTGTCTTGTCTTTCTCACCTCACTCTTCTTGTCAGTCGGCTCGACTCACTCTCCTTATTTGATAAATTAAATCTATCTTCTGCTGCTGTTCTGATGTAAACAAAACCGCATCTCCACTATTTATAAATCTATATATAATATATATATATATACAGAGGCAAGTAGAACATGCAGGATTCATCTTTTTGTGATTTAATATTCACAGACGCTAGTCTAGGTTTATATCACGATTCTAGTTAAGTGACAGACCTACTTTTGATTTATTCATCTAAAAATAGACTAATTCCATGGCATTTGGCGTTATAGAGTAAATTCTGTTTTTATGAGTGAACTCCGCAATCCTGTCTGCGCTCTGTGGAAACCAATGTAACCACATTTCATTACAATTCGGTCTGCCCTCTGTGTTCTCTCTCTCTGTCTCTCTCTCTGTCTCTCTCTCTGTAATGTACGCAATCAGATGCGTTCTCAGGTACCGAAATTGGGTACCAATTGATTTAATGTGAGTCGGTACTCTGTAGTACCGGCGCAATTCAGTCAGTACCCTGAAAATAACTGAGTTCGGTACTCAACCCTAGTATAAAGTATGGAAACTTTCCGTAGGGAGTAGAAGTTATATATGAAAAGTTAATTTCTATACACTACTATAACATTTTTAGGTCATTAAAGGGTTATACCCCCTGTTTCAGCACTGGTTAGTTCTCACCACAGTTTTACAGTTTTTTTCCCGGCAAGGACCAATTCAACTGAGCAGCAGTGACAGTAAAGATATTTAAAATGTTGCAAAAGATTCCATTTAAAATAAATGCTGTACTTTTGAACTTTTTTTTCTTCAAAGAATTCTGAAAAAAGTATTATAGAACATTACTTATAATAATAAATGTTTCTTGAACAGCAAATCAGCATATTAGAATGGTTACTAAAAGGTAATGTGACACTGAAGACTGGAGTAATGATGCTGAAAATTCAGCTTTGATCACAGGAATAAATAATATTTTGCATTTGTATTGCATTTTTGATCGAATAAATGCAGATTTGGTGAACATTAGTGTGTGATTTTATTTTTTGTAAGATGTATAAATATTGAATTTGTAACTTGGATATATTACAAAATATTAAAATATACACTACCAGTCAAAAGTTTTTGAGCAGTAAGATTTTTAATGTGTTTTATCAGTGAGATTTTTAATGTCTCTTCTGCTCAACAAGCTTGCATTTATTTGATCATAAAGCTCATAAAGTACAGCAAAACAGTAACATTTTGAAAAAAAAAAATCTTTAAAATAACTGTTTTATATTTGAATATATTTTAAAATGTTTTTATTCCTGTGATCAAAGCTGAATTTTCAGCATTATTTCAGTCTTCAGTGTCACATGTGATTTTTGAAAGATGTGTAAACTGTACCAGTTAAAAGTTTTTGAGCAGTAAGATTTTTAATGTCTCTTGCTCAACAAGCTTGCATTTATTTAATCCAAAGTACAACAAAACAGTAATATTTTAAAATAGTTTTTCTATTTAAAATAACTGTTTTCTATTTGAATATATTTTAAAATGTAATTTATTCCTGTGATCAAAGCTAACATTTTAGCATCATGCCTCCAGCCTTCAGTGTCACATGATCCTTCAAAAATCATTCTAATATGCTGATTTGCTGTTCAAGATTTTTTTATTAATATTATCAATATTACCTTTATTTAGCAAGGATGAAATGATGATAAAGACATTTATAATGTTACAAAAGATTTCTATTTTAGATAAATGCTGTTCTTCTGAACTTTCTATTCATCAAATAAACTTGAAGAAAAGTCTACTCTAAAATTCTATTCAAATAGAAAACAGTTATTTTAAACAGTAAAAATATTTCAAATTTTTACTGTTTTTGCTGTATTTTGGATCGAATAAATGCATGCTTAGCGAACAGAAGAGACTTCTTCAAAAAAACATTTAAAATCTTATTGGTCAAAAACCTATGACTGGTTGTTTAAATTCATATAAAAAGGTTAATATGAAAAAATA